>OU898278.1:158003233-158603233 GCA_918026665.1 Diabrotica balteata
ATTTTATTTCAATCTGTCGATACATGTGTCTTTTTTATATCTAAATGTCATCTTCCCCTAAGTATTAAAATGCCTCCCAAAAGTAGCAAAAGTGCAACGGAAGCTGCAAAATCTGTAAATATTTTTTATTACTAGAAATAAAATAGTATTATTTATACTGTTAAACAAATATATTAATAAAAATGTATTAATTATATATTTAAATTTTCAGCCTGATACAAGACATTTCTCAGACGAGTTCTTACCAGAGCCAAAGTACAAAGTCATCAACATTCATATAGAAAATTATAAGAATATTGTAAGTATGTTCAAGAGATCTGAATTAATGTTTGATAACTGAGTGAAGCTTTCGACATTATATCTAATAAGTATTTACAATAAGGTCGTGACGCCAAATAAGGCCAGTGTCTTATTCTGCTAAAAAATTAGAAACAACGCAAAGAGCGAACGAATCATGCTTGGAATATCACTGAGAGATAAGATTAGAAACACCGAGATAAGACGTAGAACGAAGATTAGGGATATTGTGGAAGAAATTACAAAAATGAAATGGCGCTGGGCAGGTCACGTAGCCCGATATAGGTAATAACAACAGGTGGACACGGAGAATTCTAGAATGGAGACCAAGGACGACAACAAGAAGTATGGGAAGACCTCAAAAAAGATGGGTAGATGACATAAGAGCAGTGGCAGGCAAACAGTGGATTAGATTGGCGCAAGATAGAGAAAGATGGGAGCAATTTGGAGAGACCTACATTCAGGAGTGGATGGAAAATGGTTGACAAAGAGAGATAGAGAGAGAGAGAGAGAGAGAGAGATATCATTGTAAATCGCTTTTTGCAAATAGTAGCACGAAGTATACTAGACAGTGTTTACTACGGTGCCGAAGTTCGGTTATAAATTTTAGGTAAGTCATAAAATCACTATAAAGTTACTTGAATAATGTATACCAAATATTATTTCTTTGTAAAGCAATAGAAAATTAATACTCTGTTAGGAACTGGTACTGTTTTTTCGCTATATTGCTTATTATTATTTTTCTTTTATGTTAAATAGAAGAGTAGACAATGCCCTAATAAGGCCAATTGAATGACCTTATTAATAGTCGACTGGCTTTATTAAGAGCTGGTTGACATTGTAAACAGTTTGTTTACATAATCGTTTAAAATATTTTTTATTTGCAGATATATACACAAGACTTGTTCTGTGACAAAAATCTGAATATTGCGCTGAGACTGAGGTTTGTTGAATGTTACGTCTGGTCGCAATTATTGTACGGGGTAGAAACATGGACACTAAAAGCGCAAATAGTTAAAAGATTGAAGCCTTTGAACTTTGGATATACCGGAGAATGTTGAGAATCCCATGGACTGCCAGGGTCACCAATGAGGAAGTGCTGAGAAGAATGGGTCGAGTCAAAAAATTGTTGAGAACGATAAAAGTACGCAAGACTGCATACCTTGGACACATACTAAGAAATAATAAATATAGTCTTCTGCAGGTCATCATGCAGGGTAGAGTCGATGGCAAAAAGGGAATAGGTAGAAAGAGGAAGTCATGGCTGCGAAAGATTCGAGACTGGACAAACATGACTGTAGACGAATTATTCCACGTTGCAAAAGACAGAGAAGCTTTTAAAAATGTGGTCGCCAACCTCCGTTAATGCGGACGGCATAGGAAGAAGAAGAAGAAGATATATACACCAGGAAAAGAGCGCAGTGAACCGAAGAGGCCATTGAAGCTGCAATGAATGCCGTACGAAATGGCATGGCTGTTCATAAGGCAGCACTTACATTTAATATTCCTCGGCGTATGTTACGTAACCATCTACCTAGTGGTAATTCACAAAAACGACTTGGGAGGCTTCCAGTACTTACAAAACCTCAGGAATATGAATTGGTTACGCGTATATGAAGATTGTGTAACGTGGTTATGACATTAACCCTCAAAATATTACTAAAAAACGTGTATGCTTTTGTTAAAGAGACAGGAATTCTCATCCATTCTCCGTTGAAAAGGAGACAGCTGGAAAAAATGGATGAAATTGTTTTTTTTCTAAGCATCCTGATATTGCAAAGCGTCGGGCTCAAAAACTCAATTTGACCAGAGCCCAAAAATTGAATCGTATAGTTATTAGTGACTATTTCGGTAAACCTGCTCACATTTACAACATGGACGAAAAAGGATGGCAGCTTACGCTGCATCACCATCAAACTGTATTGGTTAGTAAAGGTGCTGAAAGGCTGCATATCTTTGCACCAGAGCAAGGCGAAAATATAACAATCGTGGCATGTGGCAACGGCATAGGCAACAGTATTCCGCCTCTTATCATTATGAAAGAGCAACGAGTTTAACCAGAATAGTATTGTAATCTTCCAGCAGAAACAAAAATTAGGATGACCAAGAAAGGAAGCATGACAGCAGATGCATTTATAGAGTGGTTAGATTATTTCTGCCGATTCAAAAATCCTGGACCAGCCCTTTTAATTTTTGATGGAGCTTCATCTCATTTAGACATTAGAATTGTAGAAGTTGCATCAAAAAAAGATGTAACTCTGTTTTGTCTACCGTCCAACACCATCCATGAGCTTCAACCACTCGATTAAGCAGTCTTCAGGAGTTTTTAATCTTACCGGGATGAGGAGATGTTAAATTTTGAGCGAACCATAATAACGAACGTATCATCAAGCGAGTAAGATTTAGGCGAATATTTACGCCGGTTTGGAAAAACGCAATGACGCAAAAAAATATTTGTTACGGATTTAAAGCAACTGGAATAGGGCCATTCATTCCAAATGCTATTCCGGATGCTGCCTTTGCACCTAGTTGTCTGACACAACGAGAGATTGAAACAATCGCCGAAGATTTTCGAGAAAATCCTACAATCGATCCAGAAATTGAAATAACTGGCAAAAAGAATACAAATTTTGAAGAATAGCTATTCTGCAGTGGTGTAAATAAAAATAATAAAATTAAAGCATTCTCGAGTAGTGAGAAAAGGAAAATTAACAAAAAAGAGGACTGACCAAAGTTTTTCAAACTTACATCTCAGATGAAGACAGTGACTCATCTGGGTCTTACACAAATGGTTCAGCTTCCAGCGAGGATTATAGTGATGTAGTTTATACGTCAAATAAGTATGATAAAAATAGAGTTGCAAAAATAAGTGAGAGAAAGTCATGTGGAGAACTAAATGCAAGTTTTAGTTCCAGTGTTTTGCTGATTACACCGAAGTTAAAAGTATCAACAAAACAACGTCAACAGGCGATTAATGCAAAAGGACAAGAAGTTACCAGAGATTTATTTAGTACACAATCTCAAAGCTCAGCAAAACCAAAACCCAATTTAAAAAAAGATTAATGGTACTGTTTCTTGTGTGATGAGGATATAGTGACTGATTACTTTAGAAGTAATCTAATCTAATCTAAAATCTAAAGTAATAGCCTTGTTAAAACCAGGAAAGGATCCAGAAGACCCCAGTAGCTACAGACCTATTTCGTTATTGTGTCACTTTTTTAAACTATACGAGAGACTCATACTCGCCAGAATAGAAAAAAATGTCGACAAGCACCTCATCCCACAACAAGGAGGATTCAGACCTTACAAATCTTGCACCGGTCAAGTCCTCACATTAACAGAACACATTGAAGAGAGCTGCTTTTGTAGATCTGACAGCAGCCTATGACACAGTAAGGCACAAAACATTGCTCCGAAAATTATACGACACTCTCAATGACCATCATCTGGGAAAGGTCGTATATTCCTTACTGCAAAACAGACGTTTTTTCGTTATACTGAAGGGTAAAGTAAGTAGGTGGAGAGTTAAAAAAAAACGGCCTCCCACAGGGAAGTGTTTTAGCACCAATGCTCTTCAATATATACACAAACTACCAACCTACTCCGACCAAAACCAAGCACTTCCTCTATGCTGACGATCTTGCAATATGTGCTCAAAGAAATAGTTTTGAAGAAGTGGAAAAGAAACTCGAAACTGCCTTAAAAACAATGACAGCGTACTACTTGCAGAATTCTCTGAGACCCAATCCCTCTAAAACCCAAGTCTGCGCTTTCCACCTTCGCACAAAAGGAAGCCAAGCGAAAACTCCAAATTGTGTGGAATGGTAATGCATTAGAACACACAAACCAACCTATATATCTTGGAGTAACTCTGGACCGGTCCCTCACCTACAGACAACATTGCATAAAAACAAGAGGGAAAGTAACAACTAGGAACAGCATACTCAGAAAGCTAACGGAAAGTAAATGGGGCGCACGTTCTGGCGTTTTAAGAACAACGGCACAAGCACTGTGTTTCTCAACTGCTGAATATGCGTGCCCCGTTTGGAGCAGATCTGCCCACACCAAACAAGTTGATACTGCGCTAAATGAGACGTGCAGGATACTAATGGGGTGCATGAAACCAACGCCACTTTCAAATCTATATAGAGCAGCGGATTTTGCAGAACCCTCAACACGCAGAGGCGCTGCAGAACACATAGAGAAAATTAATCAGATCGCGGACGATCGGCATGCCCTATACAAAGCTCGAACACCACGAAAGCGACTAAAATCTAGGAATAGCTTCCTTGGAACAGTGCAGGATGAACCGCCTGAGTATTTTCCACTTCCCCAGGTTCAATGGACCGGCCAGACCCAAGACTTTAAAACGTGGAAAACCTTGAATAGGATAATAACGGGGGTTGCTGCAGTAAAATCAAACATGGCAAAATGGGGAAAAATAGACCAAGATGATGTGAACTGTGACTGTGGAGAAACACAGAATATGGAACATTTTCTTACATGCAGAAACTGTCCTCATCGATGTACCCTTGAAGATTTGTGGCTTGCCAACAAAGATGGAACCGACGTAGCCCGATACTGGGCCGAAATTTTATGAATGACATGTCCGGACACGATAAAGTAAGTAAGTGACTGACATGCGCAAGTCTTTTTGTTGTAATAAGTAGGTATATCCCCGAGGAATATATAGAATTAACAAAAGACGAAAAGGATATATTTGTATGTCCCCGATGTGTGTATATGTGCGATATATGTACTTAATATATTGACAAATTTTTGTTTTTAATATGAATAAAAGTTTCTTTCACTAAATTTTGTATTCTTTAATTTTTAGGTTTAAAATTTATTAGGCCTATATGCCACATAGAACTTTTCCCCACATATTTTCGCTGAATAAAATATTACAGACATTTAAATCTTAACGTATCCCTAATTGGCGTCCTTACCTTAACTACAATAATCGTGAAGCCAAACGAGAACGATGAGATAGTTTAATAATTTACTAATAATACAAGGAAATAACTTGTCAGAATATGTCGCCAAAGAAGGCGAATCTTCAGTTCGAACGGCAGATTAGACTAACACTTAAAAGTGTGGAGTACAATAAATCATTGGCGCTAATATTCGAGAAATAAATCGTTGTATTTTTTCAGAAGCCTTTTTTTCCAGTAGCCGAAGTTCTTACAACAATAAACCATGACGATAAAGTTATCGGCAATACGACTTCACTGCCTGTACTAGATGATGATCTAATTCCCGTGAATCAGACATTTAGCTTAACAATTAATGTTAACAATCCAAAAGAATTGGATGCCCTTGTGTCCATACCTTTAATTTGTAAGTATGATTACTTTTTAATACTGCTAGCCAAATCAGTTAAAAATATTACAAATCTAACTTATGTATTCGTTTTTTTTTTCAAATACTTCTCACAAAGGTGTTCGAACTAATATCTTGGAACCAATGCTCGGAGTGATTTTTACACTACTAGCAAAATTATTTCAAAACATTTGTTTTATCCAATAACTGCATCTTAAAACGTCGACAAAAGTTGATGCTCAATATATTTTTTATTAGACTAGTACCGTTCTTTGAGCAGCACCGAAAGATAACAAAATCTCTATAGTTGACCATTTTCTTGTGGTGTTTAACACGTAGATTGTTATAAGTAGACTTCGGCAAATATGCATATTGCATATTTTGCATATTGTGCATATTTTATGCAAATATTTCATATTTTGGCATATTTGTATAAAAGTTTGCATAAAGTGCATAAAAGTTTAGATTTTTATACTGTATTTGAAAATTTTTAAACATACCAATTTATTTCAATTCTTGTATAAAATTTTGTAGTCATTTTAATCAAGAAATGATCTAAGTACGTAATCTCTACAGGTACAAAACATTTACAATTTCAAAGAAGATCAATTTAAGTAGCCCTCAACATTCTTAGAAAGTCTCGGTCACTGAGGCATTCAGTTATTGGATAATCGCTAAGGGTTCGCTCATTTGCATTTTATGATCTAATCCCCAAATCTATCTACAATTTATTGTATCTTAACAGCAGGTAAACGGCTAATAGTTTTGTTCCTAATTTAGGGATTTTCTAAAATCTCCCAGTTTATTGAATTAGGTGCCTAAACATTTCTTATTTGATGCTCAGATTTGTAAATCATATTTGTTTTGATATTCAAAGCGTAAACACTCGTTGTGCGTAACAAAAAGAAAGATTGTGATTTTATAATGCCTAAAACAACCAGTGCTTCAACTTGGATTAAACCTTATAAACAGCTGTCTATGGATATGGGAAAAATCTACTGTTCAGTCTGTGGCAAAATTGTAAGTATCTAATATTTTCTATTAAATATCTAATATTTCATACATACAGGGTGTTTCCAAATGACACTTACAACGTTTGACTGTAGATACTTCTCGAAAAATTGAACAAAACGAAATAGTTAATGAGGGGTCAAACTTATTTACTTTTCGAGATACAGGGTGTTAAAATTAAAAAAAATTAAATTCTTTTAGTTAATAACAACAATAACTTTAAAACCAATAAACGTATTTACTTGAAATTTAGTACTCGTAGGTTGTTTTTAAATGAAAAAGAGCTTCCTTTAGTGAGAAAAAATTGTCCATGGTACAATACAATGGTGTGTATTTAGAAAAATTTTTCACCTTTACTTTTTTTTATGAAGTCAGCTATTCTAAAACACAATTATTTTTATTGTAATTGAATTAACAAAAAAAAAAACTTTTGTTGAATTTTAAAATAAGTTATATGATGTACTAATGGTTAGTAACAAAAACTAATTTGTGGATTAATACTGCATTTAAAACACTTAGCGAGTGTTTTTTTTCCAAACCAGTTATTTGATTAACCAAAAACACCTTGTATATTTTTATACTTTAAAGGTTGGGTTAAAATAAAGGATTTTATTTTTATTTATAGATAGCATGTGAGAAGAAATTTCAGATAGACCAACATGTGAGAACTGCTTCACACATTGCAAAAAAAGGAAAAATAGGAGGAAAACATCAAACTTCAATGGCTTCAATGACTTCAAAAAAATTAGATGAGCAAGAAACTTTTAATGAAGACTTGTGTCGCGCATTAGTGTCTGCAAACATACCGCTTTCAAAATTAGCAAATGTAAATTTTAGTTCGTTTCTAAAAAAATATTGCAAACTTAATGTTCCAAGTGATCGGTCTCTAAGAAGAAATAATGTGAACGGGCTATACTCGTCGGTGTTAATTAATATTAAGGAAGAAATTGCAGATAATTATTTTTACATATCTGTAGACGAAACCACTGATTCCTCAGGAAAGTATATTGCTCATTTATTGATTGGTGTTCTTAAAGAAGATACCGTACCAAAATCTCATCTCATTTCATGCCAGCAACTTGAGAAAACAAATGCTTTAACAATTTCGCGTTTTATACAAGAAACATTAGCAACTTTTTTTCTTCCGACAACTATTCCTTCTAATAAATTACTGCTTATTTTATCGGATGCTGCTCCTTATATGGTGAAAGCAGGACAAAATTTAAAAATATTTTTCCCAGATTTAATACATGTTACTTGTGTAGCGCATGGATTAAACAGAGTTGCAGAGGAAATACGAAAAAAGTTTCCTCTTGTAAATACCATGATATCGAGTGTCAAAAAAGTATTTCTTAAATTTCCTATAAGAATTCAACTTTATAAAGAAATGCTACCTAACATTCCTCTTCCACCACAACCTATTTTAACGCGATGGGGAACATGGTTAGAAGCAGCTAATTTTTATGCAGATCATTTTGTTAAAATAAAGAACATAATTGATACGTTAACAGATGAAAGTTCCCAATCTCTTTTGGATTCTAAACAAACTTTTCAGAGTAACTTGCTTCAACAAGAACTTTCATTTATAAAATCAAATTTTAGTTTTGTCCAAAAAACAATTACTCAGTTAGAATCACCAAAACTGTCATTGTTCGAAAGTACAGCATTAATAAAAGAATTTGCGTCATGTTGTCGGAACGTTAGAGGTAATATTGGAAAAGATATTTTAAAAAAATTTGAAGCTACTATGGAAAAAAATAAAGGTTACCATATTCTTTCTAAAGTAGTCAGTGTTCTAGCTGGAAATATTTCGGAAACAATTAATTTAGAACCAAAATAAATGTTTTGGTTAGTTTGAAAAATGCTCCCGTTACACCAGTTGATGTTGAACGAAGTTTTTCCATATATAAATGTATGTACTCAGACAGAAGCCACAAGTTTTTGTTAGAAAATTTTGAACACCACTTGGTCATTTATTGTTACCATAATTCTAAATAAGTTTATTCATACTTGAAAATGATGTAGTTACTTAAAATAAATGTAAATCTTAATGAATAGTAGGAAATATTTAGTTATGTACACTTTTTTTTTAAATAAAATTGTTACTATTTTACGATTTTTTTATTTATTTGTATGCATATTTTGTAAAATATTTGCATATTTTCGGGTAAACACGTGCATATTTATGCGCATATTTTCTACATTTTTATTTGCATATTTGCCGAAGTCTAGTTATAAGGTGTCGCTGGATCAATAAGCGTTATTTGTCTCTTGTGATGTTTAGTACTGATACATATTTATAGACTACAAAGCAGCCTATGACACTGTAAATAGAAGAGAAATATTTAAAGCAGTAAAAGAGCTCGATATACGAAATCAGTATCGAATCAAATATCTATGCTTCCTACGCAAAATACCTACGCTTTTTTGGACAAGTAAATAAAAAAAAATGCTGTATTTGTGAATGAGCTGTAACACGAGAGATTTTTAATTGTATCTTGCAACACATTATAATAAATGGTTATCTCTTTACTAAAAACTAATTGTTTATGATTATATTATTATATCATAACATTTATTGATTTTTCGTATTGATTGTTATCATGTTTATTTTAGTTATTGTTTCCCAAGTTCAAGGCACTATCGACAGTAGCTTATATTCTGAAATACAATTAACTAAACCGTTGCAGAATGTACCCTTGACCAAATCATTTGATAGTGTTATTAGTATTTATGAAGCTTTCACTGGTCGAAAAACGGAGATCTCGGAAGAGGCGAGAAACAACAAAAACAAACGAAATAAAAGTTAGTGAAAATTAGGTTCTGAAACTGTTTTATTGTGGCATGTCTAATTACTCTTTCCAACGAAGATACTAAAAGTTGCTCGTCTGAAATTGTTCATTTAAAACAATGCTTTACTGCAACTGAACGATACAAATCGCTTCGTCTGAAAGTGTACTTAGTTAAATATTGTGTTTGTATGGGATTAAGTCACAACTTGGACTTTTCCATTTCCATTCCGGAAATCGTTCTCAAAAAAAAATTATTTAGAATTTTGTTGAAAAGAATTTATAACCGCCAAAGTTATTTCTAGGGTTATGTCATTTCACAAAATCGAAAAATTGGCACACTTGGCAGCGGTATATTGGCAACAGCCATGCCTTGGTTGAATGATATGGAGGTGGATTTTTTGCCCTTTTTTGGAACTTTTGATTATTCTAAATGTTCTGCATAATTTATATATTTTAGTTTTGTTGTCTACAATTCTATATTTAATAATACACCATTTATCTTCTTCCAAGCTTTATTCGTTAAATTAAATGTACAATGTTGAAATATTTCTTTACCAGTGTTCTACCACGTTCTACATTCTACTTAACCTATATCTGTCTAAAAAACTAAATCTTCTTCTTTTTATAATTAGTGTCTGTATAATATACCTACTCTCTAATAAAGATTTTAACGTAGAGTTGATATATTTTAACACCCCTCCTCGTTAAAATCCTCACAACAATATAAACGAAAACTTGAACTAATCCTAATAAATTAGAATGTTTCAAAAATGCACTCGTAGGTAGACCTTTTGTTAAAATGTCTGCCTGATTGTTACAGGATTCAATATAACACAAATCAAGAAATCCCTTTTGTAACTGCTCAACTATAAACTTAAATTTCAGATCTATATGTTTGACTCTTTTATTATATAAAGGATTTCTGATTAAAGCAATACAACCCTGATTATCTTCAAAAATTGTTAACTTCCTAACATTTAAATCAAAATCATTCAACAATTTTTTACACCATAATCCTTCACTCACTGCTGCACAAAGAGCAACTAATTCCGCCTCTGTTGTCGACAAAGAAACACAGTTTTGCTTTTTAGTCACCCACATAAAAGTACAATCGAAGATCTTGAATAAAAAACCTGTGACTGACTTTCTGTCATAACAATCTCTTGCCCAGTCAGCATCAACATAACAAAGAAAGTTTGTTTTAAAATTATCACAACGTTTAAATTTCAGAAATATATCTTTTGTACCATTCAAGTATCTGAGAACTCTTTTAATATAAGTCCAAGCTATGTCTGATGCCTTATTTTGATCAATCCGTAGATCATCCTCTACGATCTTGCGCTTCTATTTCCCATTGTTGTACCCCAATTCTAGGTAAATCGGCTTCAACATCATCCTTCCATCTTTTTCTCGGTCGGCCTACTGATCTTCTACCATTTGGTCTTTCAAAGAATTAAATTGAATTCAATATGCTATTGTTGTTATATTCTCATTGTTACTTCTGGTTTCAGTACTGACAATCAAAGTCTGTTACATTGTGTTGATGGGTTTGCTACACATGTTTCTTTATTAAGTAGGATGAGGGCTACTTCTTTAATTTTTCTCTTTTTCCTGTCTGTTTATTTCTTGATTATAGACGCATCTTTCCTGTCCCTGTTTTTGATATATGTTTTATGCTCGTTTATCCTCACACTTAGTGTTCTTTTCTTGGAGTTTCTCCCACATAGAAGTTGTTGCATTTACAAGGTATTTTATAAATACAATTCTTTGATCTCTCTTGTTTGTTGTTAGGTTTGTTTTTGGAGAGGATAGATCTAAGGATATTGGTTATTTTAAATGTTATTGTGATGTTGTTCTTATTACCTATATTTTTTTAAATTTTTCTAATAAACCCACAAATGGTATTGTTGCCACGCTTGGGTCCCTTTTTATGAGTGTTTTTGGATTGCTGAATATTATAAATATATTTCTTCAAGTTTTTCAATTTACTAAAACATCTTTTATATTAATCTAGGTGCTAAAGGATCTGAAAAGACCAAGGTGGAAAAAAGTTCTAAAAAGTCACAAAATGAGTCAAAAACTAGCTCTGAAAAATCATCGACTACTAAAAGCAAATCGTCATCGCAAGTTAAACTTGATAAGACTAAGTCTGGTGTAAGCTACGATCCCACGTCATTTGGAATCTGTTGCCTGGATTTGTTACCTTTATTTTATGGTAAGTACAAAGCAAAACAGTGCATTTACAGATGTACTAATGCATATCCAATATTGATATTAGTGGAATCAAGAAGATAAATATCTTTTTCTTCTTCTTCTTTATAACCAATACCTCTATGGAAAGTTGTTACTTCATCTTTTGCCCGATCGTCCAATACTTCTGCTGATTAGTGATTTATCTTTCGCTATTTTGACGACATGGGTCTCCCCAATTCTACTTATGTTTTTATTCCATTTTTTTTTCTATTTTCCATTCGTTTATATATTCTTCGTTTCATTTTCTTCTAATATCTTCACTTTTCTTTCGATCTCTCAGCATATTTCCCGTAATTCTTCCCAGTACTCGCATCTCTGCCATTTCCAGTAGCCTTTTTGTTGTGGCTCTGTCGGGTCTTGTTTTTAAGGCATATGTCATTACTGGTCTTATACCGGCTTTATAAATTCTTGGCTTTATCTCAGTTTTAATGTGTCTGCTTCACCATATAATTTTATTAAGGCATCCTGATATACTATTTGCTTTTTGAACTTGATCTCTCACTTCTTAGTCCAGGTCTCCATAGTTGGACAGTGTAATTATAAAGTATTCTATTTCCAAACGGAGAAATCATATGATTTCTACCTGGCGAAACCGAATTCAAATTTCTACCACTGTGCTTTTTAAAACTTGCAAATGAAACAGATTGATAAATTACTCGGCAAGGGAATCTAAAAATGCATTCCACCTGCCGTTCATCATGGTCCAAATTCGTAGTGAATTCAGTTTCTGGTACTCCAAACGGAGTAAAGAAAAAAACATAATGACGGTATAAGATTTTTGTTTTGATACAGGGTAGCGGCAAGACGCTTATACGTATTTCGACCTCTTTAGGCCTCCTCAGAGCAGTATAGCCATCACTTATAAATATATCCTAATATATAACAAGGAAATAACATTTAATTAGAAGAAGAAGAAGAAGACATTTTACCATAATAGATCAAAATCTACTAACCAAATACTATGTTACAAATCGAAATAAAGAAGAATTTCAGGGCACTACTTGAACAGATGAAGCAATATTTGATATCCAAAACCATAAAAGTGGAGAAGACTAAGAAAAAGTATAATCTGTTGATGACTAAATAACGAGATAGATACAATTAGTTTGTTGCTTCCAATCTAAAGAGAAACAAGATATAAATAATTTAATTTTTTTCAGGACCATCCAAATTTTCTCAAATGTTGTGGATAAAACCTACCGTACAATATAATGACAATAAAATGCTGTCTTTCAAAGCGCATCCAACAATTGCAGTGACGATTTCTATGGAGGAAGACTTGGATTTGCATGACTCTACGTTTTTAAACTTCACTTTGGAAACCATTTATAACATACCTGCTTTAATGAGCCCAGAAATGGACTTTTGGGCTTGCATAACGTTGCCTATGCTTAATGGGGTAAGTTTTTATTTTACCAATATTGTTAATCTGTGACGTTTCGTTGTAAGATACCCGATATCCATTGCATGGCGTAGGAAATTTAATTTTATGATCAGAATTCTTTAATCCAAAGGGTTTTTTGATAAATTTTGAATGAGGATTCCGTATTATTAGTTATGCATTCTTTGCATATTCATTTTATTTGATTAATTTTTTAAGCGAAAATCACCACTTCTTTTCACAAATCCAGCTACAGTTTCGACAACTCAGGAACCAATTTCCAAATTGTGGCCTGGAACCACTAGAGGATATAATGATGCTAACGCTACTGTGTATACGTAAGTAGAAAATACTTTCCAAATCATGAATGTGTTGCTTGTGTGAGTCCAATTCAAATAAGTAAAAGAAATAATAAATAAGACACTCACAATCAATTTAATTTAACTATCCAGACGACGGGTTTCGTTTTCTACAATATGCAAAGCATCTTCAGGTCTCGATACAAAGTTAAATACATTCTCCATTCAACAATACAGGATAGTTTGAACCATGTTCTTCCAACCATCAATTAATAGAGTACATCATTTATTTAACTTTGTATCGAGACCTGAAGATGCTTTGCATATTGTAGAAAGCGAAACCGGTCGGCTGGATAGTTAAATTAAATTGATTGTGAGTAAGTCTTATTTATTACTTCTTTTACCTATTAGAAAATACTATATTTCACTATAATATTTAAAAAAATTAAAATAGGTAATCAGAGAACCGTTTTTCGTTCCAAGTGGGTTCCGAGTGGGTAAGAAATCATTATAATTCATTACGTTACAGTCGAGCGTGGCCAGTACAGCATATTTTAATTTCTTTGTGTTTCAGCGTGCAAGGCATTTGCGCCGGCTTAAAAAAACGCAGCTCTCGACTGATGTATACGCACGAAAAAATACTGGGGTAGGAGTGACTCAATGATCTTCAGAGTCCACCAACCAAGGCAGTCACCACTGCTCACCTAGCCGCTGGTACACTTCCTCGTTCCGTCGTCTTCTCAGTTCTAATATGTACTGTACTATATTGATAGTGAAGATTAAATCAAGAATAGACCAACAATCAGGAGATAAGAGCGCGTATCGTAAAAGCTAGATCCACCTTCAACCGGATGGAAGCCTTCTTCAAGCACCAGAACCTCTCTTTTGGTATAAAAGTAAGATTTATGCTATGCTATGGATATAGATATGGATATATGCTATGAATACACATTATCTGGATTTGAATAATACATTGAACTTGATGCAAGAGTGTGGTTAGAAATGAGAGTAGTAATGACCTTCGTTATCAGCATTTGAATGGTAAGAAAATCAAGTACTTGAGGACAATGACAATATAACCAATGCCAATGACGTAGGAGACAGTGATGATGTAGAAATAAATTACCAAGGTGCTGCTTGTCTTTCACTTGTGGACGCAGACGACGCTTTGGAAACTACAATGAACTATTAAGAGTGCCAATCTGAGGATACACCGGCTCATGTTACATTTCTTAAACGACTTAACTGCATGGCTGCAAAGGAGCGGATGTCGACTTTTGTTCAAAAAACAATAATGACCAAAAACTTTTTCACTCGATGAGTTTTGATCTCGATTTTTGCAACTCTACTGCAAATTAGGTTAAAGCTATGATTACAGCAATAATTAAATTAATTAATAGTGTGTTTATTTAAAATATTTAATAAAAAAGATCTTTTCACAAATTCTAGAACTCCTGATAATCATAACGACTTGATAAGTCGTTTTGACACAAACTATGAATCGTACATCACCGAAGAGAGTCCAAGACTGCAGTTCGTAATGATCAAGAGACATTTAATGTTCAGGGATGCTATTACTGAACTTATTAATCATATTCAAGTATACAAAAAAGTAGTCTTGGAAATTTATGTGGCTCCTAAAGAAAAAACCGTAAGTAAAATTTTTTTACCAGGTTTTTTCGAAATTTGTGACTAATAGAACCTAATCGGGGGCTTTTTGGGATTATTCTTTTCCGTTATGATGCACTTAATTTCATTGTATTTGAATTTCCCCAATTTTCATTTAATACCCTATTTATGCCCATTAATATGCCCATTTACCCCTTTGGCACATATCCTAACGCCAAAAGCAGGTAGGTGTTCAGAAGTTGATACAAAAATGAGGGTACATTACCCTTAAATCTTTCTCTTTATATCGACAGAACGATGGAAATGCAAAACAGTACGAAACAATTTAGAAGTGCTGACTTATTAATTAGCCGGGGATCGAAAAAAAACCTATGAATAAAAGAAAAAACTTTCTTTATATCGTGTATAGGTAAAATGACAAAAAATTATTAAACTTACCATATACGTGGATTTTTAACTACGAAACTGTACTAAATAAACTATCAAATTGACATCAGCGGACATTGCGACAACAAACTAAGGAATAAGATCAAATTGTGAGTCCATTTCTCTTTATAAACGATTGCCAGACTAATATACTATATATGCCAGACTATATAGACAAGGATATCTATATTACCCTAATTAGTCTGGCAATAGTTTATAAAGAGAAATGGACTCACAATTTGATCTCATTCCTTAGTTTGTTGTCGCAATGTCCGCTGATGTCAATTTGATAGTTTATTCAGTACAGTTTCTTAGTTAAAAATCCATATAATATAGACATCTTTGGGAAAGTCAAAGAAGATAATGCAGAAACTCTAACTATTGACCAAAAATGGGGAAAAATTCAACATGCCCTTGTGTCAGTTGGAAAAGAAACCCTCAAACCACTTAAAGAAAAAACAAAACCTTAGATGACAGTAGAAATTCTTGAACTCATGGAAGAACGAAGAAAACATAAAGCAAAAGACCTGAATAAATACAAAGAAATTCAGAGAAACATCAGAAAGAAAATTCGAGTGGCAAAAGAGAGGTGGCTCTCCGACAGATGCAAGGAAATAGAAGATCTGGATAAAAAGTACGATAGCTTTAATTTACACAAAAAAAGCAAAGAAATGATAGGTTCTAGAAAGCGTACAAAAACGAATATCCTTAAAAATGATAAAGGGGGTATTATTACTGATATGAAGGAGTATCAAACTGCCGCAATCCCCAGACAATGGCTGCAATCAACCTTTGTAGCAATTCCCAAAAAACCAAGTTCAACAACTTGCTCAGACCACAGAACAATAGCTTTAATGAGTCACACACTTAAAACATTTTTGAAAATAATTCATAGCAGAATTGTTAAAACTCTTGAATATGAGATTAGTGACACACAATTTGGCTTTAGAAATAGTATGAGTACAAGAGATGCTTTGTTCGGCTTGAATGTGCTGGCTCAGAGATGCATGGACATGAATCAGGATATGTACTTATGTTTTGTAGACTTTGAAAAGGCATTTGATAAAGTTCAACATAAAAAGCTTGTAGATATATTAAAAAGCAAAAATATTGACAGTCGTGATCTGAAAATTATATCTAATTTATATTGAAATCAAACTGCCCAGGTAAGAGTTGACAGCCAGTGCACCGAAAATATCAAAATACAGAGAGGAGTCCGCCATAGTTGCGTGCTGTCCCCACTACTTTTCAATGTCTACAGTGAAGCGGTATTTCAAAAAGCGCTCTCAGACTCAATAGAAGGTATATCTATCAATGGAGAAGTTTTGAATAACTTACGTTTTGCAGACGATACAGTAATAATTACGGATAACGACAATGATTTACAGAACGTAATGCAACGCGTTAATGAACGCTGTCATGAGTACAGACTGAAGATATATTTGAAGAAAACTAAATGCATGATCATGACTAAATCTGCACATGCAAATATCCAATTGACTATTGAAGATACTGCAATTGAGATTGTTAATAACTATAAATACTTAGGAACATGGATAACATCAGATGTAGACCAAACCAAAAAAATTAAGACACGTATTGAGATAGCACGTAAATCATTTATTAAACTTAAAAAGTTTCTTTGTTGTCGGGATATAAGGTTAGAACTACGTCTGAGAATGCTTCGATGTTACGTGTTCTCTACTCTTCTTTATGGTTTGGGAGCTTGGACACTAAAACAAGTTCATCTGAATAAGTTGGCCGCCTTTGAATTTTGGTGTTACAGAAGAATCCTACGAATATCATGGACTCAAAGTCTGTCTCAAAGAATGTCAAACATGGAAGTAACTAGAAGGATAGGAAATGAGGCGGAAATAATATTAACTATTAAAAGACGAAAACTTAAGTACTTGGGACATGTGATGAGAGGGCAAAAATACGCATTATTACAACTTATTATGGAGGGCAAAATCCGAGGAAAGCGAAATGTGGGAAGACGAAGAATATCCTGGCTTAAGAACTTAAGGGAATGGTTTGAATGCAGTAGTGCAGAATTTTTTAGAGCGGCAGTCAACAAAGTCCGCATAGCCATGATAATTTCCAACCTTCGATAGAAGATGGAACTCAAAGAAAGAAAGACATCCTTGGGTGCTGCAATTAATTCTACAAGACAAAGTAGAAGGAAAACGAGAACTAGGAAGGCGAAGGATTTTCTGGCTGAAAAATCTACGTACGTGGTTCAATAAAACAACCACAAATCTTTTCAGAACAGCAGTTTACAAAATACAGATTGCCATGAGAGTTACCAACATCTGAAATGGATAGGCACTCCAAGATGAAGAATACGTTCTTACTGGGTGCTTAAAAAAGGAATGCGGCTGAGTTTAAATTACGGGTTGATTTCACACACTTTTAACATACTTATACCCAGACAAAACCAATTCGCAATCGGCAATATTAAGTTTTAAGCTTTAGAAAAATAGAACGCTACAACTGGACTAATTTAGCCGAGTTGACTGAACTGGACTGAAAATGCTGGCTTGTAAATGTAAACTCACCTAAAACACAAACCGATAATATTAAAAGTAAATTAAATCTTTCAAATTTAAGACTGTATTTTGTATCTAAAATGAAAATGATGTTCAATTTTAGAAAAAAGAATCTGCTAATCTGTTGAGCAAGTCACTTGAGTTTGTAAGGAAGATTCGAAAAGGCGGAGACTCTTTACATTTGATGGCTATATTAGATGTGGCTACTTTAACGTATCCTGGAGGTAAGCTTTATAAATATTTTGCTTATTTTTTAATATTTAGTAACCAGCAGATATAAAGCGACTTCTTCGTGAGCATAAATTAAAAAAAGGGGTACAGTAAGTAGTACTGAAGACTAGCGCACAGCTTCATACTATTTTTTCTGCATTTTTACATTCCATCATCTGTTTAAATTTTTATGATATTTCTCGTTTCAAAATAATTTTATATAAATACAATTATTATTTTTAAACAGATTATTTAGTTCATATAATAGTTAAATTTTATATGTAATAATTATATATTATAATTATATGTACAATTTTATTCAATTTTAAAAATACAAAAATCATGGTATGAAGCTTCACCCTAGTCTACAGTACCTCCTACTCCTTTAATTTCTTTATATACTCTCACTACTCTTTTGTATAACAGAAAGAACCATTAACTGACTATTAATATCATGTAATTGCGCAACAAGTGTTGGTAAATTAGAATAATTACAGAATGAAACAAAGCCAATACGGACAATCTTGAGGGAACATGAAGAACTTTTCAATCCAATAGAGTATGTCTAGCGATTTAATTCATTATTTAATAATCGTATTTTTTGGTATATCATATATATGGGTTTTAGTTCAACAAGTACGTCTGGCGGCTCCATTAACAACTTTTAGTCCTGAAGAAGCTGCCAAATATGGAGGACTAGATGATTCTTTTTTCTTCCCGTATTCAAAAAGAGATTCAAAAGAACCCAAAGACAAAGAACCTCGAGAGAATTTGCCTAAGAAAGACAACAAATCAGTTAAAAGCTCAAAGTCTTTGAAGGCTAAAGCAAAGGAAGGTCACCATATGAAAGATGTTAGTATTTTATTATTTCTTTTTTTATTCTTTCTTATTTTTCTCAATAAGTTTTTATTCTGTTCAGCAACCAATAGACATACCGACGACCAAGATGAAAGAGAACAAACGCAACTACAACATGAAGGAGTAAGGGACCCAGATGTAAATGAAGAAGTACCTACCAAGGAAGAAATTATAGAGATCATAAAAACAAACTTAAAAAACAACAAAGCACCTGGTGAAAATGGTATCATTGCTGAGTTTCTAAAAGAAGGTGGCGAAATGGTGCAAGAAGAAATCGCTGAGTTAATACGCGAAGTGTGGATCAAAGAAAAAGTACCCAATCAGTGGAAAAGAGGAATCTTATGTCCAGTGCATAAAAAAGGAGACGTTGCAGAATGTAAAAATTACAGGGAAATAGTTCTACAAGATACAGTGTATAAGATTCTGGCCATATTAATTAGAAATAAAATTAAAACAAAAGTTGAAAATTGTCTAGGCGAATATCAAGCAGGTTTCAGAGCAAACAGATCAGTAATAGACCAAATTTTTACAATGAAACAAATTTTAGCTAGTGTATTGATTTTAGACAGGCATATGACACTATAAAAAAAATTAAGTATATGAAGCACTGGAATATTTTGAATTTCCACCAAAAATAGTAAGACTGACTAAATGCAGACTAAATGATACTAAAAGTTAAGTCATGTTAGAAGGACGGGTTTCGGATAGCTTTATCACCAATAAAGGTCTGCGACAAGGTGACCCGTTATCAACAGATTTTTTCAATTTGATCTTAGAGAAGATTTTACGAGAATGTAACATCTACACTAGAGGCACAATATATCATCACAGCCATAAATGCGTAGCATATGCAGATGATGTTACCTTAATAACAAGGAGACCTGCAGAATTAAGAGAAATCTTTACTAGAATAGAGATAATAGCCAGGGAATATGGTTTAGAAATAAACGAAGAAAAAACAAAATATATGGTGATGAGGTGAAACGAAAATCATCTAGGACAGTCCTTTACGATACAAAGCCCAAGTAAAGAATATAACTTTGAAGTTGTTAGCTAATTCGATTACTTGGGAGTGACACTAACAAAAAGGAACGAAGAGAACCAAGAAATCATAAAAAGAATTTCCAAATGTAGTAAGAGTGCTGGGAGCCTGATTAAGATACTGAGGTCGAAGATTATATCCAGAACAGCAAAAAAACGAATATATACAACAGTTATCCGACCTACAGTACTCTATGCTAGCGAGACCTGGACAATGAATAAAGATATGGAAGTAAAATTAGATAGATGGGAACGAAAAATTCTTAGAAGGATATACGGAGGTGTAAAAGAGGGGAACATCTGGCGAAGAAGAACGAATGAAGAAATAATGCAAATATATGGGCAACCAAAAATAACAAGACACTAAAATTCAAAGATTAGGATGGCTCGGACATATAGCAAGAATGAAGGAAGGAAGAGTTCCCAGTGAGTTAATAAACACGGAGGCTGGTACAAAAATAAAAAGAAAATTCTTATATACCATAAGAATTTAACCAAAATCACGGTTCTTTCAGCTTCTTTTCATAGATTAGTTATTATTTAAAACATATTAAATAGCCTATATTCACAAAGCAACTAATTCTTTCCAGACCTGATGATTGTATTTTGAACTATATTTTACGGGGTGGGGTATATACTTACGTACAATATAAAAAAGTTGTAAAAGCACTTCCTTTTTGCTCTTGCAACTTGAAAAATATCAAAACGAATAATAAAACTGGAAAGGAAGCGAAGTACCATAAATATGTTTAAAATCTAGTTTTTATATTTTTTAGTTGCTTCCTCCAAAGCCTGCGCCAGCTGTAGAACCGGAACCCAGCATGCAAGTGTATAATGAAGCTGGGAAACCTTGTTTTGTAGTAGTTACTTTCGAGATGTCCAATCCATTAGTGCCAGCTAAAAAGGTTGAAGATGTTAAAGAGGAGTTAGTATATCATAGTATAGTTGCGGTAACATATAATGTAAAACGCTTAAATTCCTTCTTTCTTACAACCGGCCAATTGCCGTTTTAGTAAGATAAGCATTTAAGTTTGGAAGCGGTTCCTCAGTAGAGTGTAGAGTGTTGCTTGCTGTAATTTAACTATTTTGAATAGTTATGTGGCGTCCGTGGGAAAATGTGGTTAAAAATATTGCGTACAATAACAACGTATGTACCAGTAAAGTACCCTTAGAGCAGATTTAAATGCATTTAAATGCTGAAACACAGCAAGTATGTTTCACTGTGTACAAAAACCTAAAAAACAAATTCGGCTTCTATAAAAACTGATGGACAAGCAACTTCTGATTTAACAGAAATTTCACTTTCAACTATATACAAAATAGTTAAAATTAACCTTATCATCGCAAGAAGTGAGAACATAATATAGCTAAGTAAAAAATAAGTAATTTTAATTTCGAGAACAACCAGCCGCCGCACTATACCTTAAATCAGAACTATCAAAACTACAAATCTGAACGTTCTACTATATTTCTTACTACAACTATACCAAAATGTTTATTTATGTTTTTATTATCTGTTTGAGTAAAAATAATATTTTTTTGGTTAACACTCATATTGTTTGGTTTCTTGTAAGTTGTGCGCAATCTGCGCCACAAGTTGTTCTTTTATATATATGCCGGTTTAGAACGTCCTTCTCCATTGTCCGACACCTAACTTCCATCCTCTTCTATCGTGGCAATCTTCCGTTGATAGATTCCGTTCGCTCATTGACTTTTTTATGTTTTGCTGCCACTCTAGTTTGGTCTTCCTCGCTTTCTATTCCCTATTGAGGTCCAGTTCAGTATTTTTTTGGGCCATCTAGTATTTTGCATTCGCTCTACGTGTCCGTACCAGGTAAGTTGTTTCTTTTCGATATCCTGAATTATCGTACCTTCTATTCCCATTTGTTGTTTTATATGGTCATTCCTAATTCTTTCTCTTCATGAGACTCGCATAGATCTTCTTATTGCGTCCATTTCGACTGCCTCTACCTTCTTTTTTGTCTGTCTGGAATTCTCCATGTTTCCGCTCCATATAATAGTTTCTCTTAACCATTGTATCGTATATATTAAATTTTCTCCTTTTTGTTATCTCCTTGCTCCACAAGATGCCATTTAGACATCCTATTATCTTTTTAGCTGTAACTACTCGTTTTTTCTATCTCTTTCACATCTGTTCCGGTATTGTCGAATGTGATACCTAAATATTCATATTCTTGACATTGCAGAATTTCTTGACCGTTGTCCAACTCCAAATTTTCGCTCTGAAAGCCTACTACACATAGATATTGTGTTTTATTTACGTTAACTGTCAAACCCCATTCCTTATACTCTTCTATCAGCTTTCTAATCATATATTGCATGTCGTCTTTGTCATTGGCCACTATGACCTGATCATCTGCAAACTGAAGAGTAAACAGGTATCTGTCATCTATCTCTATACCCATTCCGTGTATTTTCCTTTTCCAGTTCTTAAGTGCCGCTGCTGCATATATTTTGAATAGTGTAGGAGAAATAGGACATCCCTGACGTAGTCCCTTATTCACTACGAAGGCATCTGTGAGTTTTTTATACCTATCTTAATTCTTGATTGTGAATTTTCATACAGGTGTTTAAGTGCAGCTATATAGTTGTGATTGATGTTCGTTTGTTCTAATACCTTCCACAGTCTCGATACTGGGACTGTATCATATGCTTTATGTAGGTCCACAAATGTAAGATGGGTTTCCAGATGTCTAGCAGATCTCTTCTCTATGACTTGTTTTAGACAAAATACGTTGTCGGTACACAATATACCTGCTCTAAAGCCGCTTTGATCTTCTTCTTCTTTCTCTTTATAGTCTTCTTCAATTGGATCTCGCAGTATTCTACTGTATAGTCTGCTCACTGTACTCGTGATTGATATGCCTCGATAGTTGTTACAGTCCAGTTTATTTCCTTTTTTATGGATGGATGATATATAAGCTGTTTTCCAGTCTTCTGGAACAGGATGTACATTTAGGCATTTATTGATAATTATTATTAGATTTCTAAAGAGTTTTTCCGTTCACCATCTTAACATTTCGGAGAAAATCCCTTCTGGTCTGCTAGCTTTCCCTAACTTAAGGTTCAAAACTGTCTTTTTTACTGTTTCTTCGGATACCTCTACTTCTTCTCCATTTACTACAAAATGTTTTGGAGATTCTATCATGTATTTCTGTCTAGATTCTTGTAGTAGACCTTTGAAGTGTTGTATCCACTGCTCCGGTTTGATTATCTGGATATTTGCTCTGTCCTTTGCTGGGTTTTTAAAATTTGATATAAATTTCCATACCTCCGAGCATTTCCTTCCTCCGATATAATTGTTAACTTCTTCACATTTCTTATCCCACGTCTCGTTCTTAGCTAAATTAATGCCGGCTCTTAATTGTCTTTTTGTTTGTTTATAATCTTCCAGATCTTGTTCATTTTGTGTTGACAACCATTTTAAATATTTTTGTTTCTTTTCCTGAACTAGTAACTCTATCTCCTTGTTCCACCAGTATTTTTTGTTGATCTCCTTTGCCTTTATTCCTACTGCTTCTCTGGTGGCATTTCTTAGATTTTCGATAACGTTCTCATAGATTTCATAAAAGGTGCATTCTTCCGCATTTGATAGTTTGCTGTCAAGACGCCTTTGATAAAGAAATACCGTGCTTTCATCGTTAAAACTTTGAAAATTATACTTTGTTGTACACATTTCGTCGGTGAGTACGGAATCGTTGTTATGTTCATCTTTGGCCTGATTTGTTCTTCTAAATTTTATTCTTGTTCTTTTAACTCCATTATATATGTGCTTCAGAATCATTTTTGAGTATTGACTAAAATTTGTAGTTTTTATCATTAGTGTTTTAAGGTATTGACTACTAATTTTCTAATTATTTTCTCGAAAGTAATGTTGCCAAACAGGAGCATCTCCTTGTGGTAGTCCTACTCACTCGCTTTTTTCCAGCAAATATATGCAGGATCATCTTCTTCAATTATAGTTCTCAAATATTTTTTAAATATTTACAATTCACGAAGAACCTTATTTGATGATTTCAGCATTATTGTTTCTTTATCCTCATATTTTTCATTCATTTATCTTTCGTAAAGCTCATAGAAATTTATTCTGTTGTTGATCCGTTTTGCATCAATTTAAATTTCAACATTCTTGTTTATTGTTTACGCATTTGACTTAAAATAATTTTCTCCTTTTCTTTCGTCTAAATATCTCACATTTTACTTTTTCGCAATCAAATACTAGCTATATGTTATAATCCTATTGGTCAATTCTTAATTTTTATTTGTAGTTTATCAATGTTAATTAAAGAGAAACCAAAAAATGCTAATCTACACCCCACATCTATGCTATCGAAGTGCATGTCATTTGATTATTACAATGAATTATTAAATGCAATGATATTGGATTTGAATGATAAATTTTTGACATTCTCCAACGAGAACCCTGTAGAATCTCTAAGTAGAAAGGGTAAGTAAAAAAATATAAAGTACTGTAAGACTATGTTAGTTTAATCCCAGTTAATCCAGGTTCATCCATAAGGAATCCAGTGTGTATTTCTGGGATAAGTTTTCCGTACAGGTTGTTTAATCTTATGCAAAAACCAAAATACCCTCAAAAAAACCATATACAAAAATAACATAAAACCTTGGATTAATGGGGAATTAATATATCTGATCAAGTATAAAAGAAAGTTGTGGAACAAATATAGACGTACAAATCGCATAGAGGATTTACAAATTCATCGAGACTTTGCCAGAGATTTAAAGAAATCTTTACATGAAGCTCGTGTTGCCTACGAAGAGAGTATAGCCATCAGTAATAACTGTAAAAAATTGCACAAGTATATTAGATCTTCGTTGACAACAAAAGTTTCTATACCTTTACTGGAAAATGATAATGGGGATATATCCCAAAATAACTATGAGAATGCCGAACTTCTCGCCAGTACTTTCTCCAAGGTTTTCTCTGTTGAACCCACTAATTATCAGTTCCCTAATATTACTTCGTCACGAGTTTCTTCTTCTCTTGAAAATATAATCATTACTCCTGAAAAAGTTAAACATCATCTTCAAAGCCTAAAAAATAATTCGTCTCCTGGTCTCGACTTAATATCTTCTTTATTTTTAAAGAAATGTTCTGATGCTTTAGCTTATCCACTATATGTGATTATGTCCCTATCATTCACCACACATATTTTGCCTCCTATATGGAAAACCGCATCTGTAACACCGATCTTTAAAAAAGGGAACAAACTGGATCCTAATAACTATCGTCCTATCAGCTTAACACCTATAATATCTAAGATAATGGAAACTATTATTGCCGAGACAATTTCTGATTTTCTGCAAAATGAACTGGTTATACCAGAACAGCAGCATGGTTTTGTCAAAGGACGTTCTACAATGACAAATCTTCTCTGGTGTGTCAATGAATGGTCAAGAGCATTAGACAGAAAAGCCCCGGTGGACATTATATACCTCGATTTTGCTAAAGCTTTCGATAGAGTTCCAAAACGAAGACTATTACATAAATTGGAACACCTTGGTATCCGTGGTCAACTACTGAAATGGATCGACGCGTATTTAACAGATAGAAAATTTTGTGTTAGAGTTGGGGACTCTTTCTCAGTTGAGAGAACGGTTTTAAGTGGGGTACCGCAAGGATCAGTTTTGGGCCCACTCTTATTCATAGCATACTCAAGTGATCTACAATTTCATATTAAATGCAACAATGCTTTCTATGCAGATGACACGAAGCTATTTTCCGATCCCTCCGTAAATTTCCAGTTACTACAAGATGACCTTGATTGCATATCGGAATGGTGCTCTACCTGGATGCTGCCTCTTAATGTGGAAAAATGTGTAGTTCTTCACATGGGTAAAAATAATCCGTGTCTTCCTTACTCTATTAATGGGCGCGTGTTAAAAACAGTGAAATCGCATAATGATCTAGGCGTTATAATTAATAACAATCTAAGTTGGTCGGAACACATTTTGCATATTTCTAAAAAAGCTAACAGTAAATTATATCTACTAAATAAAACGTTTGCGAAAATGTCATTTATGAGCTCAATTCATCTGTATAAACTGTACATTCGTCCAGTTCTGGAATATTGCGGAACTGTTTGGTGTCCAGTATTAGTGCGCGATCGTAATATTCTCGAAAACGTACAGCGGCAGTGCACCAGGATGTCTTTTGGTCGCTCAAGACCTACGTATACAGAAAGACTGAATATGGCCAATCTCACTACATTTGAACAACGTCGACTTCGAGGCGATTTAATTATTACGTTTCGGATAGTAAAATACAACTTTGGAAATTTGGGGAATATGTTCATAATAGACAATGACAATCGTCTTCGTGGCCACAAACTTAAGTTTAAAAAGGAAACTTTTTTAACAACAACCAGACAATTTTTTCTCTGTAATCGAGTGTTCTCGATATGGAATAGCCTTCCGGCTGAGATCATAGATGCTCCATCTGTCAATATTTTCAAAAATAAACTGGATGACCTTTTGTTCCATAGTTGAACATTTAATTTGTACTAAACACTTGCTATTACCTATGTTATTGTATATTCATTTAGTTAGTTAGTGCTTAATATGTAACTACTGTAATGTAACAATTTAATTGTACACTATATAACATTGTAGTCACATGGGCATATGGGTTTTGCAACCCCTGCTCAAATCTATTGGGTAAATAATAATAATAATAATAATAAAAATTCACGTTAGGACATACTCGTATAAAATAACCAGAAATTGATATTAAATGAACTTAAACTCTCAAGGAGACGAATATTTTACGAATACGAAGTGCGGTTCGATAAGTTTGTCAGCCTCACCGCCTGATGGCGCCACTATCTAAAGAAAAATCTACTATCGCGTTATACATTCTCGTAGATGACTAATGTCAAAATTTCAGCTGAATCGGACTCATAGTTTTGTTTTGACTGCGTGTGAAAGCGGGCATGTCGGCGGATTTCGTCTCTCGGTGATTCCATTCTTGTTTTTGGAAGGGGAATTGCGCTGCGAAATCAAAGGGCGCTTGGATGCTGTGTACTGTGTACGGTGACTCTTCTAATTAGATGGTTTTACGAGTTTCAATGTGAATGCACTTCAGTTTTTGATAAGCCACGCCTCGGTACCCCATAAAATGGTTACCACGAAGGATATCGTGACAAACATCTATGTATGGGAAGAGCGAGTGAAGGTGCATGGCGTGGTTGAGACAGTAGGCATCTCAAAAGACTGCATATATTATATCCTGTATGAAATTTTGGGTATGAGAAAGCTGTCGGCGCAATGGCTGTCGTGTTTGCTCAATCCGGACAACAAGCGCAACCGTGAGACCGCTTCAGATCAGTGTTCAACAGTCAAAATAGTGGACGGTACCCGGCGAACGTGATCCGAAGAATTCGAAGTCTGTCCTATCGGTCGGAAAGGTTATGGCCACCATTTTCTGGGATTCACAAGAGGTACTCTATATCAACCACCTGGCGAAGCCAAAACGGTCACAGGGGTCTTCTACGCCGAATTATTGGCAAGATTCGATGCCAAATTGCCGAAAAAACGACCCCATTTTCTAAAGAAAAAGTGCTCTTTCACTATGACAACGCACCAACTGATACCTCCATCATCGCCACAGAATTCGAACTCTTGCCCAATTCATCGTATTCTTCAGATTTGGCCCCATGTGACTTGTTTTTGTTTCCAAACTTGAAAAAGGCATTCGCCGGGCAGAAATTTAAGTCTAATGAGGAGGTCATTTCCGCCACAGAAGCCTTCTATTTGGACCTGGAAAAAACGTATTTTTCAGAGGGGTTATAGAAGTTGGAGAATTGCTGGGTCAAGTGTATCGAGCTAAACGAAGACTATGTTAAAAAATAAATCACTACTTTACCAAAATTGTGCAAAAAAGTGCTTATAGAACCGCCCTAGTATTTAGATACTTAAAGTAATGGAGCCAAAACCTAATTTGATTAATCAGTTTTTAAAAGTATTTAATATTTATCTGAGTCTTGCCAAACTTTGGTAATTTGGAAGAGTTATAAAAACGACCTAAAAAACTAGTAGGTGTTGTCCTTTGCAGCAGTCTATCTCATCTCTGTGATTGCGAATACTAAGTCCGTATGGATATACTATAGACCCACATTTGCCTCTTTCGATTTTTGCGTTAAAATTTTTTATGCTATTTTATGATATATTTTTACTAGTATGGCTTTAGATATCGTGAAATGGAATGTGTTTTTAAATTCAATATAAACGCTTTCACCTCTTGATTTTTCTAATCAGTAGTCATTGCCTAAATTTGTATTAAATATAGTTTCACATGGATTTTGGTAAATTTAAGCAATTTATTTCTTTCGTATATCGGAATAAAGCCCTTTACTAATTTTTTTCTACTTATAATATCGACTTAATCTGCATCAAGTGTCTTGTTTTTTGAATAATAGATTCTTCCTTTCCTTCTATTGAATTCTGCATTTGCAGTCGATATTTCTTAATTTTACAGTTTTGTACATGCTTTTTACACTGCATGTTGCAATTTTGATGTTTCTATGTATTTTTAACAAGGTTACATGTTTCTTCATCAAGGTGGTTAGACGACATCAAGCGTATCCAGCACAACTGGAGACCGGGTCCAATAGAATTATTTACAGGAGGCCTATATTCAGCAGTAAACTCAAAACGGCTAATGATGATGATGATGATGTATTTTTAATGGGCACGGATTACACTAATTTACCTGGAAATTGACTTGAATAGCCACGCAGTTTTTATTATTTTTTCCTCTGTACTCCTTCCAAACTGTAGAAATCTTTAAATACTTAGATAGGAACATTAGTAATAAAAGAAATATTCTTCTCAACATATACACATAATCATTCTTCTTCTACCGTTAGGTGTCGAGAGAGGTACGTCTAGCTTTTAATGAATTCCCTTCATTCTTTTCTGTTCTTCTCCATTTGTATTGCTTTTTGCCAAGATTTAGAAAAAAAACTGTGATAAAAAAAACGGATCATGAAGTTATGTAATCTTTTAAACTCTTGAAGAACGAAAGTTCTATGACTTGTTGAATTTAGGTATTGAAACAATTTAATATTTATCTAGACTAAAAACCTTTTCATCATACGCAACTTTTGACCCATTTTCAAAGTTTATTTCTTTGCTTTACGAAGTCCCTTCCTTGGGCTGTTTTTCTTGAGTATCTAACTTTTAGCTACGAATACATATTGCCGAACTATGTACTTTAGTTGAGTTTCAATCAGTTTTTAGTAACATATGAAATAAAGTAAATTGGATATAAATAGTATTATTTTTGGTAAATATTTTCAAAGTATTTTACAATTTTCTCAGATTGGTTTAATAATTTAAATATATGAAGACATTGGTTTTAGAATCTTCCCAGAAAATTGCCAGCAGATTTGTAGATTTTCTTAAACATGAAGGAATTTATGAGTCATATGTACACTCCATTACAAAGGCTACATCGTTGATGATAAGTAAAAATTTTCAACGCGTAGACGGAAAAGATATAAAAGAATATCAAAAGTTTATTGGTAATGTAAGTATATAATGTTATGTGAAATTCTCCTCAGGAAACTACTTTTAATTCTTTTGACCAGGTAACACACATCGGTCAAAGATTTTTCCTTTGAGGCATATGGGTAGATCCGATTTAAACACACACATGGCCTAGGAGGACAAATTCGTTAAACTTCCCGTGATCGAATCGGTATCACTAAAGTGTTATGATCATTTCGGCCTATCCCAGCCATCGTCAGGCTGATACAAATTCAAACACGGAAAGTAGAACGAATGTCTCCTAAAGCTTCACCACTACAGTGGTTTGCCAGCAGAGGCGCCACCTGCTTTGGCGGCCGTGAACGAAAACGATATAATCACATCGTTTTCTACCTCTGGGCTATGCGAAATGTGTAAAGAATAAATCTTTTAGCAAAAAGCTTCTATCGCTTTGTTGTATTAAATTGGCCAAATATATGGCCTAGGCCATATAGCCTAGCTTTTTGCATATGTCGAGGCATATCCACACTAGCCTACATTCTATTTTAGTATAAAAACCTTAAACAAATATAACTTTAAATTTGTTTTATTATATTATAAAGCAAGCAAAACGTGCTCATACTTTTTTTTTTTTAATTTTCAGGTATTTGTTTTTCTCATATCGAAAATGAACAAAACTGTAAATGAACTAATATGTCACGAAATGAAACCTGTGACAACTTATAAGAAAATTGATAACTTTTTCTTTTACGCAAAAGAAGCAATGGACACAAATAGAGAAGAAATAGCTGAAAAATATTTTCTTGAAGTGAGTAAAATGACATTAATGTGTGTAAAGTAGAAGTGTTAGCATAGAATGTTCGAGATATCCCCAGATTGTGACTTGTATTAATGAGAGAGTTTATTTCAGTATAAATATCAACTTTCGTTCATATCTTACAGTCCACGTGTTTCTTCAGTTGCAATATTTGAAGTTTTATACTTTGTTTATCTTCTCCCTATCTATCTATCTATCTATCTATCTATCTATCTATCTATAGCCCAAAATCTATTCATGTGTTGAATATAGGCCTTTCCCATTTATCTCCATTTGTTTCTGTCTTCTGTTTGTCTTTTCCACATTGGACCTACGCTTTGCTCAATGTCATCTTTCTATCTCATTTGCGGTCGTCCTCTTGACCTTTTTGCAGTATATGGTCTCCAGCGGCCAATTTCTTTATTCCATCTTCCATCTTGATATCTTTCGTTATGCACAGCCCATTTCCATTTTAATTTCAATGCATGTTGACAGCGTCTGTTGTTTCGGTTTTGCATCTTATCCACTCGTTCATCTTTTTATCTCTCAACGATATTCCCAACATTTGTCTTTCCATAGCTCTTTGAGTTTTCTTTATTCTATCTAATTTGCTCTTGGTACACGTCCACGTCTGAGCACCATATGTCAGAACAGGTAGGACGCATGCATTAAATACCTTCGTTCTTAATTTTAAAGGTATTTTTTGGTTTTTGATAGTATATGAGAGTTTTCCGAATGCACCCCATTCTTATTCTTCTGGTTATTTCTTTAGTCTGGTTACTTTTGTCTGCTCTGATAGCTTGTCCTAAGTAAATATATTCTTCGACGTGTTCTATGTTTGTTCCACCTATGGTAATTACTGATATGTCTTCTGTATTAGTCATTATTTTAGTTTTCTTTAGATTCATTTTTAGTCCATTCCCAAGAAATGTTTTTTCTAGGTCTGAAATCATTATTCGTAGTTGTTCCATAGTTGTTGCTATCAGGAGTACATCATCGGCGAATCTTAGATGATTTAAATATTTCCCGTTTATACAAATCCTTTTATTGTCCCAGTCTATAGATTTAAAAATGTCTTCCAACGCCAGAGTAAATAGTTTGGGTGAGATTGTATCCCCTTGTCTGACACCTCTACAAATTCTAATTAATGAAGTTTGCAAATCTCTGTCTAGCTGAATTCTCATAATGGCGTTTTGATATATATTGTGGATTAACATTCTGTACCGTGAATCTATTCGGCAATTAACTAGCGCTTCTTCCACTGCCCATAGTTTTATGCTGTCAAACGCTTTTTCATAGTCAACAAACGCTAGGTATATTGGAAAGTTGTATTCGTTGGTCTTTTCTATCAATATTTTAAGAATGTGAAGGTGGTCGGTTGTGCTGTACCCCTTTCTAAATCTTGCCTGCTCAACTGGTTGGTATGCATAAATTCGTTGTTTAGTCTAGTTGTGTTCACCTTAGTGAAAGTTTTATAGATTTGTGACAAGAGAGACATTGGTCCATAGTTAGCTAATTTTGATCTATTTCCTTTCTTATATATCAGAATTGTATTTGCCTTGTTCCACTCTTGCGGTATTTGTCCTTCAAACAAACATTTATTGAAAAGTATCTTTAGGTAGTCTTTTATCTTTTCCCCTCCTTCTTTTAACATTTTAATTAGAATTTCATCGTCTCCCAGAGCCTTATTTCTTTTCGTGTCTCTAATATCTATGAAATAGAAAGGTCAATCATCAAATTTAATATCATTAGGTACTAACAGTCCTTTTATTTCATTTTCCATTTGTATATAAACAACAATTTTTTTATTATTCATAGATGTCTATGTCCTTTGTTCTTGAGGAAGTCTCCTCAAGAACAGTGCAGTGTGCTGCTATTATTTTAGAACGAGTTTCTGTATATGGTTTTCTATTTCGTTATTTACTTAATGGGCCATTTTTTTAATAGTCAATTTTAGTATATTGTTTGCCACCCTTTTTTGTTTACAAATTTGTTTAATCCTTGGTTAATTAAAATTTAATATAATAAACAACTTGCTAACTACAAACAATACGTAATATCTCCTTTAAATATTACTGGCAGAAATGAGAGTACTGAGAAGAATTACAGGATATTCACTGAGAGATCGAAAGATAAGTGAAGACATTAAAAGAAAATGTAACGTACAGTGTATAAACGAATTATACATCAAAAATAGAATAAAATAATGGAATAACCTGTTGCGTTCTGCACATACGATGACCTCAATATAACAATTAGGGTCATCCTGAAGGGGGAGAGATATTCTGTTCAATCTAGAACTCGCTGGTTTCCCCCTTTCGAAATGGGTATGTATATTCAAATAAAAGAAGAGAAATGAAAGGCAGCGGACTGTATAAAACTCTATTTTAAAAAGCTGTAAAATTAAACATAAATATACATAACCAAATATACCATTATAATTAAAGAAGAATATATTACTTAAAGAAGAAGAATAATTACAAACTTAACTATTAGCTACTAAGAAACACCAACAGACACACCAAAAGACACACCAAAGACAACCATAAACCAACCAAAACAAAAATGTCGATTCTATAAAAAACCACTGACAAAACAAAAGACAAAACCTACCATAGCCGCAAACATACTATACATAAAAAGATAAAAGATAAATTAATAATCTTACAAAAAAATCAACCTAAATAAGGATATAATATTTTAACGTTGTAAAAACAAATTAAGAATGCGGTGCATACAAATAATTAATAAGTACAATTATTAATACAAACATACAAGAAATAAAATCGGTGTTAACAAAATACAAAAAAATATATACAATACAGTAAATAACCCGAAACAAATGCAAAATGTCCAATTGTCAATGTTCAATCTCGATCGCGGCACAAATGCGATGAAGTTCCAAATATCAAATAAATATACCAAGTGCAAGTACTTGATATATAACAAATTAATATGGTGTATTGTTTCTTCTTTCTCCTTTTTTTTATAAGAAAATGCATGTTCAATGTCGATTAATGCCTCTATTGGAGGTTGTCACTCCATCTTTTGCGTGGTCGCCCGATACTCTCTACCTTTTGGTGATTTGTCCCTCGCTATTCAGACTATCGGGTCCCTTCCATTCGTTTATGTGTTCGTTCCATCCTTTTTTCTGTTCAGTGTTCATTGTTTCTTACCCATGAAAAAGATAGCCCAACACTATCGCAAATTATGTCTTCAACGACACTTTCACTACCAAAATTGTGATAAAGATGTTCATCGTTTGAGAGATACTCTTCGATTCTGGTTTTGTATGGAACGCAAACCCTTAATTTTAGGTACACACACATGTGCTGATATTTTCGCAGATGGCCCGTCTTGCAATATTTAGCCCTTAAAAGGGACTGTGTCACTTTTCCGTGCTCCAAAATGTGACCCGAGTGACAACCTTCCATAAAGGTATTGATCCACCAATGAACAAGCAGAATTGCTTACAAGGAGGAATAAGGAATATTACCATCAATAGCGGATTAACAAACTCTGAGACATATCGTCTTCAATCTTACACAATAAATATGCAACACACAACACACAAACACGATATAAGAACGCTCACACACACACACACACACACACACACACACACACACACACACACACACACACACACACACACACACACACACAAATGTTTAAAGCACATGCAAATAATGCAGAAACACACCAGTCAGAGCTTTTAATTTTTGAAAAGACATAACTTCATCAATAACTTTACCGGTATACACCTCTTTTTAACAAACTTTTAAATAATCTTTTTGGAAGCGAAATCGAAACTCCATAAAATTTATATCGCAAATTATATTATACAACACTTTGCAGAGAATTTGCAACGATCCACAGAGTGCTGATTATTGGTTTGATTATGGAATATATCTTTTAGAAACAAAGGAAGATGACAAGTCTTACGAGTGCATGAAAGAATCCTTGTTGCAAAAACAAGAGCACAAATATAGGTATTGAATCCTTTAACTTATAAATATAAATTCATATAGGTATCTTACGTGTTTGTACATTTTTAATTTTTTATAATAGAATATTTGTTTATAGTTTAATAGTACTTGCTGCTCTACTGAGCAATAAAGGGCACAAAGAAGATGCGGAAACATGTTTCTTGAATATAGTGACAGAAAATTCTGAATGGTGTGAAGGTATTTCTTTTTAATATTATATCAATTGACAGAGAATATAAATAATGTTTGTCAATTTTTAAGGTTGGGCAATTTTTTACCTGTTTTACCAAAAAACCGAAAATTATGCTGGCATGGATAACACTTTGCGCATGGCAAAGAAGTACAGCGATGTTAGTGTACCTTTGGATTATTTCTCAGAATATGAAGATTTAGTTTGGACTGGTGAAATTTGTCCCAAAACTGTATTCTTTCGAACAGCTATGCTGTTGCTGAAATTACGATTGTATTCAGTACGTATCAATTTTCTTATTTAACAATTTTTGTTGAAATATTAACTGTATCTGTATCTTTGTTAATATTAACATTTTATTAAAGCAAATTGGCTTAAATCGTAATATTTTAAAGTGTAGAATCTGCAATTTCTTTTTGTACAATTACTTAAGGACCACCCTGTATAAATCAAAAATTGCAGAATTCATAACATAATACATATAAACAAAATGTACTTGTCTAAAGCTTTATCTTTTTATATTTGAAGCATACAGCATCTACATTATAAAAACAGGCCAACACTGCTAAACCGAATTTTTGTTTTCCAAAACCGAATGTTTCTATATTCTCTAATAAATGGGTAGACTCGTATAATATGCATATATTATGTAGTAATATATGCTTATAATTAGTAAATGTTTTTTATTTTTAGTGGACTGAGTTAGCTTTAGCTCAAGAAATAAATACCTACCCAGGATTTACTCATTACCTTCTGTCAGCACTCTGCTATTACAAAGGATTATATCGCCACGCTTTGGATCATCTTGAGGAAACCATGAAATATTATGGTCCGGTTAGTATCATCTTATTCCATTCGTCCTATAAGATTTTTTGTTTTATTCTAGCGAACTTAAATAATATTTATTATTTAAGTTCGCTATTTATTTATATTTATAAGTTTATTAATAAATAAACTTATTTATTAAAATTGTTGTCTTATTATTATTAGCTCAATTTGGTATAGTACAATATAGCACAAATTGTATAGCACAACTGCTATACAAACAAATATTGAGACCAGTATGGACGTATGGTTGCGAACATTGGGGCGGTGCCAAGTCAAGTAATATCCAGATTATCCAGAGCTTCCAGAAGATGACAGGTTATGTAAACATCGAGGCCATCCTGCTCCTTAATAATACTAGGTTAGAAAGTAGAATCAAACGAAGAAAACCATTTGAGTTAGTGTAAAGTGAACTGTTTACCGCAGTACTAGAATATATTATGCTGGAAAAAATTTAACTGGGAAGAGGAAGGCCTGACCATTGACGGTAGAAGATTAACAAATTTAAACTTTGCAGACGACATAGTTTTGTTCTCGAACAACCTCAAGGAGATATGAACTTCAGTTAGTGTGTGCCAGTGTGGGTCTTAAAATAAACATCTCCAAAACAAAATTCATGACAAACGAGAGTCGGTTTCGCGAGAGTCGTCCGACTCAAGCGCAAGGTACATTGCAATTTGCACGAGCTTCTAGTTTCACATGCACTTGGTATAAATATTTTACCATTTTAAAAATTTTCGTATTCACATTAAAAAGTTGATTTGATGAAAACAAGAAATTGAGTTTTTTAAGTTAAGATTTTTTTTATTTAGAAACACAATCCACATCAAACGCAGGGTTTTTAGTTAAGTAATGTACACAAATAATCTATTAAATAGATGTGTATATAAATCTTTTAAATAGTTTAGTACATGTTTGATGTTTGCAGTCAAAGTTTTGTAGTCAAGGTAGTTTTTATGTCATCTGAGATTCCATATTTTTTTCTTTGTAGTAGCTGGCAATCAATCACAATATGCTTCACTCATCAGTTTCTGTAGGTTTGCGAAGACTCTTTTTTGATTAAGAATTTAGAATAATAGTAACAGGTGCCATGGAAACAACATTAACTGCTGAAATGGAGTTGATCATTGGCATTACACCTCTAGATATACATGTCAAAGAGGTGGCGCTAAGATAGGGACAATTGAGAACTCATTTCTGGTGGGGAGAGCTGGATGCGCTATCACTGCTACAAGCCTGCTGTGATTCAATTGAATCAAAGTTGTCTTTAACAAACCCTACAAAATTGAAACAAGAGAGTATAGGGAGACATACGTGGCACATGCCTATTGCATATACACCGATGGCTCCAAAATGAAAGAAGGCTTATAATGCGGGATATACACCAGATCACTGAACCTAAGAATAAAGTGGGGTATGGGCAAAAATGCCAGCGTAGTTAAGACAGAACTGGCTGATATCTCCATGGCCGCAAAGAGATAACCAAAAAGGTATAGCAGAGAAAATAATAATGATCTGCACAGATAGCAGAAAATAACCTTGAATATACCACGTGTCACATCAGGGTCAGTGATGGAGTGTCACGAGTCACTAACCCAGGCTACGGATGGTAATACCATCATCCTGAGGTAGGTTAAAGGACACAATAGGAATAAAGGGACAGCAATTGGCTAGGAAGGCGGCAGCCCTAAGACTCTTAGGACCTGGAGATCTTTTTGGTTGATCAACTACACCAATTGCGGAAATTGTCAAATGTCACTCCCATACGCAAACCGTAAAAAGATAGGAAGAAGGACAAGGATGTAAACTAGCCAGGGTAACACTAAATAACCTTGAAGAGTCAGCATCAAAGAAGTACTTGGGAATGACCAGGAAAAACCTACGCTTGACAGTTGGTTTTTAACTGGTAATTGTCAACTAAGCGAACACCTCCACATACTGGTGCTAGCATACACACCTTTATGTAGGAAGTGTGAACGAAAAGACGAAACTATAGATCATGTCCTATATGATTGCCCGGAGTTATCGTTAATACGAGAGTACGCGTTCGGCAAGTTCTGGTCCACACCTGCCCACATAATAGAGAGAGTTCCCCTGGTGACTTGTCCACCTTCCTAGAAATGGCAGGATGGACAATGAGCTAAGGGTGACAGCTCCCTGGGAGGATGCACAATGGGTCAATTGTGGCCTAAGTGCTGTGAAACTGAACTCGCCCTCCCTACTCTACGATACAGAGATAGAATAATAGTAGTTTTAAGAAATGTATAATAAAACAATTTTGTTTCGTAGCAAATGTCACGGGAAAAACCGTTTACCTGGGAAATTTTGTAAAAAAATAATTATGACTGTCATTAGTTAGTAGTGTTAGTTTTTTTTATCGAAAACAAAAATGGGAAGTTAGCTAGAGGTATTAAGATTTAGACCATATTTAACACATATTTCAGTCACTATGTTTATAAATCGTTTTATCTCTTTTTCATTGGAAGAAATTAGTACCGTATCATCCGCGTATCTGAAATTGTTGACATTAGTAGCTTTGATTTTAAGGCCTACATCTTCATCTAAGGCTTCTTTGAAAATAAATTTGGAGTTGATATTAAAAGATATAGGCGATAAAATACACCCTTGCCTCACTTCACATCGTATTTCCACTGCTTCTGTTCGGTCAAAGGCTGTTTCAAAGTCGATAAAACATGTAAATTCTGTGCAGTATTAAGAACATTTTTAATACATGGCTCATCATACTCATAGTGTCATGATCACTACATTGTTTAGCGTTTATTTTTTTCGGTATCATTATAAATGTTGAGAGTAGCCAGTCTGTTCATATATGCCCTGTTTCGTATATTTGATTAAAGAGGTTTAAAAGAAAATGTTTGCCTTTAACGTCGCGTAGTTTGATTATTTTCGCTGGGAATTTCATCTGGACCGGGTTGCTTCCTTTTTTTTTTTATAATTGTATAGGTCTTTCTTTATTGTATTTAAGTTATTTATATGTTTTTATAACTTTTCTAGAATTATGCGGTCTCAAGCCTTGCAGGACATTGTTTTCTGGCTCTAGGACGAAAGGAAGAGGCTGAAAAACAGTATTATTATGCCCTAGAATCATTTAATAGACCAGTTTACTTACATTTAGTGACTGTTAATTTGGCGCAAGTATTAATAGATAAGGGCTCTGATCAGAAAGCTAGAAACTTGATGTTATTGGCTTGCAAATATAATCCGTCTCCTTATACATGGTATATAGCAGGAAAATTATATTATGAAGTAAGTATCATCAGTGATTTTAAATAACCTATTTATTAAATGTCGTTCTGATAGCTAAGTGGGTCAGTCGGACAAAACTCACTAACAAAAGCAAAAGATTTTATACCATGTATTACAAAACATTAATTAAATTCTTTATAAAAGAAAGTATATATTAAAAACGGGCTATATCAAACAACAAACGTTTTCGGAATCCATATTCCATCATCAGTGTCTAGGTGGCTCAAAACATGTACACCTAGACACTGATGATGAAATATGGATTCCGAAAACGTTTTGTTGTTGTTGGACATGAATCAGCCCTAATGGATCCACAAAAAATTAGATCGACTACATACTGTCCACAGAACGATATATCATTAAAGATGTAACAGTTCTTAACAGATTCACAACAGGTAGCGATCACAGGATGGTCAGAGCAAAAATTAGTATTGACGGTAACTATGAAATGAAGAGAAAAATAATTAGAAACTGTAAAAATATTAAAAGAACAACTAACTGATGATAAAGATATAGACGAAATAGACAACATACTTACAGCAAGGATGATAACATCAGAAAAAAATAGCAAAAAAGGATCTAAAAAACAACAACTATATAACAACAGAAACAAAGAAGCTTATGGATAAAAGAAGGAAGCTGAACGAAGAAGGCAAAAGAAAATCTATAGAATATGTAGAAATCAATAAAACAATAAGCAGAATGATAAAAGAAAATAAGAGAAAAGAACAAGAAATAAAAATAGAAGAAGTAATACAGAACAACAAAAATATGAAATGTTTAAGGCCGAAATTAGGTAAGTTTGAAATAAACAAAATAAAAGATGTAAATGTAGTAGTAACAAACGTTAAAGATGACATCATAAATATAATCCACCATTTCTACTCAGAATTATATAAAACAAAAAAGGAACCACCAGAAGAAATTAAAAACCAACTTAAGACTAAAATATGTCAACTCAGAGCTACAGCCAGAAATAAGCAAATCAGAAATAAAGAAGGCATTAAAAGAAATGAAAAAACATCGCCTGGAAAAGATGGAATAACTGCAGAAATGCTGAAATATGGTGGAAAAGTGGTAATTAATACTCTACATTCCATTTTTAACAAGTTATTAAAAGAAAAAAGAATCCCAAACAACTGGAAGGAATCAGTAACCATTATCCTACACAAGAAAGGGGATAAAGCAGATACAAAAAACTACCGTCCTATAACACTCCTCAATGTAATGTATATACTCCTAACAAAAATTTAAACCAATAGATTGAATACAAAATTCGACTGATACCAGTCGAAAGAACAAGCTGGTTTTAGAAAGGGATTCAGCACAAGTGACTATTTACTAAGTATGAAAATACTTATAGAACAAGCAAATGAATACCACATTTCTCTATATATGGCGTTCATAGATTTCTAAAATGCTTTCGACAGTGTCGAACATTGGGCAGTGAAAAGATCTTTGATTAACAGCAGAATTGACCACAGATATACGGAACTAATAGCCAATATATACATATATAAGGAAGCCAAAACAATAATTAAAGTATATGAAGGAACAAAATCAATACAAATAAATAGAGGCGTGAGACAGGGTGACACAATATCACCGAAACTTTTTAATCGGGCTCTGGAAGATACTTTTAAAAGATTAGAATGGGAAGAAAAACGTATTAAAATTTTTGAACCGTCTAAAGTACGCTGATGACGTCGTATTGATAACCGATAAGAAAGAAGAATTATTTGAAATGATGAAAGAACTGGACGTAGAAGCTGCAAATATGAATATGAATTACAGCAAGACCAAAACCATAACAAATACAGATGAAGATATCACAATGAGAATCGGACAAGATGAAAAAGAACAAGTTCAGGATTATATATATATATATATATATATATATATATATATATATATGTGTGGGTCAAACTATAAAACTTAACAAAGAAAACCAAACAGCAGAGATAAAAAGACGACTTAGACTGGCATGAGCGGCATTTGGCAAACTAAGCTACATTCTTGAAAACAAAAGATATCCACAGCATCTTAGGACCAAAGTATACAATCAATGCGTACTCCCTGTTCTTACTTATGGTTCCCAAACGTGGACATTTAGAAAAGCAAACATGGACAAGAGAGAAAACAAAAGTGAGGGATGTTAGACAAGAAGTTGCAAAATTGAAATGGAGATTTGCCGGACACAATATAAGACAAAAAGAAGACTGATGGAACAAAATAAGTTATAATAAGTTAGAGACAGTGGGAATATAAACGAAGCAGAGGAAGGCCCCAAATGAGATGGGCAGATGATATTAAGAAGCACGTGGGCTTTAGGTGTATGACTGTAGCGACAGATAGAGAAGAATGAAAAAGGATTGGAGAGGCCTATGACCAAAGATGGACCGAAGAAGGCTAATAAGATAGATAGGGTTTTTTAATACATACTTTTTATAAAGGATTTCAATTAATTTTTTTAGGTAAAAAACTAATTTACAAAAGGGATGTCAAGAAGAGATGGAAAAAGTACTTAGACAGTTTATTAAATAAACAATTTAACAGACAACCAGTTGAATTAACGGAGACCATTTTCAGCCCATGGTTAGGTCCCATTAAGGTTGCTTAACCACTAAAAATGTTACAGTTGTTATAGATAAGTTATAGTTAAGTACCTAAATCGGGGACCTGACAATAAGCAGGCAATTGTAGAGCCCAAAACCGGCCGTCTAAGGCATAATAAAATCAATTGTGGGTAACTCTTTTCTTTACTTTTCTTACCTATTTACACATGGACACACTTCGCATACTGCTTCAATAAACTGATGGTGAAGAGAACAAATACGAGAAGCCGCGTGAAAAAAATGGGACAAAAGGTAAATAGTATGGGACGAATAACCTTGGTGGAGCAGTGGTAAGAGCATAAGACTTGAGCGTAAAACTTTGGTGGTCATAAGTTCGAATCCGACCGACAGGAGAAATTATTATTGTTTAGGTCTCTTCTTTGTCCAATGGGTACTTACCCGAGGTACCGAAGTCGTTCAAATATAATAAGCGATGTTTTGTAAAGACAATGATGTTGAGGAACGAGACAATTACCCAACACATACACACAACAACGACAACGACAACGACAACGACAACGACAACGACAGTACTGCAACAATTGACTGCATCTAGACGGAGAGTAAAAAAGCAGGTTTGATTTCTTTTGAAATACGTACATAAATTTGTTCACTAGTCTTCTATACAGAATAGTATACATATTATAGCTCTTTACATAGTGTATTAACTTGTTTTTACAATAGTTATCAAATTTATCGATTTTTTATATATTTTTTATACTTTTGTTCTAAGCAAAAAGACTTTCTAAGTGCTGAAGAATGTTTTTCTGAAGCAAATGCTATGGACAATACCTACTCTGAAGTTTGGGGTTATTTGGCACTAGTTAATTTCAAGTTACAAAGACAACATGAGGCAGAACAATGTTTAAACCATGCAGTAAAGGTAATAAAATTTATTAGTTAGAAACCTGTAAATAAAAATGACAAGTGATTGAAAATTATCACATGTTATTAGGTGTTTAATTTTGTCGTTATATCGAATCCGTTATCACAGTTGCATTTTCCTCATCTGCTGGTAGGATAATTATGGAGTCATCATTATTTAAAGTTCTTACAGTTATTAATTCATGTTTGCTTATGTTTTGCTTGATTATATTAGACTTTTCTAATTCAATTTTCCATAATACTCTATATTCTTTTATTGAGATATTTTCTCCACTGAGGTAATTGAGTCTAATTTTGGAATAGATTCATGAGTATCAACAAAGTTTGGACCTGTTGACAGTATTAAATTCTTTGTTGCATATAAATGTCTATTTGATAGATTGACAACAATTGCAAATATGTCATCAGTTTTAATTAAATCTAAAGTAAAGTAAATTTATTTTATATATATTTATTTGTTTATCATATGAATTTTAGTATACTATCTATACCTATACTAAAAATAATTCGATCAAAAACAGAATCTGATATTATCTTGAAAAATAAATCTTCAATACTTATGTCTTGTTTTGTCTTGTTGTCGTAAGAAAAAATAAAGTCGTCACACAAGCGCAACTTAAAAATATTGACAATATCATTTTAAAGTCGTCTACTTTAAAATGTATAATATATGTCTAAATTGTCAATATGAATTCTTCTTCTTCTTTAAGTTCCACTCCTATCGGAGATTGGAAATCATTTTGGCAATTATAATTTTATTGGTTACTCGCCTGAATATTTCAATTGAACTGAATCCAAACCATTCACGGAGATTGCGTAGCCACGAGATTTTACGTCTTCCTACGCTTCTTCTACCTTTGATTTTACCCTGCATTATATTCCTTAGTGGTTCGTACTTTTCACCTCTCATTATGTGCCCCAAGTATGCCAATTTCCTGATTTTTATGGAATTTAAAACTTCGCATTGTTTTCCTAGTTGTTCGAGAACTTGTTCGTTTGTTTTGCGATCCATCCATGATATTTTCAAAATACGTCGGTAACACCACATTTCGAATGCTTCTAGGTTTTTAATGTTGGATTTTTTAAGTGTCCAAGCTTCAACTCCGTACAAAAGGGTAGAGAAAATATAACATCGAAGCATTCTTATCCGGAGCGATATATTGATATCGCGATAACAAAAAAGCTTTCTCATTCTATTAAAAGTTGACCGCGCAATTTCAATGCGGCATCTTATTTCTTTTTTCTGATCAGTATCTTCTGTGATCCATGCTCCATTTGTACGAAGATATTTGTTCAATTTCTGTATTATCTAGTACTAGCTTAACTTTGATGTTTTGTGCTTTTGTAAATACCATGAACTTGGTTTTCTTCAAATTGATTTTTAGTCCATAATCGTTGCAATATATATTTAGTTGTTCAGCAAGGTGTTGCAGTTCTTCTAGTGTTCCTGCCAGAAGGACGGTGTCGTCAGCATATCTTATGTTATTAAGTGGCTCACCGTTTATTATAAGGCCCTCACTGATCTCGGCAAGCGCTAATTCTGAGATGGCTTCACTGTATAAATTGAATAACAAGGGTGATAAAATACACCCTTGGCGGACCCCACGGCGAATCTGGATATCCTTGGTCAGTTCGTTTTCAACTTTCACTTTTGCTGTTTGATTCCAATAGAGTTTACAGATGATTCTAATGTCTCTACTGTCTATGTTTTTATTTAATAAAATTTCTTTAAGTCGATTATGCTGCACTCTGTCAAATGCCTTCTCAAAATCAATATGAATTAATCAGATAAAATATTTGTAGAATTTTTGTGTAACTTATATTTATCATAATCTATTTTTCAGAACAAACTTTCGGATGAAGATCTTCTCGAAGTAATTAAAGATGAATATTCTTTGCATAATCACATGTATTCTATTTAGTTCTGAAGTAAATTATATCTTTTTAATTCAATTCTTAATCAAAATTAGTATAAAATTAACTACAAAAAATATACAAAATATATTAAATTGTGACATAAAATGCTTCAAATTCAGCTAAGGATGAATAACTGTTGCCACAGTTTTTATTAGATTATACGGAATTTGTCTATAATAGACGTATGATGGAATGAGATGTATGGTGTCTTTTAGTTGGACACGGTCGAATGCCTACACTAGATCGATACACATATATTATTAGATTTAAGCCACAAATATTGGTGTAATAAACAAACTCCCATATACGTTAAAAATTATTGTATAAAAATAAAATACCTCAAATTTAGACTCAACCTCCTGAGACTTTTTGTCCAAGCTAATAAAACACATTACATGAATTCAAACCTTCCAGGCACAATTATCAACAAAATAATTAAAGATATGTGGCCTAATATGTCAATATATTTTTACTGGGGACTCCAAAATCCAAAATTAATTAGGTTGTGCAATATATCAATGGAATTCTGATTACAAAGAATCATGTCAATTGCCTTGTAAGCTTTAATATATACAGCCGAATGAGCTTTATTATTTACGTTAAAATATATAGCCTTTATTGGTATGGACAATTATATCATTTTCATCTATTGTCGAAGCATTGTGGACGAACTCACTTCTATCCAAACCAGAAAAAACCTAAACTATATTAAGTTGAAATTAAGAGTATACATTATGATATTAATTCTTCGGCCAGTTCAATTACTATTTGTTGGGTAAGAGGACACTCTGCAATATTGGGAAATGAAAAAGTCGACAAATTAAATGAATCTAAAGCTTTAGCCAAACATAAGATAAACAAACAACTAGATCCAGATCAAGAGATAAAATGTAGACCTAGATAGTCAATATATTTTTAACTGGGGCTCCAAAATCCAAAATTAATTAGGCTGTGCAATATATCAATGGAATTCTGATTACAAAGAATCATGTCGATTGCCTTGTGAAGCTTTAATATATACAGCCAATTATCAGCTTTATTACTACGTTAAAATATATAGCCTTTGGCTATAATATATATATATATAATATATATAGATATATATATAATATATATAGCCATATATATATATAATATATATATATATATAATATAATATATATGGACAATTATATTATTTTCACCTATTGTCGAAGCATTGTGGACAAACTCACTTCTATCCAACAGAAAAAACCTAAAACTATATTAAGTTGAAATTAAGAGTATACATTATGATATTAATTCTTCGGCAGTTCAATTACTATTTGTTGGGTAAGAGGACACTCTAGCAATATTGGGAAATGAAGAAGTCGACAAATTAAATGAATCTAAAGCTTTAGCCAAACATAAGATAAACAACCTACTTCTTCCTGTAACAGATAACAGTAAAAACAATTGCAAACAAAGTTAGCAACATTTACACAACCAAAGTACAACTGGAATAAAGTTAAGAAATTGCCAACCTCTAATTCCCAATGAGAGATGGTTTAAGTATGAGACAAATATGCTATTTACAAAAACAATAAAGAGAATAAGGGCCAATTGTTCGAACGCTAATCAAAACTTGATTGTAATCAAATATTTAATTAAAATCAAATACGTCAATTTTGGTATGTTGACTGATTTATTATTCATTTTATTATTTTGCGTTTTAATTTAAAATAAACCATATAATTAAACTCTTTCTGATGTTAATTTCATGTTTTTATTTGCAAATCAATAATAATAATAAGCAATTTTTAATAATTTTGACAGCCGCTGTGACGTATTTGATTGTAATTAAATATTTGATTACAATCAAGTTTTGATTAGCGTTCGAACAATCGGCCCTAAATGACGCACTCACCCCAGCATACAAACACAGCATAAGTATTACTGATAAACCATATTGGGCCTGTGGTAAAATGGGATATCTACAGCACCTCATATTGAAGGACAGTAGAGACAAAGTATCAAAATAATGTATGAAAAGGTAATTGATCTAAATTGTCCTTTTCTGTCAATTTAAATACAATTATGTTTCAAAAAAATGCAGGCGTTAATTAAAATTTATATTACAAATAGGCTTAGGTAATAATTGTAAATATGTCATACAAAAAAAAAGAATAATAAAAAAGAAAAAATAACAAAGTACATAGATAATGGAAAACAAAAAAAGAACTGTATCAAAAAAATTAAAACAATTTAATGTTAAATTTAAATTTAACATTAAATAAATGTTAAATGGTTTAAATGGTTAAGTTAAATTAAATGGTTAATTTTAAAATTTAACATTAGATAAATTAAATAAATAAAACAATAAAATTTAAATGTTAATTTAAACTTACATCGGTCAAACCGGTAGAAATTTTAATAAACGAATAGCAGAACATAAAAGGGCTTTCAATAATAGAAAAACAGATTCTACATACGCACTTCACCTTCTAGATCATAATCATTCTCATAATGACGAATTTAAAATTCTTCACATTCAAAATAAAGGCCTTAAGCTATCTTTGTTAGAATCTATATAAATCGACAAATTAAAAAACACAGACCATAGAAGTAATTTTCCATTTTTTTGGAAAAGGTTTTCAAGTGTTAGATTTTGCCTGTCACCAAGGTGAACGTTTCGTTTCTTGTTTTTCCGTATTAAACGTACGATTCCAGTGCCCTCGCTGCATTGTATTTCAGGTAAGCCTGTTCCTTTAAATTCTTAACATTATTTAAATATTTTTAATAAAGAAAAACAGTTTTTTAATATTTAAAAATAATCAATTTTTTATATGTATCCATGATATAAACCCTAAGAAATCAAAGGTCGTTAACCCAACTTCACTTACACAAATGCAACCAACAATAATCTCCTGCAGTGAAGAAAAAAAATACAAACTGATTTTTTTCAGAACAACCCATTTAAAAAAGCGATACCTCCCTCTTACTAAGCAAAAGCATTGACAATAAGCGCACGTGTACCTTCCCGCATGGAAGAGATAATTAGTGGTTTCAGCTACAATGCATTGCAATCAAAAATATCGCTGTGGAGGCACGCGATCACGGTTCTATTCATATCAAAGAAATGTCCTAATAATCGTAATAACTGTTTTTATATCAATTAAAGGTAAATAATCCGAAGGGGTATATTCCACCCCCGCACGTCGGGTTATTATTCCGTTGGTATCGTATTATTTCCAAAAGATATATTCAATTTTGGTTTTAATGGTTAGCTGGTCAAAGGACAGCTGCACGGGCTAGTATTATTCAATTCATTGCTTTTCAATTATTCAATTTTGATTAGTTGGATGCATTTCAATATGCATTACAATAATAATCGACTATAATGCAGTTATTAATTATAGTTTTGAAAATCATACTTCATTATAGAACTACGAAATCATAGGTTCATACAATTGAGATGTAGAGTATAATCCACCCTATAATTACCAAAACAATATTTATAAAGATCCCACTGCAAGATCACTACGTTCATAACGTAGTAAATCAAACTCACATACATTTAAAATTATAAACTTTACTAAAATATTACAAACTTTATATACATTTAAAATTATGAGAATACATTGATATACATACAACTAATTGAATACAACCTATTGTCAGTCAAAAAGTAGCCGCTTATATGTTTAATTCAATTAATAGTTAATAATGTTAAATATTTCGTTCATTTATTTTTTAAATAAAATATTCTGCTTATGACGTATATGCATGTGTTGTATATCAAATTAAAGCTTATTTTTTTCTTCATATGATGATATCAGATTGCCTGAGAAAAAATGGTTGCAAATTAGGGATAGGTGGGGGTTACAAGTTGACGAATAGATGACAAAGGACTCGTGTTTTTACCTTGCGTTTTTTTAAACAATACTTTATGTCACAATTTGATTTTTTGTCTACAAGTTTTTTCCCTTATATTTTACATAAACAATATTTATATCATTTTTTATATCAAGGATATCTGTATTTTCCGGTTTTTTAAATTAACATTGATAAATAATTTAAGGAGATATTTGCAAAAAAGCAGTTTTTATAAATTTTATTATTTTTTTTATTAACAAAATAAAATGTTATTAATACATTGGAACATCGAGGAATTACCATCTTGCACATTTGTGCGAAATTTCCCCCGATCGGTCAAATAGTTTAAAAGTTATTTAATTTATGTATCCCTTAGGCTAAATATTTAAAGTAATGAACTTGCTCTCTTAATGATGCTAGATACATTTTAAAAATTTCATAGGATTCTTTAAGATTTAAACTATCTCAGAAGTTAAATGCATATTGCGTTTTCATCGAAATTTTTTACAAAATAAACGTTTGAAAAAAGGGTATATTTTTTACTTATAAAACAATTGTAATAACTTCTATACTTTTCAACCTACAGACTTGTACGTACAACCATTGGATAGCTGGCAAAAAAATTCACATTTAAAAAGAAAAAAAACCTTCTATGACCAATCGGAACGAAGTTAGGGACTACTTTAAAAAAATTATATCTCCATTGTTTATAAATATTAAGAAGTTAAATTTGCACAAATTTTAAATAAAAATTTAAACTTTATATTGAAACTTATAGCTATAAAATTTATCCAACTTTTTCGAAACGAAGGTACTTTCGAAACGAAGAAGATTGACATCGGAAAGTGGAGGCGATAACTCAAATTGAAAGACGTAAGAAAAATTTACATTATCTCGACTTCCATTGAAGCTATATAGTTTTCACTGACCGAGAAATATGGGAAACCTCGGAAAAACTGAGCTCATTTAAAATTCACTGTCTCAGTATTAATAATGATGACATAATTTTCACCCCCTGGAAATCTCGGAAAATCCCGGAAAATCAACATATATTTTTTTCATTTTATATCAATGATGTAATAATACTTATATATTTTATAAATTAAATTTCAGGTAATTTTTTACACATTATATTTTTATATTCCTTATATTAATTATAATTATTTACTACTTTGACGATCTATATGTTTAGATATGTGTATAGGTATACAGATTGAATGAAATAAATTCGGAACATACGAAATATTATGTATTTCGGCTCAATTCCGCTGTAGGTGCTTGGCCAACAAAAGGTTGTCAAATAATTATATTATAAAAATCCAATACTTCAGCGGGCTGCTGCTGGATTCTGAAATCATAAAAATTAAAAGCTACACGTAAATCTACGATTTTATTATGCTATCAAACCACATATCGCTTCCTTAGACAAGCCCTTCTTTGAGCGGTGTTGCCAACCTCACTCCTCTACCTTGTTTCTCAAATAAGTTGTTTAACCATAAAATATTTACAGGAAAGAAAGGAAATAACTACAAACCATTAAGTTTCTTTTTGTTATTAGTCTGTTGTAGTAGATTGGTAAATACAATGAAAAATATAGGCAAATATCCGATTTATTTAAAGATACGAAGAAGATATAACTCTCAAAAAGATCCGCAAATCGGATTATTACACGGCGATTGGCAACATTGTTATGCAAACAACATTGTTGCGAGACAGATAGTTGAACGATATTTTATACAATGTCTATCCCCAGGTATGGATTTATTTTTGTCCAAGTTTTATATTGGTTCACTATTTCAAATGCAGTTCAAACAGACATGTATTAAATTGTATGTTCCGTTTTAAATTCGTTCAATCTGTATGCACAGTAGGAAGAGTGTAAACACATTTATTTATGTTTTTAGATCTAAATATCTCCATAAACATTTTATATGTATTCATGTGAATAGGAGAAAGGTCATCTATATAATAATAGAAAACCGGTAATATATCTTAGTATGCGTAAAAAAAACGGGATGAGTAGCAGCTGCCACGCTCCAAAATTTCGTCAAAATAGTCCCTAACTTCGTTTCTATTGGTAATAGAAGGTTTTTTAAATGTGTTTTTTACCAGCTATCCAATAATTATACTTATAAGTCTTTTTTTTCTTATTTTAGTTTGATGGCCTTGACCAAGCCAACTAGCCAGACACATTTAAAAAACAAACAATTACGTACAAGTCTTTAGCTTAAAAAATATAAAGCTATTACAATTGGTTATAAGTAAAAAAACATACCCATTTTTCAAACGTTTATTTTGTAAATTCTTCTTCTTCTTCACGTGCCATCTCCGCTACGAAGGTTGGCTATCATCATGGCAATTTTGACTCTGGAGGCTGCCGCTCGGAACAATTGTATGGAAGTGCAAGCAAACCACTCCCTGAGGTTTCTCAACCACGACATTCTTCTCCTACCTATGCTGCGCCTACCTTCAATCTTTCCTTGCATAATTAGTTGTAACAGTTGATATTTATTCCCACGTGTAATATGTCCCAGGTATTGTAGTTTCCTCATTTTAACACTCAATACGACCTCCTTTTGTTTGTTCATCCTGTCTAATACAACTTGGTTAGTTATCTTATCCTTCCAGGAGATTTTTAACATTCTACGGTACGCCCACATCTCAAATGCCTCCAGCGTACCCATACATTGCTTATTTAGTGTCCACGCCTCCACCCCATACAACAGGACCGAGAAAACATAACATTTAAGCATTCGTATTTTCAGCTTTAGGCTTAGGTTACGGCTACACAACATTTGTTTCATATTGTTAAAGGCACTGCGGGCTTTCTCTATTCTTATTCTTATTTCTCTGGTGTATTCGTTTGACTCGTTAATATTTGTTCCGAGGTAATTGTAATTTTGTACTCGTTCAATGAGATTCTGTCCTACATGTAAGTTGATATTATTGATACGTTTCTTTGTAATTATCATGAATTTGGTCTTCTTTGTATTCAGTGACAGACCAAATTCTTCACTTGCTTCTACCACTTTGTTTAGTAATCTCTGTAGGTCTTTAATATTTTCTGCTATGAGCGCGGTATCATCAGCATATCGGATATTGCAAATGGGGTGACCGTTGATCTTTATTCCGGCTTTTTCGTTCATAAGAGCTTTTTTAATAACTTCTTCCGCGTAGACATTGAACAAGGTTGGAGACAACACACAGCCCTGCCGAACACCTGTTTTGATCTGTATTCTATCTGATATCGAGCTGTTAATTCGTACTGTAAGCTTCTTGTTTGTAGTATAGATTCCTTATCACACGCATGTCCCTTGTATCAATATTTTTATTTTCCAGTATTTGCATCAGTGGCCTATGTTTTACTGTATCAAATGCTTTATTATAGTCTAGGAAACACACAAATATATCCTGATTTACGTCTAAGCAACGTTGTGTTAGAACATTAAAAGCAAACAGTGCCTCTCTAGTTCCTAGTCCGTCTCTAAAGCCAAATTGAGAGGGTCCGATGTCAACTTCCAATTTTTTATATATATTCTCCGATGAATGATTTTTAAGAAGACCTTTAATATATGACACATGAGACTGATGGTGCGATGTTCCGAGCATTGTCTCGCATTAGACTTTTTGGGTATGGCTATTATTGTTGTTACTAGCCATTCATTAGGTATGATACCAGATTTGTAAATGCTGTTAAATAGTTCCACGATCTTTATTAAGTTGTTGCCTTTGACGAGTTTAATTATGTCTATTGGTAGTTCATCTGGGCCTGTAGCCTTCCCCGACCTCATTTCTTTAATCGTATATTCCACTTCATCTCTTGTTATTTCTGGTCCTGTGTCACTGTTTATGTATTCGTTATCTACATTGTCTCTTTGATCTTTAAACAGTTGTTCTATATACTGTTTCCAGACTCTTAATTTTTCTTCTGTGTCCATAATAATGTTTCCACTCTCGTCTACTAATATGTTGTGTCTGTTACTTTGTCTCCTCGTCAGCTCTTTGATCTTCCGATGTGCATTTTGTAAATAATTTCGATTAAAATGCAATAAATATACATTTAACTTCTGAGATAGTTTAAATCTTAAAGAATCTTATGAAATTTGCTAAAGCAAGTTCGATAGTTTAAATATTTAGCTTCAGGAATAAATATATTAAATAACTTTCAAACTATTTGACCGATCGGGGGGAAATTTCAAACAAATTTAAAAGACGGTAATTCCTCAATGTTCAAATGTATTAATAACATTTTATTTTATTTTCTTGATATAAAAAATGATATAAATATTGTTTATGTTTAAAATAAGGAAAAACTATAAAGAAAAAATCAAATTGTGACCATAAGTTATTGTTTAAAAAAATGCAAGGTAAAAATACAAGTATTTTTACAATAAATGAAATGAGGTTGAATGCTCGAATAAATGAACTTTGAAAATAAGGCTATTATCGAGCACAAGTTAATTAAATCTAGCCCAAGTACTTTCGCTTAAAATAGCATCTTCAGGGGCATTTCGTCAAAATAAGAACTATCCGGTAAGCGTAGGATGTGGAAACATTAAAACTAACATAAATTATACAAAACACTACACTAAAACGAGGACAAACAGTTTAAAATTACTTCTACGCTACATTCTCTGTCAGTTTCTGGAGGGAAGAAACAAAAGTTTCCCTCCAGAAACTGACAGAGAATGTAGCGTAGAAGTAATTTTAAACTGTTTGTCCTCGTTTTAGTGTAGTGTTTTGTATAATTTATGTTAGTTTAATGTTTCCACATCCTACGCTTGCCGGATAGTTCTTATTTGACGAAATGCTCCTGAAGATGCTATTTTAAGCGAAAGTACTTGGCTAGATTTAATTAACTTGTGCTCGGTAATAGCCTTGTTTTCAAAATTTATTTTAACAATAACCCCCTAAGTGTGATTATTATCATGTACAGCTGGTTCCTAAAAAAACTGATAGGACTCTTAGTACGATTTGATCATTTTGAGCAGTGTATTTTATTGGTCTGACATTATATTATATTTGTTATGACAGAAAAATATTAAAATAAATAAACAAACAACTGACTACATATGTTTGTTCATAAATGGTAATAATTCAGTTTTGGTAATGGTAATTGGTTTAAGTTTTGATATTATTTTGAATTCTTGCTTTTATAAAGAGTATTTATAATTTTTAAATAAAATAGGGTTGATGTTATTATTTTTATTATTAATAAGAAATAAAACAAACGACAGCTCTTAAATTTTCTTAAACTAACAAACTTAAAAGATAACTGGGCACTATCAGAGGCATCTTCACATCAAGAAGAAGATCGGATGCAGCAAAACTTTTTAACATAAGCAGAACCATAGTTTTTGTATTAATAAAAATGGAGGGAACACGAAACTCTCGAAAGAAAGTAAGGGTCTGGAAGGGTATTTCCAAATACCTTGCCCTGAAGAATGAGTTGCAACAAGCCGTATCTCTGTTCATTCCTCATAACATGGCCAAGATATTCCAGTTTGCGCTCTTTGATGGTGTTAATAATCTCGCATTCCTTACCTATTCTACGTAGGACCTCAACATTAAACACACGATCCACCCATGAAATTTTTAAAATACGTCTGTAACACCACATCTCGAATGCCTCGAGTTTTCTTAAAGAAGCTTCGGAAAGTGTCCAGGCCTCTACTCCGTATAATAACGTAGAAAATACATAGCATCTAATGAGAGAGATTTTGGTAGGAAGTGGTAAATCGTGACTTCTGGAAAGAGACTTCATCATTATGAATGCTGATCTCGCTTTTCCTATGCGTTGTTTTATTTCACTGGAGTAATCTCATTGGCTGTTGATGTTGGCACCAAGGTATGTGTAGCTGTCCACTCTGTCAATTGGATGTTGGTTAACCAAAAGCTGTGTATTTAATATTTCGGCTTACTGACTACCATGTACTTTGTTTTCTTCGTATTAAGATCAAGTCCGTGTTCTCTACTTATATCTGATATACGCGACATTATTCTTTACAAATCGTCCAGTCTAATGTTGTTTAGACGCATTCCGTTGACTAATACGCCTTCTTGTAGTTCTCCCAGCGCTTGCTCGAAGATATATTCAGAGTATATATTAAATAACACCGAGAACAGAATGCATCCTTGCCTCACTCCTCTATCTATGGAGACTGAGTCTGTCAATTGGTCATCCACTTTAATATTGGCTGTTTGGTTGTAATATAAATTATGGATGATTCTCAAGTCCCTATCATCTAACCCCACTTCTTTCAAGATGTTTATAAGTTTATCATGTTTTACTTTATCAAATGCCTTTTTGTAGTCGATAAAACAAATATACACATCACAGTTAACATCCCTGCATCTTTGCATAAGCACTTGGACAGCGAATAGAGCCTCTCGGGTGCCTAAGGAGTCGCGGAATCCAAACTGCTGTAACTGATGGTTTAAAGCAAATATATGTCTTGAGATTGCTTCTGTTGTGCTATAAGAGCTTGTTTTTTTGCTGCAGTTCGGTACCTAAGACGCGATGCTTTAATTCTGCGCAAATTTGATGTCTTTCTTCCCCAAAACTGTGACATAATTCTTTCAGATTTCGCATCTTCAAAAGAATGCTCTTCTAATCTCTTCAAAAGCGTACGATCTTCATAAGCGGTAGATATTTTTGGTCTTCCAGAATCTTGCTTTCTTTCGAGAGTTTCTTGTTCTCTCCTAATCTTTTGTTAATATTAAAAACTGTTGTTTTGCTTACGTTAAAATGGTTCACTATGGCACATAGTGACCAACTATTTCTTGCCTTTAGTTCTTTGCTAGCATGTCGAGCCATTTTTTGAGGTTGAATAGAATGAGTTATCTGATAAATTTTAAGATTTGACAGTGACATTGACAGTATGTAAATAATATAATATATATAACAAGCGAGTCTTCTACAGCTGGCGCCGCTTCTCGCATCCTAATTTCCAGCGTTTTCTGTCGAAGCAATCTTCAGTTGTTAGATCTCTGGCGGTCATTGCATCGTCGACAATCGTCTCTCCAGGATCGTCTTGGTCTACCTCGTTTTCTTCTAGTTGGCGGAGTCCATTCTTCTATTTTTTTTGGCCATTTATTTTCCGGCATTCTCTGAAGATGTAAATAATTAAATGATAAATAAAGTATTTATTCTTCAAAATAGGCTGCTCAATTTTCTACAAAATACGCTTTAAGAGTCGTATCAATTTTTTTAGGAACCAGCTGTACATGTGCGACAAGAGTGCATATTTCTAGTGCATCTTTTGTGGGAGGTAATCCGATCTTTTATGAATCTTGAAGTTTGTCCTATATATTATTTATTACAATCTTTACAAGTCATACTGTAGAATATATTTGTTGTTAATTTTTTAGGTTAGGTTAAATGGAAAACAACATATATGACCCCAATATATAAAAAAGGTGACAGGAGAAATTGTAAAAACTATAGAGGGATATCGGTCACAAGTTCAATGAGTCGACTATACGGTCGAATACTACGGGACCTGATAGAGGAAGATTATCAATCGTCTGAAGACGAAGAACAAGGAGAATTTAGAGCAGGTCGTTCATGTACAGATATCTTCTGTCTTACACAAATTATAGAAAAGAAAATTGTGACAAATAGAGAGTTACATATGACTTTTGTAGATCTTGAGAAGGCATATGACACAGTCCCGCTAAATAAACTATGGGAAGTCCTGGGCACATCAAATAATACATCAAACATTGGTTAGTGCTCTCAAAGATCTATATTATGGTTCAAACTCCCAAATGAAATTCGGAAACCTCTTAGCTGAAAAATTTGCAGTTACTAAGGGTCTCAGACAAGGATATTGTATCTCTCCGACTCTATTTAAGATTTATATCTCTACAGCTCTGAAACAATGGAAAGGGAAAGTCAAAGGAATGGGTATACAATTGAACGATCAGGATTACATATATACTATACAGTTAGCAGATGATCAGGTGGTGATCTCAAATGACAAAGATGACATGGAATACATGCTTAGAAAACTAATTGAAGAATACCAGAAATGGGGATTAAATATCAATTTAGAAAAGACAAAATACCTCTCAATTGGAGCTGAAGCAGAACAACTCGATATCGATGACAATCAAAAAATAAATCCATGCAACGAATATAAATACCTGGGCGTCATCTTCGACCGTAGTGAGAAAAGACGAACGAGAAATAGAACATTGAATTGTACAAGCACGAAGAGCTATAGCATGTTTGAACGGAGTTCTATGGAGTAAAGAAATATCAAAGAAAAGAAAATGGAACATCTATGAGACAATGGTTAAAACTAGCCTACTTTATGGAGCTGAGACATGGAGAATAACCGAGAAATATAAGAAAAAGGTCGAAGCGACGGAAATGGATGCCATCAGAAGATCGATGAGAATATCAAGAGCCGACAGAATACGGAATGAAGTGATAAAACAACAAATGGGTATAGAGGGCACTATAGTTGAGGATATTGAGAGAAAACAGCTCATATGGTATGGGCATGTGAGCCGAATGGGGGACGAAAGATTGCCTAAAAAAATGATTAGTTTAACATTATTCACATTAATTTAAATTGTAAACGTCAAATATGTGTAAATTCTGTGCCTTAGTTTTAGTTTTTATTTATTGTTATGTATAATTGCTTCCAATCAAACATCCTGGTGTTATTATTATAATGCATTAGCGAAAATGAGAGAAAGTTATGTTGTTAACGATGATTGTTTTTCGATTATACTTTGTTAATGGTGCATAATTACTGAATAAACAAATCAATTTTAATTAACACTCAAATGATGATATAAAATGTGGTTTTGTAAATCTATAATAAATTTGTTTAATTTCTAAATTTTTAAATTTGTAATAAAAACCACAATGAAAGGGCTTATTGCAATAACAATTGAAGTGCGAATTCGAGCTAATTTCTTCTGATTTTGTAAGCGAAATATGCTCGAATGAATTCGAAAATACGACCCGGCGTCTCTTATCCTTTCATAGATTGTGGATGTTTCTCATTTCTGTAATCGATTGTTGCATTCAAGAAATGTTGCAAAGAAATAAGCAAATAATAGCTATTAACCCAGATAAGCTTAAAGAAGAATCCACTAGTAATAAAATACTAGAAGAAATACATAGACACTTGAGTAACAGAACAGTACAATCGACACAAACTCCCGAGGAAGACTGGCACTATATTGAGAAAACACTTACAAGAGTAACAGAAGACTACCTCAAACAAGATACACACGAAAAAAGAACAAACCATGGATGACAGAAGAAATTCTAAACATGATGGACGAAAGAAGCAAATACAGAGGTAAAAATGAAACAATATACAAGCAAATACACAAGAATATCAGAATAAAGATCCAACAAGCCAAAGAAACCTAGCTAAGTGAAAGATGCCAAGAAATTAAAGAGTTAGAACAAAGACATGATACTTTCAATCTACATAAAAAAGTAAAAGCCGCTGGAATATTTAAACAAACTCCTACGTCTTTCATCGAAGATAAACATGGGAACCCGCTACTGAACATAGAAGATCAAATAGGTAGATGGAGAGAATACGTGGAAGAGATGTTTCAAGACCGAGAGAGGACGAACATTTACATGCAGGAGGAATCGACTGGACCTTATATACAAAGCAAGAAATTATCAAAGCGGCAAATCAGATAAAGAACGGAAAAGCTGTTGGGGAAGATAATATCCCAATTGAAATAATAAAGATATTACTAGACGAACACATCGAAGTAATGGAAGATATATTTAACAAAATATACGAAACAGGCATAATACCAAATGATTGGCTGACATCGGTGTTTATACCACTACCAAAGAAGAGAAACTCCAAGAAATGTGAAGACCATAGGATTATTAGCCTGATGAATCATATATTGAAACTTTTCCTACGAGTAATACACAATAGAGTATACAATAAACTAGACGAACACACTGGTCAAACTCAGTTTGGTTTTAAGAATGGGTTCGGAACAAGAGAAGCACTTTTTTCAATACGTGTGCTCGTTGAAAGATGTAGAGATGTCGATTTTGACGTATACTTGTGTTTTATAGACTTTCAGAAGGCGTTTGACCTGGTGAAACATGATAAACTAATAGATATTTTAAGGTCATGTAATATCGACGATAAAGACTTAAAGATCATTTCAAACCTCTACCAAGAACAAAAGGTTAAAATCAGAATAAAAAGCGAAACATCTGGAAAAATCAATATCGAGAAGGGAAAGACAGGGATGTGTCCTATCACCTTTGCTGTTCAATGTTTACTCTGAGAAGATATTTCAGAAAGCTTTGGAAGGCACCTCGGATGGTATAATTATAAACGGGCAATGTATAAATAACCTGCGATATGATGATGACACTGTCATACTGGCAGATAATGCTGAAGCCCTGCAACGATTAATGGACCGAGTAACGACAGCCTGTAGAGAATTTGGAATGAAATTGAATACAAAGAAGACAAAAACGATGGTCATCAGCAAGCACCAAAACAGAAGGGTGAAGGTCAATGTCGACGGAACAGATCTGGAAAGAGTAACAAGAACAACGTACCTTGGAAGTAATCTTGATGCAACTTGGGACCACTCACTAGAGATAAGAATACGCCTGGAAAAGGCACGTACAATGTTTTACAAAATGCAAAAAGTTCTATGCAACCGCCAGCTGGGCATCTCATTGAGAACTAGAATACTTAAGTGCTATGTTTTCTCCACCTTGCTCTATGGTGTTAAAGCCTGGACAATGACAGAAGCAACACAAAAAAGAATCCAAGCATTCGAACTCTGGTGTTACAGTAAAATGCTCAGAATATCATACATGAGCCATACGACAAATGCGGAAGTCTTGCGGAGGATAAATAAGAAAAGAGAGCTTATGCTTATAATAAAAGAACAGAAAACACAATACTTTGGTCACATCATAAGAAATCAAAAGTATGAACTTCTCCAACTTATAATCGAAGGCAAAGTCAATAGCAAAAGAGGACCAGGAAGAAGACGCAACTCTTGGCTTAAAAACCTACGGCAATGGACGAACATGACCTCCATAGAACTATTCAGGGCTGCTACAAATAAGATGGAGCTGGGCAGGTCACGTAGCCCGATATAATGACAACAGGTGGACATAGAGAATTCTAGAATGGAGACCAAGGACAACAACAAGAAGTATGAGAAGACCTCAAAAAAGATGGGTAGATGACATAAGAGCAGCGGCAGGCAAACAGTGGATTAGATTGGCGCAAGATAGAGAAGCTAGCAGGATTTTATCAGGGCTTAGTTATCTAGAACACTGCTATGTTTTTTTATTAATTTCAAAATTATACCGCTACCTACTTCTATTGATATTTCAAGTACCGACTAAAATTCACAGAAAACAGGCCTATTTATTCAAGCAGTCTGATGTTCACGTTCACAATACGCAAAACTGTCACTACTTAGTAACAAACCAATGTAGATTACATCTTTCAGATAAAAATTGCCTTAATTATAACTATTACAATATTCTACCAAAATGTCTACCAAAATTAAACAGTCAAGCTGTAATAGTTTCGATACAGTTATAAAAAAATATCTTCTTAAACATTGCTGTTGCTACTCAGAAGAATATATGACTCATTGCAGAACATCCACTGAACTGTTTCCCGTAACTTTGCCATAAATATTTTTCTGTTTAATATGTGGTCTTGTGTGTGATATATTTAAGTTACCTTTTATATTCCTTTTTTTATATATACTATGTATTTCTTTTATATAGTAAATAAAAAACTCTAAACTCTAAACTCTACGATCTGAAAATAAGTAAGGTGTAACGAATGACAAAACAAAAAATGATATTTAAAAGTTGATGGCAATATTGTAGTTAAAAATGAACTACTTTTGGAATCTAGTACGGATATTGTTTCATTTCTTGAACCTGTAAAATTAATATAATCGGTCTTGTCTATTAAGAATTTTGTTTCTATATCTTTATAACACAACATTACTGATTAGTGCACTTCAAACTTCAAATCTGAATAAAAAATGTATATAATAAGAATAAAAGTGTACTCTAAGCACTTATGATAGGAGTCTGGCAGTACGCTCTTAAAGACACTCTACTTGCTTTATCTGAAAATTTTGTAGTTTAAATACACATACACCACTGTGTAGCAGTCATTTTATATACGAAGATATAAACAAAAGTGGACTGTTCTTTAAGTGAACGGCGTAAGGGTTGTGAAGAAACAAGGAATGTTTGTAAAGAGTCAAGTTTAATAAAACTAATTCAATTCACAAAGAACAATAAAGATCACATTGTAAATATTTCGTATTTATATACATATTTACTGGTAAGTAAAACAAACACTTTCATAATTTTTTAATAAACTTTCCCACATATATTTTTTTGTACTGCTGTAGAGTATTGTGCAGCACTAGAGTTGCACGAATGACCGTTCTTTTCTCTAAAATATTGTTCTTCCTTCACAATACGACATAGTTCGGCCTATACAGGGTGTTTCAAAAAGGTATGTCATAAATTAAATCACGCATTTCGAGAACAAACATAAATTGATTAAATCTTACCTTAGTACAAAGTGTACGCAAAAAAAGTTACAGCCCTTTCTTCTTCTTTATGTGCCGTCTTCTACCGAAGGTTGGCGACCATCATACGATAGGTTTCTCTGTTTTGTGCCGCATGAATTATGTTCGCAGCTTCTGGTATTTGAAACCATTCTCTCAAGTTTCTCAGCCAGGATTTCTTCTTTCTGCCCAAACCTCTTCTACCTTCAATCTTGCCTTCCACGATAAGCTGTAGCAGACTGTACTTATCATTACGGAACACATGGCCCAGGTATGACGCTTTCCTCCTTTTAACAGTTGTTAACAATTCCACCTCTTTACCCATTCGTCTTAATACCTCTGTGTTGGTCACTCTGTCTGTCCAAGGTATTCTCAGTATGCGTCGATACAGCCACATTTCTAGAGCCGCTAACTTCTTTATAGTTGCTGCTGTTAACGTCCACCCTTCTACGCCGTAAAGTAGCGTAGAGAGTACGTAGCATTTCGTGGCGCGCCATCGGAGGTTAATGCTTAGGTTGCGGTTGCTTAAGAGCTTTCTCATTTTGATGAATTTGGATCTTGCTATTTCAATTCGGATCTTAATCTCTACTTCTGGGTCCCACTTGTCATTTACTGTATATCCCAGATATTTAAATCGGTGTACTCTTTCAATACGTTCGTCTTCAATATGCAGGTCGATATGTTGAAATTTTTTTTTACTGATCACCATAAATTTAGTTTTCTTTCTATTGATCTTCAGTCCAAATCGGCTGCCAGTTGTATTAACTCTATGTAGCATCATCTGTAAATCTTCGATGTTATCGGCCAGTATAATAGTATCATCTGCATATCGAAAATTACTTATTGGTACGCCATTAATCTTGATGCCCTCATTGTACTCTTCTAGTGCCTCTAGAAATATTTGTTCCGTGTACAGGTTGAAAAGCAGTGGCGAAAGAATACAGCCCTGTCTTACCCCTCTAGAAATGGTTATGTTTTCACTCACCATATGTCCATTCTTCATGTGGGCTGTTTGATTCCAATATAGATTTTTTATAATCTGGATGTCCTTAGTGTCAAGTCCTGAAAGACGTAATAGTTCTATGAGTTTGTCATGTTTGATAGTATCGAATGCTTTCTCATAGTCGATAAAACAGACGTAAACATCTTTTCTGTTGATCCAGGCATTTTTGAATCAAAACTTGTATTGCAAAGAGGGGTTCTCGAGTTCCAAAACCGCATCTAAAACCGAACTGTGTTTTACTTATGCTGTGTTCTAATTTTGCTCGTATTCTGGAATGGATAATACGCAAAAATACTTTAAGGGTGTGGCTCATTAAACTTATAAGGCGATATTCACTACACGTCTTAGAATTATATTTCTTGGGAAGGGGCACAAATGTAGATTTCAACCAGTCCGATGGAATTTGACCAGTATCGTATATCTTATTAAACAGTTCCAATACTACATTCAGGTTGTTCTCGTTAAAAACTTTTAAGAATTCGACTGGTATTTCATCGCATCCTGTTGCTTTCCCATCTTTCGTTTGATCTATAGCTTTTATCACCTCACTTTTCAATATTTTTGGTCCATTCAGATCAAGAGTGTTCGTAGAAATATGACGATAATCCGTAAACAAATCTTTTATGTAGATTGCCCAAGTCTGTAACTGTTCTTTTTTATCTACAATAAGTTTATTGTTCTCGTCTATTAACCTACCAAACTGTTTTTTCTTGTAAGTATAAGTAAACTCCTTGATTTTTTTATGCATGTTAAAACTATCGTGTCTTCGTTCTAGCTCTTCTATCTCTTGACATTTTTCTTGCAACCATTTCTCTTTGGATTCTTTTATCTTTCTGCTGACAGTTCTATCCAGTTCTTTATATTGTTCGGGATTATTCTTATTTTCCCTCCTTTTGTCCATAAGGTGTAATATTTCATCTGTCATCCACTCGTTCTTCTTCTTCCGCTCGGAGTCACCAATTACTTCTTTTGCACCGTTGCATATAGCGTCCCTTAAGTTGATCCAGTCTCTTTCAATATCATCAGTGTTGGTTGTTAAAGCAACATTACTATTAATGCTATTTGTAAGCTTGTAAGTTGATCCATATCTAATCTTTTGTTATTCTGTTTCTGGATTATGGTTTTTAGTCTTACTCGTAATTGGGCTACAAGAGGATTATGATCAGAGTTTATATCAGCTCCAGGATATGTTTTGGCTGATATTACAGCCGTTTGAAGTTACAAAATAAAAATTGTTTTTTTGCGTTATCTCCTAAACTACTTGACATTTTGTAATATAAATGGACACGTTACTTTCTTGGTCTGGAAGCATTTTTCATAAAAAAGAAACAACAAAATCTAAGCGCACAGAAAAATTTGAAAGGGGGTGTGCAGCTCTAGATCCGCCCAAACTTTTGAGTACGTTCAAATCAAATGAATTTTGTGGCATTATTAGTTTAACACATTATTTTTATAATGTTTTTGCCTCGTATCACTTTTTTCATATTTATAGAGACATATTTACAGAGGAGAAAAATACAACTTCCTACGACTTATAATGAAAGGGAAAGTGGAAGGAAGAAGAGGTCCAGGAAGAAGAAAATGCTTCTAGTTGAAGAATGTGAGAGACTCGACAGACATGGACACACATTCGATACTAAGAACAGCTCAAGATAGAGAGCAATTAGCTGTAGTTATAGCCAACCTTCAGTATTGTTCTGAAGCTATTTTCTTGTGGCATTGTAAATTAATTACTATTTAACTGGGAATAAGCCACAATTAAAGATAAAAATACGTTTATTGACGTTTCAATTTCCACTCGTTCTCAAAATACAAACAGTAAATTAAACAAATTTTGTTTTTTGTTACATAGTGAAAAATTCTTCTAATAATTTAATTTTATCTGACTCATTTATATTGACAATTCAGACATACATTATGCATTTTAAAGTAGACGACTTTAAAATGATATTGCCAATATTGTTGAGTTGCGCTCCTGGGACGACTTTACTTATAAGATAGTTCATTCGATTATATGAAATCAACTTTAACTTGAGAATATCCGTCAGAAAAAAATCATAACATGTTATTCGTCTTTAAAAAGAGAAACACATAACATGATGACAGTAAAATTCTCCTGTTAGTGATTCCATAGTAAATTGATGTTTGTTGAAGGTAAACTAAATTCACGAACAAGTACTTACAATGTCGGGATAGTATTATGAGGTTTTTTTCCTGGTTTTTCCCTTATAATTTACTATGGAATCACTAACAGGAGAATTTTACTGTCATCATGTCATGTGTTTGTCTTTTTAAAGACGAATTACATGCTATGATTTTTTTCTGACGGATATTCTCAAGTTAAAGTTGATTTCATGTAATCGAATGAACTATCTTATAAGTAAAGTCGTCCCAGGAGCGCAACTCAACAATATTGGCAATATCATTTTAAAGTCGTCTACTTTAAAATGCATAATGTATGTCTGAATTGTCAATATAAATGAGTCAGATAAAATTAAATTATTAGAATTTTTCACTATGTAACAAAAAACAAAATTTGTTTTAATTTACTGATGGTATTTTGAGAACGATTTCCGAAGTGGAAATTGAAACGTCAATAAACGTATTTTTTATCCTTAATTATGGCTTATTCCCAGTTAAATAGTAATCAACCTTCAGTAATGGAGAAGGTACCTTAAGAAGATCACTTTTTTCAAAAAACAGTTTTTATTAAGTTACGGCCCTTTTCATTAACCTTGAAAAAATTACGTGCAACTAAATAAATGGCTTAAATGAATTAACAAGTACAAAAAAATGTCTATAACCTCTATAAATATGATATTACAATAAATGTGGAATTCCCCTTCATATGGACCCAACAGAAACCGACCCAGGGAGAGTCGGGCGAAGTTACGGCTCCGGCTACACCAGTCAATACGTGTTCCAGACAAGAAAAGAAATTCAAAATCAATTTATTAGAAGAAGACTCAATAAAAGACCTATATAAGCAAAGATTGGACCAAAAGCTAGAAGAGTTTCGGTATGAATCATTAGAACAAACATACGAACACATAAAAACCTGCATGAAGACATCAGCCCTAGAAACTCTTGGAGAAGTGGACCAAAAATACACCCACCAAACTACGAAATTAACCGAAGACACACTAACATGCATAAAAGAGAAAAAAGAACTCCATATAAAATACCTGAACACAAAAACTATGAGGACTTGGAACTATACAGGAAAAAAAATAAAGAAGTGAAAAGAAAAGTGGCAAATAAGAAAAATGAAAGATGGGAAAAACATGCACAAAGATAGAACAGCACATAGGAGGAACGAGAATTTCAGAGTCATGGCGCATTTTAAAGTCGCTCCAAAGAAATAAGACAGAGAAAATCAAGATCGGTCAAATCAAAGAAAACGAATGGCAAGAATACTATAAAAAAATTGCTAACCGAAGACCGCCCCAAATTCAAAGAATCAGAAATAGACGGAATAGAAATATACACACTGACGAAATTGAATTAAGCCTAGCTGAGGTAAAAAGAACGATCAAAACTCTAAAGAACAAAAAAGCAGAAGGTCCCGGCGGAATACCAAATGAATTGATAAAAAACGGATCGGAAAAGTTATTCCGTATGATACACAAAATGTTTGAGAGAGCATTGAATGGAGAAGACTTACCGGCAGAATGGACCCAAGCATATATGACATCAATATACAAGAAAGGAAATAGAAAAAACTGCGAAAACTATCGGGGAATCAGCATTATATCGTCTATAGGCAGACTGTATGGAAAGACCATAAAGAAAAAATTAGAAATATATATATACAAGATAAAACCGGAGAAGACCAGGCAGGTTTCACAGCGGGGAAAGCATACTTAGATCACATTTACACGGTCGAACAACTAATAGAAAAAAGAATAACCAAAAATTGATCCGTCCATCTGGCTTTTGTTGATCTTAAGAAGAAATATGACTCAATACCTAGAACCAAACTATGGGAAGCAATGGAAGACATCGAAGTTCCGCGAAGATTAATAAACGCGGTAAAAGCACTCGACACACACAACAGCACAAAAATAACGAAGTAGCTATCAAAACGGGCAATAGAATATGCAGTCCATTTAAGACGACAAAGGGACTACCACAGGGTTGCTCCACATCCCCACCCTATTCAAAATATTCCTGGAAAAAACCCTGAAACCATGGAGTGGGTATATAAGTAAGGAACAAATAACCAGGGCTATAACTTTTTTGTGTACTCTTTTGTACTAAGGTAAGTTGGATTCAATCAATTTATTTTGTCCCCGGAATACGTGATTTAGTTTATGACATACCTTTTTGAAACACCCTGTATTTGCACCACATCAGGTAGTTCAGATTGAAGGCAAACACGGAATATGGAAGAAAAAGTCCTTACCCAAATTTTCCACTTTATAAAGTGGACACGTGCTCCATATATTGTGAATCCGGTCGTTTTTTTCACCTAATCTCTCTTCCATCTGTCACTGCTTTCTTCTTTATGTTGCTTTCCTATTGGAGATTATTTTGTCATTTATTTTAATTTTAATTTATTTTAATTTTCTTTACTGTTTTAAATAGTTTGTGGTGCCGGCAAACCCCTATTAAGTTTCCCATTCAGCACATTCTTCTACCTGGACTCACCCGGGATTCATTTTCTCTTCCACCGTTTCTTCTATCTTTTAGAAGTATGAGTCTTTATAATATGGCCTAAATATTCCAATTCCAATCAGAGAGGAACATCTAATAGAAAGAAAGATAAGAAAAAAAGTTGGATGAGTGACAATATACTGCAACTTATGGAAGAAAGAAGAAAATCAAAGAACAACAAAATAATGTACAACAAGATTCACAGACAAATAAGAACCGAAATACGAGAAGCCAAAGAAAATTGGTTAAAATCACAGTGTGAAGAGATAGAGTTGTTAGAATAAAAACATGATACGTTTAACATGCATAAAAAGGGAAACAAGCAGCTGATCTTCAGAAATCCAACACAGCTAACAAACTGAGAGACCTACAGGAGACTATCATCACAGACAAAAATCAAGAAATCCGCATATGGACAAAATACAAACAAGAACTCTTTGATGATACTAGATCCGAATAACCTCCATCCTACATATGTGATGACCACTTACCAATCACATCAGATGAAGTGCAAAAAGCCATATTACAACTAAAAGATGGCAAAGCTCCTGGACCTGACAATGCATATGCTGAGCTCATAAAACTATTTAACACCGACGGTATTCAACACCTAACAAAAGTATTTAATGACATATATTTAAGCGGAGTAATACCAAGAACATGGTTGAAGTCGACCTTTATTGCTTTACCAAAGAAAACAAAATCCGTATCCTGCAGTGATTTCCGAACCATCAGCTTAATGAGTCATATTTTAAAATTATTTCTAAAAATCCTACATCAAAGGATATATAGACTGTGCGAAGAAAAAATTAGCCGTACACAGTTTGGTTTTCGGAATGCAGTGGGTACGAGAGAGGCACTCTTTAGTATACAAGTGCTATTTCAACGATGTAGAGACGTGAACTGCGACATTTATGCGTGCTTCATTGACTACCATAAAGCGTTCGATACAGTAAAGCGCGACAAGCTGATGGAGATATTAACCAATATTGGAATAAACACCTGTGATTTAAGAATTGTCAGCAATTTGTACTGGAATCAAACATCATCTATCCGGACAGAGGCAGGAGAATCCGACGATATCAAAATCAAACGTGGCGTCCGTCAGGGATGTATACTATCACCACTGTTGTTTAACATATACTCGAGGAAATCTTTCAAGAAGCAGTGGGTGATGTTCAAGCCGGAATTCGAATCAACGGAGAATCTATCAATAACATTAGATACGCAGACGACACGGTAGTATTCGCTGACAGTTCTGAAACCCTCCAGTAGTTAATGAACAGAATCACAGAGGCCAGTCAGAGATACGGACTTTCACTAAACACTAAGAAAACAAAATGCATGATGATCTCTAAGAAGGAACAGCAATTTGGACAAATCAGTGTAAACGGTCAACAAATAGAAAGAGTAAAAACATACACCTACCTTGGTACGAACGTCAATGAAAATTGGGACCATTCCATAGAAATCAAATGTAGAATAGAGAAAGCAAGATCTACATTTCAAAAAATGGCTAAGTTATTCAAATGTCATGATTTATCAATGCCCATAAAAATCAGGTTACTACGACGTTACATCTTTCCTATACTGTTGTACGGAGTTGAGTCATGGACTCTCACAGACGCCACCTGCAAGAAAATTGAGGCTTTTGAAATGTGGCTTTATCGTCGCATCCTGAAGATATCGTATACCGACCACGTTACTAATGAGGGTGTTCTGTTGAGAATGAAAAAAGAAAAAGAGCTGTTAACCACAATAAAAACAGCCAAAATCGAATACCTCGGTCACATCATGTGGAACAGCGAAAGATATGGACTGCTGCAACTAATCTTGCAGGGAAAAGTAAAAGGAAAACGGGGACCAGGAAGTGCAAAGTGCAAAGTGCAGATTGCCAAGATGGTCGCCAACATCCGAAACGGATAGGCACTACAAGAAGAAGAATTCCAATTTGTGAAGCGAAGCTTTTATACTGGCGGTGTATTAATTTTCTCTATAGTAAAATGCAGTGTAGATCGTCACGACACGAAATAGTTGGAAGAGTCAATTTGCTTAACAAGGGAAGTCCGTTATACAACATGTAAACATTTCATTTAATTATAAAACATAACTATAGATTTCTACTAACCTTTTATTTATATCAGATTAGAATGTATCGTGTTTTTGTTGCAACGACTATATCTATTTACACTGTGTTTTTAACCAATTTGCTTTGTCATTTGCTATTTCAGTTCTTATTTGTCTTTGAATATTTTTGTACATTCTTTTGTTGTTTGATTTTTTTCTTTCTTTCATGAGCTTTGGTATATTGTCATTTCTCCAACTTTTCCCCTTCTCTTTCTTTTCTATTAGATGTTCTCTGAAAGAATCCGTGCGACTGTCTCCTTTGTTTCCTCATCTTTTAGTCTTCTCATATTACATTTTTTGTTACTATTATTTTTTGTAACCTTTTTAAATCTAAACCTAAATTTACCAATAACAGGAAGATGATCTGACGATATGTAACTTTACCTTTGGTAAATTGAGTTTACTCTTGCGATATTTCTCTTTGTAGAAAAGTTTTCAGCCTCTCATTGACTACGTGCAGATCGATATAATGATTTATGTAAACATATATCTTTTTATTAAATACATATTTACTAGATTTCAATGTTTTAAGCTTTTTTTTTATTTAAAAGAGAAGCTCACTGTAATTTGTATACACTTTCCTTATTCTCTGTATTATCGTATAATATTAAGTGCCAAAACATGTAGTCAAAGTTAAGCCAATCATGCATTCACGTCATACCGTAAGAAACATTGCTCGAATTCTCCGGTCAATACACTGATATTCTTATTGTGTTTTATATTACAGGGTTTACCTAACTGACATCATCATTAGTGTGCTCGGGCGATGTAGAAAAGATCACCTTATAAATAATTTATAAGATGAGGTTTATTTACTTATCAAGAGACTCGGACCAAAAAGAGTCGTCAGTGTCATATTTTATTACGTTCAAATATTTACAGCATCGTAAAGCCTGATTTCAAACATTAGTATATGAAATTCTAAGACCACCCCTATTGTGCTTTCAGAGAAAAAAACATGTAACATATAAAATAAACCCGCCTTGCAAAATCTGCACATTGATGACTTTAACAGGAGCCAAGACTAATTGCCTTGTCGTTCTTCACTTAAGAGGATTCGGCTTTTTTTAACGTTAGAAAAATTTTACTACCTAGTAAATTTTGTTTGACTTGACTTCAATATTGTTCTGAAGCTATTTTCTTGTGGCATCTTGTACCAATTACTATTTTTATTGGAAATAAGCCACAATTTAATTTTAAAATAAATTTATTTACGATTCAATTTCCACTTCGGAAATTGTTCTCAAAATACAAAACATTAATAAATTAATAAGTATTAATGTTCATTAATAAAAAACAAGTAACAAAAAAAAATTTCTTTAATTTATTAAGGTTTGTATTTTGAGAACGATTTCCGAAGTGGAAAATGTTAAATCAAATTAAACAAACTAATCACAATTCGTTTTTATTGATAAATATCTAAGATATTTTGAACTTACTCTAAATAAATGGACATACGTGATATTTCAGAGATCAAAACGTTATATCATAATCATTATCATTAGCGCATTTACAGAGTGCATGGTCTTGTGTAGTATGTATCCAAGACTAAATATGCGTTTGCACAAAACTTATGAATAAATGTAATTATTGAAGGCAAGGCAAGGCAAGTTCATATAGATAAACGCAAAGGCAACAGTGATATGGGGTATAGTCCCCCATCGGACGCGTCCCCGGGTGGCGGATAGGGGAGTGCCTCCCAGATATGGGTGGTACCTGGTACCGGGGAAATGAAATACCCGGCGTGGACCAAAACTAGCAAAACAGTAACGTCTGATCCAGAGTGGATGGCTACGAACAGCGTCTGCCACAGAGTGGGCGGCTGATACAGAACTCTCCAACCCGTCTCGCAAGCGAGAGTGTTTTAATGCCAAATAACCTTATTCAGGAAACATGTCGATGCATTCGCATCAGGAGCATTGGGTTTTAGAAAAGGATTCAGTACAAGCGACCATCTGTTTAGGATAAAAATATTAATTTAAAAGGCCAACGAATATCAAATCCCAATGTAGATGCATTTGTAGACTTTGAAAAAGCATTCGATAAGGTGGAAAATTGCACAGTAAAGAACTCTTTACAAAATGGAAAATAGACTATAGATATATGGACTTAATTTTCAATATATATGATCAAGCAACAACATTCATTAAAATAGTTGAACAAACGGAGCCTATTAAGATACGGTAAGGAATCAGACAGGGTGACACTATATCACCAAACTATTCAATCAAGCTTTGGAAGACGTTATGAGGAAATTACAATAAGAAAAACGGGATATTAACATAAATGGCCAATACTTGAATCACTTGAGATATGCAGACGACATTGTATTAATAACAGATAAAAGGGAAGAATTACAAAATATGATGGATGAACAACATCCATCGATAGCGAATCAACAAAATATGTCTACAAATGAATTATAATAAAACTAGAATTATGACCAACCAACCAGAAGAATTAATAATTACAATTGCACAAACAACTATCGAACAAGTAAAAGAATATGTATATTTGGGACAAGTAGTTAAATTAAATAAAGAAAATCAGACCGGAGAAATAAAGAGAAGGATACGGTTGGCTTGGGTATCCTTCGGAAAACTTTCCTATATACCAAACAATAGAAAATACCCCAATACTTAAAAACAAGAGTCTTCAACCAATGTATACTTCTAGTTCTCACCTACGTTTCTCAAACTTGGAAGTTTACAAAGAAAAACATGGAAAAAATAGTAAAGACCCAAAGAGCCATGGAAAGGCAAATGCTGAACATCAGACTATCAGACAAGAAAAGAAATACTTGGATCCGCAATACTTAACCTGGTTTTTAAAAAGCCAAAACCGGATGTATGTCACAAATGTGAAGTTTTGAAAATGGAGTTGACTATCGCTAAGGATGAGGAAAACAAAAATACACTTAAAGAACAACAAACAAAGCATCATGAAGAAGCCGACTTAGCATATACTTGTAAAAGTAAAGATAAAAAATTAGCAATAGAAGACCACTCAGTATTGTGCTATACATTTGACCTACAACAGTGTCTTCCGACACCGTTTTTAGAAACATCGGTTTCATTTTACAAAAGAAAATATTGGACCTACAATCTTAAAATACACAATTGTGGAAATGGTTTTGCTTTATGATATTTATGACATGAGTCTATGGCAATGAGAAGAGCAAACGAAATTGCTTCGTGTCATTTTAAGGAGCTCATGAGTTTGCCACCCGAAATGAAGAAAGTGATTTTGTACTCGGAGACTTACGGTGGACAAAATAGGAATTTCTACGTAGCAAGTATGTTCTTAACTGTTCTTCAAATGAAAAATTCGTTAAAGGAAATCGATCACAAATTTCTTGTCAGGCCACTAACATATGGAATGTTAGTGGCCTGACAAATATCACATCCACATGATTGGACGACATTAATACGATGCGCAAATAAAAAGAAACCTTTCCAAGTGCTTGAAATGTCATAAGATGATTTTTACGACTTTGCAGCCTTGTTGAAAAGTTTCTTTGTAAGATACAGAAAGAAAAATCATTTCAAGAAACAGAAGACTCCTCCATTCTGAATTTAAATCGCCGTGGCCGTTCGGTTGCACTTTCTTTATCAAAAAATATACAGAGCCACCTGCAATCTCCAAAGCCAAGAAAGATGATCTCATGGAATTACTACCCATTATTCCAGATGTGTACAAAAGCTTTTATGAGCAACTTCTACATCCAAATGCAACAGCTGACGTTGACCCAGATTTAAAAGACCTTGATCCAGACACCGAAAATCCAGGCTTAGAAGAGGTACATACGTAATAAACATTTGCAGTGATGTATCTTACTTGTATTGTTTTTTTTTAGCGAATAAAATTTCATCCATTATTTTACGTTGTAACATTTTTTTTATTATTACTATATCAAATTATTTTTAATTCCTTTTACCCCCGTGCGATACGCCGATGATTAGGAATCCCGTGTTTACGATAGGAAAATATTATTGTAGACACCAAGCTGAAATGGAATTCCCTAATTAAGAAAGATTTTTTAATCCTTCCGTCTTAATACTCTGTATGAAAAGAACAAATGCTTTCTGGTATGCAGTTTCTTTTTCATAAATTGGAAATTTTTGCCGAAGGCAGTATCTTTTGACAATAATATAATCCTAAGGATTTTAATATTCTCAGGTCCAATTGTTAATACCGATTATTTTACCTCAAACTTTCCAATAGTCGTTAAGGCCTTACCTTCTGAGAAATACATACGACTGTCCGATGATTTTAAGTGGGGGATATACCTTCTTCTTCTTTTTTCTGGGATAGTTGGTGAAATTTTTAGGGAACCAACTTACTTCTCGGTGGGCTCTTGTTGAGTGAAGTGATATCTCGTGATGCGCTTTGCTCACGATATTTCTTATCTTATCGTCGCTGTGAATTATTTTCTAAGTGTGTGTACACTTCATATTTGAGTTTTCTTTCCTTAGACTATATTAAATTATATATAGTTCTACACTACCTTTAATGGTTATTAAATTCAGTGTTTAGTACCAGAAAAGTATTAAATTCAGTGAATTAAGCTGCCTTCGTCAAGATCTACTGTAAGTAATCTTTATCTACAATTATCTGGGCGAGTAATATGGTATGGTATCATATCACCTGCCATTATCTGGACGTATCATCTATATCTTCACCTGTAGATTGCCAATTTTTTGAATGTAATTGAACCATTCAAGAAATTTCTATAAATATTACCTATGAACATACAAGTCTCAGTTTTTTATTAAATAATAGTGCGAGATAGTTAATTGACTTAACCAAGTGCGGTTTGGTTTATGTTTTCATTCCTGTAACCTTTTTGTTTTTTTTGTAAATTTAGAGTTAAGTAATTTTTGCTATCTTTTGTATTTCCTATAATTTTTGTTCATTATCTTTCCTATGATATCTCGAGATACGCCAAACTATATTTGTATATGATTGCCTTATATATCTTGGTAAAGGTATTTTTTTTATTACATTATTGCTTAATTTTATACATATATAACACCATTTCATAGTTGTGTATTTTTATTACCTGTGTTGCATTTAGCAGCATCATAATTTTGTGTTTAATATATTGTTATTGTTTTATGCATGTATTTTATTTGTCGGCTCCTAACAAGTTCCCTGATAAAATAATAGCTCTGAACAATTACTATCTTTAAATATTACTATGCTTTGAACTGTAGAAAGATCAGGCTGATTAAGTTTCGTAGGTAAGTAAGTGTAATACTTAATATATTTATTATTTGTTTATATATTGCGTTGACCAGATTTATTTGATAATTTACTGTTGGTATCTTTCCTTGGGTTTGATCTCTGAACCTAAATATCTTTTCTTATCTCTTTTCTTTTCTAAGGTTTTCTTAATTTTCTCCTTAACCCCAAAAAATTGAGTGGCGCCCTGTTTCTATCTTCTCTTATCTTTGGTAATTTTACCCATCTACCTTTTCGTTTATTTCTGTATCTTTTCTAATATCTCTTATCCTATCTTTACCTTTTTCTTCCGTTGGATCCATTCCCGGTTCCAAAAGCTAGTTTCGAACCCACGACTCGCTCTCCACCAACCATCTGGCTGCCGTCCGCAGTGTCTCCATTGGTTATCTTTCTAGCACCACCCAAAAAAGATTTCCGAGGTTACAACGTTTCTCTATTTACCTGTGTTTCTAGATTTTATTCGAATATTATCATAATTATCATTATTGGACCATAATAACAGTCTTATTAATATTACTATACTTAATGGTTAGCATGTTAGTTCATATGGACTTAAGTCAGCAATTGCAAACAAAGTCAGATCCAGAAGACTTAAGTCAATCAAAAATCATCAATTTGAAAAGATTTAAACTACTTTATCCACTTATCTTCTCCATGTCACTTTTGAAGGTTTTCTAATTCTACTAACTGCAAAACAAGAACAACATACTTTTTATAAAAAAATACTGCTAAAACTCATTATTTTCATGTATTGTAACATATATTATTTCGTGTCACGTAAAAGACAAATGGTTAAAAAAAATGACGTTTTAAAAAGTGAGGCGTATAAATTATTACATAACTTTGGAATATAAGATAAGCAGTTTCCGAAATATCTTTCCACAAAAAGTCTGACAAGGTCGACAAAAGTAGATAATGGTATCTAATTCTTAAAATAAATTCTATATTAAATTTTTAAAAATGTTGAAAAACAAATAAAGCTCAAAAACCACAATATTTATTTCTACAAAAAAATTAGTTACTTAATTAAACTTTAATCATATGTGTAACATATATAGTTTTGAATGTTTTACATGTTAACATATTTATTCTGTAAATTTCTTGTAGTCGATGAAAGCAGTAAAGAAGTTCCTTTTTTTGGCTTATGCTTGGTTAGAAATGATAGATTCAATGATAAGTTGTTCTTTACAGCCCAAGTAACTGAGCGATACTCGGTTGGGTATTGGGTATTAAATAAGTTGTTCTCTGCTCTTTGATAATATTTGAAACTTCTTCAGCAGTGAAGGATTCGTAGGAAGTAGTAACGTGGTATTGGTATCTTCGATTCATCCAGCACTAGTGTTAAAAGCAGTTAGTGTGGAAAGTTGATTTTCTTTGCTTGGATACGATTTATTGTCACTTTCTGCAGTAGAATTAAGTTTCCGATTGAACGCCTTCTCGACATTTACAAAAGCGTATTGTTTTTTTTTTATTTACAAAAAGCCCGCTTTAACCTAATAAGGCTTTTAGCGAAACGGTAACAATTGATTACACTTTACTCATTAAATTACAATCTTTTAAAATCAAAAGTAGTTTATCAATATTGTTATTTGAGTTTAAAATGTCTTTAAGATTGTTTGGTTAAATGGTATTTAGTTCTATGGATATTGCACTTTTCGCACTTTTCCACTAGCACATGGTTTTACTGTAAGGGGTGGAACCGCCCTGATCCCAAATTGGGTGTTCTTCTTTTTTAAACACATGTTCATGAGAAAACTGGGTATATCCAAGTCGTAAATGGGAAATGATCATTTGCTTTCGTCTAGATACATCGGGTGGTTGCCTGGTCCAATTTTATTTTTTATTTCCTGAAGCTTTGATGGTGTGGATTTCTATTTATTGTCCCCAATATATTTGTAAATTATAGAGGCGCAAACATAGACTCAGACCACTGTTTAGTGATCTCAATACTAAGGGCTAGCATTTCAAATTCCAACAAAAAAAAAAACAGATAGAAAGATCTGGAATGTACAGAAGCTGAGGGATGCAACTATTACAAAACCGTACTGGGAAAACATTACCAATAGGTTAAGGAATCAAAGTCTAAGTGAAGAAGACCAGAGAGATATAGGCTCCTACTGGAACAGGATAAAGGAAGATATTGAGTCAGCAGCACAAGATGAAATAGGAACAGAAACTTGTACCCAAAAAAAATCGCTGGTTTGACGATGAATGCAAATACGCAACACAGAAAAAAATGAAGCCTATGCAAAAATGGTTACCCGCCGAACTAGAACAAGTGTAGGGAATTACCAGACAAAGAGAAGAGAAGAAAAGAAAATACATAGAATGAAGAAACGAAACCACTTAAAAAAGGAACTTCAATATATAGAAAAGCTCAACAGAGAGAAAGAATTCAGAACATTTTATAAGAAAGTTAACATCAACAGAAAATAATTCAAGGCAAACACAAAACAATGTAGAAGTTTGAATGGCGATATATTAACAACAAGAACAGACGTACTAAATCGAGGGACTCAATATTTTAACCAGATACTAAATATAGAGGAAGAAGAAGAAAACCCGGAAGCTGTGACGTAAGCGGAGCAGACGAGAGGGAGGAGGATCCACCAACGATTCTAGAAGTTAAAGACGCTGTAAACAAGGTATTATATAAAGAAGGTGGCCACGATATCATAATAGCGCTACAGCAGCTTATAAAAGAAATATGGATACAGAAGTCCCTTCCCAGTGATTGGAATATTGAAATACTTTACACCATACACAAAAAGAGAGATATCTTTGAATGCTCTAACTATCGAGGAATTACGCTCCTAAATGCAGTGTATAAAATATTTTCCAATATACTATGCCAAACACTGGAATACGGAGTAGACACGCACACATATTTATAGACTACAAGGCAGCCTACGACTCTGTAAATAGAAGAGAACTGTTTAGAGCAATGATAGACCTAGGAGTACCAAATTAGTTGGTAAGTCTAAACCAAACTAACCCTTGAAAAAGTCGAATGCAGAGTACGAATCCAGGGGGAACTCTCTGAAGCTTTTAAAACAAATAACGGGCTACCTCAGGGAGCCTATATAAATATTATTATTTCCTCGTTTGTATTTATGAATATATTACCCATATTATGATGACTAAAGACGGTTTATTTGTTTTTAATAACTACTTATATTTCTGCAAGTACTTTCAGAAAAATATTAATATGTATCTCATTTTAAACACTTATTGACTTACACCGATTGGCTTCTGAGGCATCGGTATAGAGATCTTCGGAAAAACCAGACGTCTTTATTTTAAATTAATAAAAATTCAAAGTTTTAGTGTAATAATGCTCTTCTTATCTTCTGATGGTTGTAAGATATCCACGCAATTTAAAAAACTGGAATCGTAAAAAATAACCTACATAAATTTAAATAATTTTCGTATTTTCTCATGGTTACTTTCAGGTACGAAATTATTCTTCACAAAATAATTTGGAGGTCGCCAATGTTATTAAAAATGTATTACGAAACGTCCAAAATTAAGGTCGTCGATAATGTCCTAAAGAACTACACTAATAATTATTAAAATGTGTCGTCGTCATTCATTTAGCATACGCACTAATGGACTCCTGCTTAATGAAAGAATGTTTCTTGCAAAACAATACAGGATGTTTGGTTTTTCAGTTGAAAAAAATTAAAATTCTATATATTTTTCTATCTGTATATTTCAAAATAACCTATGGCCCTATGACATACAGTGCGTAACAAAAGAACAACCGTTAGTCCATTATTACGTGATGGAAAAGAGAGTAATATAGTAGTGGCATAATAGAGTGTAGTCAGCGAATAACTGATTTTTCTCTCCTGTTCATAGAGGACATATTGACGCGAGATAAGATATTGGGTTGAGCGTCATGCAGCTTAGTTTTTGTTTTATTCCACAGATCTGCCATCAGCTAGGGATTTTTTTGTTTTTATTAATATCTTAAGATCCGCCTGAGTTTGGACCTCTTTGAAGGCTGAGTCAGAAGAACATGCTCCTTTAGCGGTCTGGTCTGCTTTTTCGTTTCTCAATATACCAACATGAGATGAAGACCAGATTATTATGACTGTTATGTTAGCAGCATATGGTTTGTTACAGATGGTGTGTATTTTCTGGACTAGTAATTTTTTTTTAGAATATGCATCTTATGGAATGAATCAAGGAAAGAGAATTAGCACACATGGCAATTGTTTTACTTTCATTTGAAGTAGGGTGGATTTAAAGCTTTTAATGCTTGGAGTATTTCATATAATTCTGCGGTGTAAATACTACAACTTCTAGGTACTCGCACAGAGCTTATTGTTATGGTGATTGTGGATACAGCGCAGCAACACAGTCTTCAATCTTGGACGCATTGGTGTACAAAATTTGTGTTAATTTAAGGATGTTTTACAGTTGTTTTTCAGGATTCAGTTTGTGGTTTCTGTTTTATTGAATCTGCGTAAATCAGTATTGCAATATGGAAGATTATGCATTCATGGAGCTGACTTGGGGTATAAATAGAACTAGTATTGGAAAGGTTAATGGAAGCTAATAAAGAAGATAATATTTGTGGTAATGTGGGTGAGTGATTGGATGCGTTTACTGGCGAAGGCTCCATGGGATTAATTCGATTTATTACCGGGTTACTTGGGTTTGCTGATACAAAGTCTGAAAGTAGTAATTGCTTGATTCTTAAATGGCGTGGTGCCTCTGAAGATTCAACAAACAAGTTGAGCGGGGCTTGATTTGAAAGCATCAATACATAGTCGTAGGGATACATTATGAATTGTGTTTAGAGACTTTAGTAAGGTGCTACTAGATGCTATAGAAATTAAACTGCCGTAATCTAGCTTAGAGCGAATTACCGCTCCATATATTTTAAGAAGATATTATTTTTCAGCTCCTCAAGAGTAACCAGCAAAAGTAAATTAATTATTTGGCCCAGTTTACTTTAAATTCCTTTTCGATTTTCGATCGTTTTTATTATTCCTAGAGGTATCTCTCTTGCATACAGCAAGTGGATAACGTCTTTTAATTTGACCCTGCCAAATGCCTTTGTAAGGTCCACGAAACATAGATATGCCAGTTTGCTGTATTATAATGATTTCTCTTGCACTTGCCTCATTATAAATATAGCGTCGGTGCATGATTTTCCCGACCTAAAACCTTGTTCGTCTGCTAGTGTTATAATTTCATTCCAGTTATTTCTTATCACTTTGGTTGTTAATTTTAGTCATCATCATCATCACTTGGCTCTACAACTCTAGGAGAGTCTTGGCCGCGTTTACTATTTCCTCCATTGTTGTTGGTCCTGAGCAGCCATTTCCCACTGCTGCACTCCCATTTTATGTAGATCACTGGCCACTGCGTCTCTTCCATCTCTTTTTTGGGCTGCCAACTGACCTTCTGCCATCGGGTCTTTCCAGAATGTGGTGTTCAGAAGCCTTTCGTTATTTGACCTTAGGACGTAGCCCGCCCATCTTATTCGGTTTGCTTTAATGTAGCGGACTATGTTTTCATCTCCATATATTGTCTGGAGTTCGTTATTGTGCCTTCTTCTCCACTTTCCTGTTGTTTCTTCTCTACAAGGCCCATAGATAGTACGCAGTATCTTTCTTTCAAGAACCAGTAATTTTGTCGTTTCCCGCTGGTCCAGCGTCCATGTCTCGCTTCCATACGTTATTGTGGGACGAATTATTCTCTTGTATACTCTTATTTTTTGCTGATCTTGAGAGTATTTTTGATTTAAGGATGGTCATTAAAGAGTAATATCTCCTGTTTCCTGCTATTATCCTGGCTGCCACGTCATTTTTCATATTTGTTTTCAGATGTTATGATCGCTCCCAGATACTTAAACTCTTTGACGACTTCGAAGTTATATTCGTTAATTGTTACGTTTTGCCTAACCCTTGGTCTTGGGTTCTTAGTAACTACCATGTACTTGGTCTTATCCTCGTTTACCTTAAGACCAATTTCCTTGGCTCCGGTCTCGAATAGGGTGAAAACTCTTTTGAAGCTCTGGTGGATTGTGCTATTGTGTCCACGTCATCCGCAAAGGCCAATAGTATTTTTGATCCTTGTGCGGCAAATCCGTTTGTCAATTGTGGCTGAGCTTTTCTTACTGCATGCTCCAGTGCGAAGTTTAAACAGCAGGGGAGCGAGAGTATCTCCTTGTCTAAGCCCGGTGTCAATGTGGAATTCCTCCGACATGGTGTTGCAATTTGATCTGTGCGGAAGCGTTTCTCCGTGCTCACCTGTGCTAATCTTTACAGCTTTCCAGGTACTCCCAATTCTACCATGGTCTTCCACAATGCCTCTCTGCTAACAGAATCGTAGGCTTGTTTAAAGTCCACGAATATTTGGTGTACGTCACGATTGAATTCCCAGTTTTTTTCCAACACTTGGCGTAGGACGAAGATCTGGTCTATGGTCGACCTTCCCGGTCTGAATCCACTTTGATAGTCACCTATTATTTCCTCTGCGTATGGAGTTAGTCTTCTAAACAATATTGTGGATAAAATTTTGTATGTTGTATTGACTAACGATATTCCTCTATAATTGCGACATAAATTGTTTGTCTCCCTTCTTGTGGATAGGTATTATAAGACTTTCATGCCAGTGTTTCGGTATTTCTTCTCTTTCCCAGACTTCTCTTATAAGATGTTAATGATGTTGTTAATTTTAGTTTTGTATTTAATAAATCAATTCCTCTGTAATTTTTCAGGTCCGATTTGTCCCCTTTTTTGAAGAGATTTATTCGGATGCTTGATCTCCATTCTTGAGGAATTCTGTTTTGTTCTATTGTTTTTTGAATTAGTTTTAATAGTTGTTTGGTCAGATCTGGTCCTCCGTACTTTGGGAGTTTGTTCAATATTCTGTCCTCTCCTGGTGAGTTTCTATTTTTTAATTTCCTTAATGCTTACCTCTTCCTCCTCAATATTTATTTCTTCGTTTGTCGTCACCTGTTTTGAGAAAGTCTGCCAGTGTTCCTTTTTTATTTGTCTAACTAAAGTGTTCGTTTCATTACTGATTCGTTTATAGTGGTTGTATGGCTGTTGTGTTTGTTGTATTCTGTATTGTAAAAAGGCTTTCTTCTTTTCTTTACATTTTGTCTTCACCTTCTCTCTAAACCATGATGTTTTCTTTTTTGATATGTTAGTGTTCGTTACTTTTCTCTCTCCAAGTGATCCTGTTGCTGCGTTAATTATATTATTTTTGAGTTTTTCCAGCGCACCTCGATGTTATCGTTTTCTAATATTTCATTCCCAGCGATCTTCTCTGATATTCATTTCCCGTATAAGTATTCCGTCAATTCCGTAGTCAGTTCTTTGAGTTTGATTTTTGTTTGTTTTGGCTACTAAAATACATAAATAATACTAGGCTATGGTGGCTACCTACATCTGCGTGTTGAGGCATCTTAAGTCGATTATTTTTGATGGATGTATATCTCTGTATGTCATAATATTTATCATTAGATCTTTCTCCACGGGTGTTATAAATGTATATTTGTGTTGGTCTTTGTGGTCAAAAAATGTGTTGTTTATTCTTAGTTGGTTATTCGTGCAGAAGTTGATCATTAGTTCTCCATTTTCATTTTTAACATTCTCGTTATGTTTTTGTTTGATGCCGGGTATTACTTGGTTGCCTATTCGAGCATTAAAATCCCCAATATTATTATCTTTTCCTCTGACTTGATCTACTACTTGTTGTAATTGGTCGTAAAATGCTTCCCTTGTTGTTTGAGGCTTATTATTTTCTGGGCCTATACTCCGATAATGTTCAGGTCTTCCTTCTCCATTCTTATCTTTGCTGTTACTATTCTTTTTGATATGTATTGACACTCTGTGATGTGATTTTGGTACCTTTTGTGAATTAGTAAGGCTACACCTTCTTTGGCCGTGTTTTCTTTTGCTACTCCACTGTAGATTAGTATGTATTCACCTAATTTTGATTGACCTTTTCCTTTCTTTTTGTTTCCTGTAGAGCACAAATGTATATTTCTTTTTCTTGGGCTATTTTCAGCACTTGGATTATTTCTTGGTTTCTCGAGTTGAGTGATCTGATATTCCAAGTAGTAATTCTCATCTGGGTTTTGGATGTTTTTCGCTTGTTTTTATTTATTGCCGTAGTCATCTTTATAGTATCAATCCGGTTCCGAGGCTGTACATTGTTTCTTTGAGCAGTTTTTGTTTTTTTTACGATTGGTAGGCTGCTAACCTTGCCAATCACCCTCCACATTTTATCCAGGCTTAGGACCGGCTGTGGTACCGCAGGCAACTCAATCCACCACGCAATCACCCCAGGCAGTGTTCCAGACAGCAATCAAACTTACATTCCATAAATAATGTACTAAATAAATCGTAAGACTTTAAATTGTACTACACCAATAACTCATTAAGGTTGAGACATAAATAAAAAAAGACCGATAATAAATATGCAACTGTAATCCAGTTAATTTTTTTTTGTAATGACTAGGACTTAAAACTTAAACTAAAATAATTTATAACAAAAATAATCAACGCTTCTAGAAATAAGGAAAAAAGAAAGAAAAAGAAACCAAAACTTAGCTGATATAGACTGCAGCAACAGAATATAAAAGAAAATCGTTAATTCAACTTCCAAAAACAGTAAACGCAGCCAAATGAAGTAAAAATTTGAAATAATTCAAGAAATCGAATAGTTATTTTACCAAAATGATGGTGAAATCATGTTAATTTAAGTAGAATTTTTTAAATAGAATTATATAAAGATAAAGATGGCAAGCAAATATTTAGAATAAGTAATCTATTTGTTTTTTATTCTATTTCCAAACGAGTTTTTGGCAAAATGCGTGATTTAAAATACGAGAGAATTCAAGCAATGAATAAGAATTTTGATCAATTCATTAATACATAATATATGCTAATAGATGTAAATAGTATTAAATAAATATCAAATTATAATTTAAATTTGAACTCCTGTAGATCTTGCGATTTTTTATGATAACATAAAAACCGAAGAATGTACTTTGAGTTAAATCCATTAAAATGTTATCAGAAAAATTTAAAACATATTAATTAAGCATCAAAAAGAGAAATTTATATTCAAAACGAAAACATTCCACACCTAATTAATAAAACTGCTTTGACAAATAATCGGTCGAGCCCAATCCTCTTAACGCGCTCGATTTGTCTACTGACTGAATGCCGAAAGCCGGGAAGGCATCAAGACGCAACACCAGAAACCCATCTTAAGTTAATGTTTCCCATAGGCAGAGGGTACTTAAACTAATTTGGACTTGTCAGAGTGTAAGTTTCTGCAGTTTATGTTGGGACAGTTTTAGAAATAGTGCGTCGGAGTGAGTATTAAATGCGCGCGACATGAAGACCGGGGTGATTGTTATTTTTGTGGTTTTCTGTTTTTGTAAAGCAGGTACGTTTATTTTTTTATTCGGTGTTATATTAAAATAAATTAATGTAGATTACATATTATACCAATTTTTTGTCTTTCGCCAGTACGTTTGGCATAATACTTGCATTTTCCTTAATTCTTCGCTGCTGTTGAACTCATCTTATTACAATACACTTTTTTGCATATGTAACACACACTATTACACTTCATTGTTGCAGATTTATATTCTGTATTTCAGATAATGCTTCTATTTAATTTTTTGTCTATTTAATCTTAATTTAATTTTAATTTAATTTAATTTTTTTATATATTATATTTTGTGCATTCTTCTCATATCCGTTTTACATAAGATTTATTTATTTCTGCGTGTTTCTGGCCCTGTTTGAACTATTCTCTTATCGTGTTTTCTCTAGCATTAGAATTTATATATATATATATATATATATATATATATATATATATATATATATATATTTATATAACAATTCATTGTGTTGGTGTGTCGGGTATGCGGTCTGATATTAAAAAAAACTCTTTTTTCTTTTATTACTCTATATTTTGCTGATTTTTAGGAGACAACTAAAATATGGTTAAAATGTATATAAATATCAGGTGAAAATAAATAATGATTAACTTTCAGATTTAGAGTTAAAAATATTTAAAAATGTACATATATAATATATTCAAAACAGTATTGCTTAAAGCACCTAGTCACTAGTAATTAAATTAAAAAAAAATTGCAAACTAAAACAACTAAAAAATAATTAAAGCACAATAAAATTACACATTAAAAATATACAGGGTGATTTAAAATATAATTGTAAACAGAAAAATTATTTGAACATGATGATTGAACATTGATGCCCAGTTTTTAAGTAATGGCCAACTGCCGCACATGTATTCTTCTTCTTTGTGCAGTCACTTTTGTGTGTGACCCTTTGTTTTAGCCATTGAGAAATTTGGCCAACATAACAGCTCTGGCAATCCAAACAAGGCAGTTTGTACCTAGATAACATTAGTTTTATTTACAGTTGGTGTCTTGTATTTTACTTTTTTTTTATTTACTAATAATAGTCGCTTCAATCACCTGGGTCATTAGCGACATTAGTTTACATTAGTTACATTATATTAAATGATATAAAGATGTTTAGAAATCTAATTAAGTTTTTAGTATTTAAATGTTCACCTAATACTGTTTTTAAGTCACTGGAAATATTGTTATTTTGTCTGTTAACTGTATATTTTCCACATTCTGTTAGGAGGTGTTTAACAGTAATATTGACTTGACAGTAATCACACACTGGAATGTCTTCTTTACTTATTAGGTGCTTATGAGTAATATTGGTATGACCTAATCGAAGTTGAGAAATTTTGACTTGGTCAGCTCTTTTTAAGTTTACTAGGCGCCACGGTTTCACTGGCGATTTAATTTCTTTTAATTTAGATTCCGATAAGTTCCACTTATTTTGCCACGCACTAATCACTTTTTCTTTAACAAACTGTTTTATATCACTGCAGATAGTCTTTGACACTATTATAGCTTGATCATTTTTGGTAGCTTCTCTTGCTTGGAGGTCTGCGTTTTCATTACCTTGTATTCCTGTGTGAGATGGAACCCACATAAATTTGACTTCTAAACCAGATTCTTGTAAGGCAGCAAGTTCTTTCTTGACAAGTAAGGCTATAGGGTTCTTAGTATATAGTTGACCGATTGTTGTTAAGGAGTTTAGAGAATCTGTGATAATGACGGAAGAAGAATGGTTTGTACTTTTGATATGAATGAGGGCTTGTAATATTGCATATAATTCTGCTGTGTATATAGAAGTGGCTGGCAATAATTTAAATTGGGAAGAGGAATATGGAGTAACAAATGCTGCTCCTACGTCATTTGCAGATTTGGAGGCATCTGTATAAATGCAAAAGCTTTTCCCGTAAGTCTCGAGTTCCTTTAAACATGACTGTCGGATTACAGTGGGTGATGTATCTGAGTTGTTATATTGGAGTAGCGTCGTATTGATTTCGGGAATCATGATTAACCAGGGAGGTGGAGTTTTTACATTTGAAGGAAAGAGGTCAGAAATTTGGAGTTGTAGATCTTTTAAATGTCTTCGAACTCTTTCGTAGAATGGTGGATCGAACCTACTTTTGCTATATGCTTCTAGGTAACGGTCCGTAAATGCATTTTGAAATACTGGGTGGAATTTGTTGCTGGCGACTGATGCTGCATACGAAAGGCATAAATAATTTCTTCGTAGATTAAGAGGTGGCTCTCCTGTAAGGCATTGGAGATTCTTAACTGGTGTGTTTTTAAATGCACCTATGGCAATGCGAAGTGCTATTAACAACAATGCTTTAACCCACATGTTGGCTATGATATGTTTACAATACATTCGTCATTTGGCCCCATGGCAGGGATGCTTTAAAACGGATTCATCCCTACCGTTTCTCGACGTTATTATAAAGAAAACTCAATCCCAAGGTTTTCATCACTTTGTTTATTGAAATCCCACCCATAGCAATCGTTACTTGCATGCCAATTCTCATCCTCCGTCTTTACAAATTAATTTAGTCATCACTACCCTTGTCTCGGCCATCCACTAACGCCCTCCATCCTCTACGATCTTGCGCTTCTATTTCCCATTGTTGTACCCCAATTTTAGATAAATCGGCTTCAACATCACCCTTTCATCTTTTTCTCGGTCGGCCTACTGATCTTCTACCATCTGGTCTTTCAAAAAACACTGTCTTTAACACTCTGTCTTTCTCTGATCCTACCACGTGACATGCCCATCTTATTCGGTTTGCCTTGATATGTCTAACTATGTTTCAGTTCAACTACTTTTCAGGTCAATACAAGGTCACCAATTCAGCATCGCGGCGTCTTCTCCAATCCAGTGTGAATTCATCTCTTTTGAGGGCCAAATATTATTCTAAGAACCTTTCTTTCAAATACTAGAAGCTTATTGATTTTCCGCTGGTTAAGAATCAATATTTCACTGCCATATGTAATAATTGGGCGAATAATCGATGATATTTACCCCTCAACAAAAACTTTCATCTCTTGTCCGGTCAATCAAGGACAACATTCCAAATGAACAGCACAGAGTTTATGAAATTCCTTGTGCAGTTTACCCCGATCTTATATAGGCCAAACAAATCGTAGAATTTAAAATGGGATTTATGAACATTTCATCTCTGTTCGCAACTCTGATTCAACTTTAGCTCTAGGTCAAAACCATCATCATACAGGTCACAAAATTGATTTTGAAAACTCCAGAACCATAGCCCCCATTCGCTTTTATAAACCAAGAATTAATTATCTGAGAATCCATAGAAATTGAACAAGGCCAAATTGTCTTAATAAAAGAGATGACGACATGCGGTTACCTCGCATAAAAAAATATAGTCCTTATCGTTGGTCGATAACTTATTAACATGAATAGAGATACAGCACATTATCAAAATATTACAATTAATTCATTATCTTTTTTTTGAATAAATTGTTGCCAATTTCTTAAAATAGAATAGATTGTAACTTTTATTCATTCCTTTTTCTGATCCATGACCTCATTAGTACGTCAGTTCATTCCAGATAGTATGCCAATTGTCCGTCAATGATAATTATCAACAAATCTGTGCATTTTATTCGATTGTTTGTATAAATATCATTATATTTATCTATCAACGAAACCGCAAATTCCTTGCTTTTGAAAATAATTCTGTAATCTAAAATCGTGTGTATAAGCTAACAAAAATAATCAAACCACAATGATTGTATAGTTTTGCTAATAAAAGAAATAAATAATCAAAATAACGAGAAACTGTAATATTGTAAACTTGCAATAATTATATACGTATATTAATATTCAGCATAAATACAATATTTGTGGATTTTACTATACATCCGTGTTTTATGACCGAACCAGGCCAATTGTTTCTCCTTTATTGTGTCAAACAACGATTTAATTTTTAGTCTGTTTCTTATTTCTTCATTTCTGAGTCTGTCCTTTTTGTCCTTATCGTTCTTCTGAGGTATTTCATCTGTGGGCGTACTTCTATTGGGATAATCGATTTCCTCTTGAGGTATCTCAACCCAAGCTACTTGTATCTCGTAGTAAAGAGCTGCTATGGAAGATAAATTAAACGAAATAATCTTCTTAATGTCTCAGACGTGTTCAATGGGTGAAAGATCAGAAGGCAACATCCGGCCCACCTCCATAAGGGCCCACCATCTTCTTGATGTAACGTACGGCGATCATGTTACCTCTGATGAGCACCATAGGAATATACGTCCATACCAAAATTTCAACAATACGGTACGCATATCTTTTCATAGAGCATTAAGGATCTTGTCGTTCACCGCGTCGTCTACTCACGGTAGTAAGGCCATTATCCATGTGAAGACATTACATTATCCAAAAAATAATCTGGATTCATCTCTAAAAAGAATATTCTACACTAAACCAGTCAATTAATTCGGTGCCAAAGAGTGAGATGACAAACGGGATGGTATGAAGTAAGTCCAAAACTTTTGATTTAACGTTAAATAGTTCCATGCTCCCCAAACTATTGGTCTCAAATTGACTTTGTGGACATTGACTTTGTGGCCATCCCATAGGGACAAAGACCTAAGGCGGTGATTTTCTTCTTACACTAGGCATAAAGCCAGGTTTACAGGTATCCAGTAACTTGAACTAGTCTCACTGGCACCCCAATTTCTACTTGCTGAAGTCAGCCGTTAGTTGTACTCTTCACAGGTACGCCAGCGACTTAACGATGTGTCTATACATGTCTACAACCGCTGGCGCTGTCTCGGAGTTAGAGCAGAAAAAATAGACCGGCTCTCTATTCGTGACAGCGCTGGCAGTGTGTACATGATGCCACTACTGTGGCAGTAGCTGGCGAAAATCTCGCTAACATGCCAGTGCTTGACTGGGACATAACTGAACAAGCACGTTTACACGTATCTAGTAGCTGACACCAATCTCACAGGGACGCCAATTCCTAATTGGCGAAGTCAGCCATTTGTTGTACTCTTTGTAGCTATGCCAGTGACTGGAATTATGGACAGTTCCTCACAACATATTGTACGATGATCAAATGCCATTGATATGCAACTCTAATATCTTTAAACATGTGATAGAGGTATGTCGTTCCTCTTTTCTCCATAAAAGTTCTGTCTTTTTCTTGTTTTTGGTCAACTTGTTTATCCAAAATTCTTTAAATTATCAATACTTTACTCGTGTTCTGTCCATTAAAGACAAACGAACCAATAATTTTCAATAATATTAATGCTTATCGTAAAATCACTTTCGATTTTATATATCCATCAATTTCTAAAACATGCCAATTAAGTATTATTTTTGAAACTGCTATTTAAAGTATAGAAAATGGTGTATTTTAATGCTTTTTACGCATTTTTCTGTTTGGCTCCTAGATACATTATTTTACCTTTACTCTGGTCAAAACTATACTTAAGTCGTCAGCGACGAAAATGTCACTGAACCTCTAAAAATCATACGAACAAGCTGAATTTTGTTGAGCATATTAATTTTGGTACCCCAAAAAAGATGTAAAAAAGTTTACCACTTTTATTCCCAGGCTTCCTGGTAAATTGATTTTTTTGCGTTTTTACCCCACCTACGAAGGGGGTTTTAGGGTTTTAATCGAATTCAGCTTTTTCGTAAAGGTTTTAGAGGTCAACTCTATGACAACTGTACTATATAATAACGTATATTTTTGGTTCCGCATAGCTTTCCGAAAATAGAAGTAGTACTTAAGAAATAATAGCAAATAAGTTGTCATCTTATTATTATTCACTCTCATAAAATGTGACACGATAGTTTCAGTCGCAACTTTTATTAATGGTCCATAAAATCAATGCACATGCGAAAGCCGGTAGATTTGACCGTTTCATGAGATGTTATTGTTGTCTAAAATATGTTGTGTAGGCGTGTCGAGGAAACCTCATTTTGAGAAAGATCTGTATATTTTTAGAAGGCAAACGTTTATTTCACTGACACTTTTTGTTAAATTCATAGGCAGCAATAACACATTAAGGAAACTATTAAAACTTTTATTTAATATCCTATCATTCGCAAATAAAACAGACACATTTGTAGAAAACAAACATAAATTTTTAGAAATATTATCCACATTATTTTTAAAAATTATGTAGGTTGAAAATTGTATAGTTTTTACTTTAATGGAATTTGAATTGGGTTCTGCTTGTATATTGTAAAGACGTAATAGGTAAATATCAGTGTGGATTTCGTAAAGAAAGATCATCGACCGATCAAACATTCCTTTTAAGGCAAGCTCTGGAAAAAACATATGAGTATGGCATTGATACTCATCACCTGTTTGTTGATTTTAGATGTGCCTATGATGGTGTTGAAAGATACACATTGTACAAGGCCATAATAGAATTCAGCATTGCACTACACTTGGTAAAATTGGTGGAAGCGACCCTCTCAAGAGTCGAGTGTAAAGTTAAAGTGCAGAACGGAGTTTCCAGAACGTTCCAGTCTCAGATAGGACTTAGACAAGGAGACAGTCTATCATGCCTTCTATTCAATATTGCGTTAGAGAAAGCGATAAGAGAATCTGGAATAACAACCCGAGGAACTATTATTAATTGCAGCGTACAATTACTAGCGTACGCCGATGACATAGGAATTATTACAAGAAGAAAGACGGACGTCGTCGAATCATTCAAAGCGCTTGAAGAAGCAACAAAAAGAATAGGACTAGAGGTTAACACTAGCAAGACGAAGTATATCAAATTATATACAAACAGCACAACCCGAACATTAAACGTTCGGAACATATTCTTTCGAATGAGTAAGACAGTTTATATACCTAGGCTCACAAATTAATCAGAATAATGCAGTAAGTGCAGAAATTAACAGACGGATATATCTGGCAAATAGAGACTATTATGGATTAATAAAATTTTTAACAACAAGCCTAGTTACAAAAAGAACGAAACTAGTGATATACAGAACTCTTATCAAGCCCATCCTCACCTGACGATGATAAAGAGCGATAAAGAACGTTTAAGATGCTTTGAACGTAAAATCGTTCGGCATATCTATGGAGAAGTACAGGAGGGCAGATTATGGCGTAGACGCTATAATTTTGAATTTTACCGCGTGTATGACAAACCTGATATCAAAATAAACCGGCTGCGGTGGTTAGGTCACATAGAGAATGAATGAGATGGAGCCTCCAAAACATATTTATAACCAAAGAATAGATGGAGTGAGAAGGAGAGGCAGACCCAGAGCACGATTTAAGGATCAGCTGAAGGAAGACTTGAGAATGTTGGGAGTACGAAACTGGAAAGCCAAGGCAAAGAATATGAGAGAATGGAGACTTATCCTTGAGCAGGCCAAGATCCACCATGGGTTGTGGAGCCAATGAGGATGATGATCTGCTTGTACGTCACAGAAGAATTTTACAAAATAAACGATACTGATCTGGCTGTTATCACGAAGCAAGGGCAGAGTTCCTTTATAGGATAATGCTACTGTCTTATCCACGTTAAAAGAGAGTAAATTAGAGTCGGACCAGGTTTTTATTTTAAGTAGATCAGAAGTTATAGTTGCATGAAGAGTTGCAACATTAGAGTTTCTCCTTGTAATACTGGTATCATCAGCAAAAAAAAATTTCCATCGATTTGTTAGCGATCACATTTATAAAGATAAGGAAAAGTAGAGGACCTAATACCGAACCTTGTGGTACTCCACAAACAATGGTTTTGTGACTAAAGTCAGTATCATTTACTCTAACTAGTTGTTTGCTATTCCTTTTGTAAGATTGGACCCAATTCAAAAAAATACCTCGAATTCCATAGAAATTTAGTGTTTTTATCAAAATGTGATTTACACATTCAAAAGCTTTGGCATAGTCCCAAAAAACAGTGCCAGTCTAAAGATTATTGTTTAGTGCTTGATAGACCGGATATAGTACAGAAAACATAACGTCACTGGTACATTTTTTAGATAAAAAGCCGACTTACTTTGTAATAAAATGTTGTTTTCACCAAAAAAGACATAAGTCAGGCTTTTATAAGTCTCTCAATAATTTTGGATAGGACCGGTAATAAAGCAATAGGTCTATAGTTGCAGACATTCGATTTTTCACCACCCTTATGAAGAGGAATAATAATGGCTGTCTTTAGGCAATTTCGAAAATATACGTTCTTCAAAGGAATTGTTAATTAGTGAGACCAGGAGTTCCAATACATTTTTTGGGAGATTTAAGAAAAGTTTTATGGATAGCCAGCAGTACTACAGGAAGATTTGCTTTTGATACTACTGATTGTTTGGATCAGTTCAGATTTATCAACTAGTCTTATAAAGAATGGATTAGAGACCTTTAAATAACATCATAAAAAAATGAATATGAAAAAAACAAAAATAATGACAAGCACAGATCACCCCAGACGTATAATTATAAATGGCAGTGAGATAGAACAAGTCCAGGAATATATCTACTTAGGCCAAATCCTGAAACTTGACAAAGAGAACCAAAGTGCGGAAATTACTAGAAGAGCAAGACTAGCATGGGCAGGATTTGGAAAACTTAGTAGGATACTTCTTCTTCTTAAAGTGCCTATCCGTTCCGGATGTCGGCGATCATCACGGCTATCTTTACTTTGTTTACTGCAGCGCGGAACAGTTCAGTGGTAGTCGTATTATACCACTTTCGTAAATTTTGAAGCCAGGAAATGCGTCTTCTTCCCGGTCCTCTCTTACCATTTACCTTTCCTTGGAGAATCAGCTGGAAAAGGCCGTAACGTTGGATACTTAAAAACCGCAAAATATCTGAATGCTTGAGGAGCAAAGTGTTCAACCAATGCATCCTTCCTATCATGACATATGGATGTTAAACCTGGACCCTAACCAAGACAAACATGAATAAACTAGCCACAACAGAAAGAACAATGTAAAGAGCAATGTTAGGTATACAACTGTCAGCTAAAAAGAGGAACGACTGGGTAAGATCAAAAACAAAAGTCGAGGAGATAACAACAAAAATTGCCAAACTTAAATGCAGCTTCGCAGGCTACACTGCTAGACAAAAAGACCAACGTTGGAATACTACAATACAACAAAATACCTTACGAAAGTAAACGACCAAGAGGAAGACCACAGATGAGATGGGTTGATTACGTTAAAAGAATATCCGGAACAAATTGGAAATATGTCGCTTAGGATAGAGACCGATGGAAGAAGTTGGGAGAGGCCTATGTCCAAACATGGACGATAGAAGGCTAAGAAGAAGAAGAAATAATATCATCAATGTATACTTTCAGTTTTAATAATATGGCTCCGAAACAGTAACTCTCACTAAAAATAATTAAAATGAACTCAGAATTGCACAGAGGAAAATGGAAATAAAATTTACAGACCGCATTAAAAACGAAGAGATCCGCAGAAGAACCAAAATAGAACTAAAAAAGATGGTACAAAATAGAATCTGTAAGTGTATGGAGGAGGTTTATGTCTAACAGTGGACGCAAGAGGCTGAATAATAATGATTAATGTGTTCTATCTGGTATAGCAGTTTGTACACTGAGATCTATTCAGCCCTCAGCTTGAATATTTGTCTTATCGGTTAAACGAGATCCGTGTTACAAATTAAAAAAATAATAACACTTTTTAGAGACTACAAGTGACCCCACAAATAAAAAATACAAGCAACTAGACCCGTCGAAAGAGAAGAGAGAAGACCCCAAAAAAAAAAAACACTGAGATAAGGTGTAGAACGAAGATCAGGGATACCGTGGAAGGAATTACAAAAATGGAATGGCACTATGCCATTTATATAGCCAGATATAATGATAACAGATGGACACAGAGAATCCTAGAATGGACACCAAGTGAGACGAAAAGAAGCATGGGAACACCTAAAACAAGATGGGTAGATGACATAGGATCAGTGCCAGGCAAAATGTGGATTAGATTAGCTCTAGATAGAGAAAGATGAAAGCAATTTGGAAAGACTTTCAATCAGGGGTAGATGAAAAATGTACTGGGTTCCAGAATTCTTGAATGGATGCCATGAATACATGTTTTATTTACAATAAGGCAATTGGCTGAAGTACGACATTTGGCGCCATATTTGATTGTCAATATAACACAAAAAAAAAAGAATATTACCAAATAAAAGCGAATCAAAACCTTAATCTCTTACAGAAAAAGAACATAATAAATAACTAAGATTTGCCAGAAATATGATGTATTTTCTATTCATAAACAACTAGAAAAATTTAGAAGTTCACAAAATGGCAATTATACATAATTCACTTTAAAATTAATTTACTTCTAATGACCTATTTAAATAAACGAAATATCATCACCTAACAAGAATCTATTTTAAAAATATCCAAATATAACATTCTCTATTTTCACTTAATAGGCTTTTAATGTGGTTTGAACAGTTTATTTTACTGTCTTTGTAATCTTATTTTAATTTCTCACTTTTACTATGTTCTATTATTAGAAGGGCTGTCGAGCTTTCTTTTCTTTGATAGTGTCTTCCCAAAATAAGTGCACTGATTTACTACCAATGATTTCATTTGCATTTCGTAACAAATGGCCACACGCAACTTTAAACTTTATGTGTGTAAGATAAATAATTCATTGAAGTTACATCAGTTCGAATGAGTCGTAAAGAAGAGGAAAAAATCTAGATATCGATTTCATTGAAAGATGACTCTAAATATTTTAGAAACTTACATAAAAACAAGCAGGATAACATGCGATTAATTCGTTACTTACAAAAATTATAAATAAGTTATTTATGTAAAAAAAATACATAATTGAATACATAAATCACGATCTTTAATAAACAATATACAGGGGGAGCCAAACCTCTGGCTTTCTTTTATTATGGCTAAATTATGGAGTATATAAAAAACTAGTAAATTTGCCCGTACATTTTTTAAATAATAAACTTTTTAAACCACCGCATAAAGCGAAACTCTTCTGCACTTTTTATTTATGCTTTGTTCATCCGCTCTTTTGCCAAAGTCAAACGTTTGCCCATGGGACTCTGATTAGGGTTATTAGAACCTATTAAGACAGAGTTCGCTACCAGTGTCGCCTATGTGCTCGTTTCTTTTCTAGACTTTGAATATTGACTTATTTTTTAATTATAGTCAGTGCCATCTCTTTTTGTCTAAATCTCCATTTTTTGCCACCAGTTGGGACGAAATTCTGAGAAGCACTATCACGCTCATCGAAAACAAGGTAAAATTATGTTTACCAAGAGCCTCATCTCATTTTAAGCTAAAATATGACAATATACGTACCTCAAATAATAAGATTAAAATTCAACCTTCCTCGCTTTCCATGGCACCCTCATACGATAGAAATATGTGATGATCCTTTCAGTAATATTTTTTTTTTTTTTTTTTTATTTAAACATACAAAACCCACATCAACCACCAAGGGTTATTAGTGGGGGGACATACACAGTAGTACAGTTTGTTAAATTAAAGTTTATTATAAATGTTTATGTCTTTTAGAAACTGCAATAAATCCGAGATATTTGTCGTTAGCGCACTTCTCAGGTTTCCACTAATTCCTCGGCATGTTCTCTGAGGTTGGAACTGCGGACAGTCGACTATCAGATGCTTCACAGTGAGTTGAGTAGTGCAGTAGGTACAAATTGGAGCTGGTTCTTTATTTAGAAGGTGTTGGTGTGTTAGTATTGTGTGGCCGATTCGAAGACGATTTACGATTACTTGATCTCTTCTTTTTCCTTGTTGTGGTAGGCTAGAGTCTACTCGAGGCTTTATTGTTTTCAACTTAGAGTCTGTTGCATCCCAGGTTGCTTGCCATAAATTTATTACATGATTCATGGACTGTCGTTTATGGTCGGTGTGGGGATATTTAGTAATTTCTGGAACATTTTCATTTTTGATGGATTTTAATGCTAATTGATCAGCTTCCTCGTTGCCTTTATAACTCCTACTTGCTTTCCTTAGTAGGGGTTAGAAATATGCACAGTTAGACAAGTCTAATTTGTTACTAAGGTGTTCTTGTCAGGGGATAGAATCTATGCAAACTCATCCCTTTGCAAACTGTGTCCTGGCTAGTCGTCGTCATAGAGCAGTGGATAATGGGGGGATTCTGTTAATCTTACCTTGTACCAGACCTAAAGATGTATTGGACGCCACCCTATTTTTTATACAAAAACTATAGGGAAAAAAATATATAAAAATCATTAAATTCTCAACTTCAAAGAAGACCCTGTTGTATTAAAACTATTGTAGAAATAAAAAGCTAAATAAATTTTTTTTATCTTTATTCTCTGGTTGAGTTCTTTAAATCAGTCAAGGTTAAACAAAGAAAAAATTGTTTTTATGTAGTCAGACATCAGAGTAACCATAATAATAGCTGACTGAGCTGGCACAGATCATAAATATAATGTCTCATTTATTGACAACAAAACATCCCCGTCAAGATCATGAGCACTTCAAAAATTAATAGTTTACATTACAGGTGTTGATGAAATTATTTAAAGATCTGTTATAAAATTAGACAATACAATAGTAGCAAATTTATATGTTGTAAATGAAATATTTAACTATAATTAAATTTACATTTCTCAAAATATTTATATCAAAAATACAATGAAAAAATAACCGTTATTTAATTAAGATTGACTAATTAACCATAAACTCTTATTTAGATCAATTTGCTTATTTGGATAGTGAATTTATGTCCTTTTTATGAAAGGTTTTAAAAAAATATTAAAATGTATTAAGGAAAAGCCGCTAAAAATACTCATTTTAAGAAATGTCAAAAATTAAACAGTTTGCACCTATGAAAACATGTGAAAATATGGATAAACTGTGGAGCCCTATGAAGATATACCAGTTAATATCACCCAAAATGTATTCATTAAATCATTACTAAAAAAAGTGTTTCAAAATTTAAATTTAAAGAAAAGTCTCTCAAAATACATATTTTAATTTTCACCATAAATACCTTTGTGTGAACTTTACATGAAACTTCAGCTTGAAAACGGGACTTTCCCAAATACAGGCTGATGCTGAAGGAAAAACCTTAACAAAATTCCAGATGAATCCTTATTCAACAAGAGCACAGAACCGGCTACCCTGGACAAAGTGTTATCTCAAATTGACAGGATTCTTGGAGAAAAGAAAATTGTTAGACCGCTTCTAACCTCATGGAAGTTGTCTTTGATCCCTTATACTGTATCCCAATGTGAATTGTGTGAATGTATGTAAAAAACTGCATCCACCAGTGTGAATTCTACTGCTTACATCAGCATTTTGCAACAAAAAAACTAGATTTTACTAGTTAATTCTGGATAAGGCCAGACGCCTAAACACATGTCAGCTAAGACGGCAAAAAAATGCAAAATTCCCTTCTGGTTGTTTTATTTTTTTTTGTTCTTACAAACCCCTTGATTTAAAGGAAACCAAAATTCGACTTTCCTCTACGAAAGCGTATATCAGAAAGGCCAGAATTATTCAGATGTCAAAAATATATCGACAACTGACAGAAAATAAATTACCATACCCATAGAACTTCGTTCTCCATAGATACACACCGAGTAAACTGATTTATGGGATAAGATTGTTATACTAAACACATTACTAGGTTATAATTAACTGGTTACATACCTAATAGGAACTCATTTAGAATTAAAATTATTTGAATTAATGTGAACAATTATTGACTATTTAAATATTTATTTTAACAAACGAGCTGAGATATATTTAATCAAAAAAATTACATTGTACGTGAAATGGACATTTTTCACGTTACACCTTTAATGCCAATGTGTGAAGGTATCCAGTTAAATGTAACCTTTTTATTTATATGGTGTAGTAGTAATAATTTATCGATAACTAAAATCATATTTTCGGTAAATCATAATAATTACATTTTTACGCAAAGCACTCTGATAAACGTTAGTGATTTCTTACGTTATTCAAATAAATTCATATAAGTAGATTTTTGTTTGACAGATTTTTTATTAGATTTATAAATCAATCAGTGATTAAAACTTTAACATTTTACCTAGCAGATACATTTTTAGTAAAATACCGATCTCCACTCTAAGCTAAGCACATTAGTAAAATAAAATATCAAGGTTAAATTCTCTTACATATTTTTTGACGTTATTTTTTCTTCGAAATTTAATTTTTAACATTTTTTTGGTCAAAATTTAAATAAATATATATATGATTTGTCTAGAATGTTTTGTTTATCAACTATTTATTAATCACAAATCACCTACCTCTAGATGCTTCACAATACTTTAGTTGAATATGACAGAGCGCTCCAAGAGATCTGTATCGGAACTAATTCAAGCGGAAAATGACGCGGGAATTTCAAAATTTAATTTTGGTGGTAAAATTTAAGTAAAGCTTAAAATATTTAAATATGATTTGGTATATTAACAAAAATTGCATTTGAAATTTTAAAATGTGCAAATTATTTTTAAATTCAAATATACACAGTACCATTTACGAAAAAATAAGATAAAATGTAATTTATTGATTTATTTAATACCTGTAAAACAACTACATAAATTTAGAATACAAAAGAAATATGTTTTATTACCACTGAAAATTATATAATGTTATGGACAAAGCTTACAAAAAGTTAGAAAAATAACAACAATTTACTACAATTATATAAATCGTCAATATCACAAAATCAAAGTTGGAAGAATACACAATATATTGCAAAATTTGAACAAATTGCAAATTGCATACTTTAAGTCGCTACATGTGTTACTCAAATATATATTTATACAAATACTTTAGTTACTTGTACCGGGTGGTCCAATAAGCCGATCTCTCGGCTATATATCAGAAACTATTCATGTTATAACTTTAGGAGAAAAAATTCCTTAGTAAAAGTGGCCAAGAGAAATGGCTGGAAATAACTTTCAAGATTCTGGATTAACCGCTAGGGGGCGTAATTTGCGAAGAAAATTTTGAAAACCAGTTTTTTGGGAAATATGTCCAATTATAACAAGTGTTAAATAAGTAAACTAAAAAGAGGCATAAATTATGCACAAAGTTGTTCAAGTACTTTTTTTTTATTTTTTCAAATAAAGGGTGGGGGAGAGTGGGAAAGTATTTGTGGATAAATACCTATAACTTTGGTTTGGATCAACCGATTTTAACAAAATTAGTGTCATTAGAAAGAGTATGGACGCATTAATTTACATCTACTATAAAATCATTGCATTTAGTTTTAATTGTCTTAGGTAGTGGGTACTTTCAAATAGAAAAAATTAAAATTTGTTTTTCTTCAAAATTTTTAATGGAAACACCTATTTATTGTAAATTATAATGGAACTGGATTAAATTCGTAACAAAATGGCACAAACTGCATGTTAATAGCTTTTAACGAACTCGAGATAAGAATAAAAACTCATAAACATAAGTAAGTATAGTATTGACACACCCTGTATTATAAAATAAATTAAAAAATAAGTCAGTAGGTACTTTCAAAATTTTTTATAGCAGAAAACTCTTAATGTTGATACCTATTTTGACCATTGTTAATTTATATGATTAAAAATTGTTTTTTCGAAACTAAGTAGGCTACGACAATGAATTTGACAGGAAGTTCATATTGTTTATTTATTGACAGCAGTCAAAATATTGTTAAGAAGTGTTATATGTATTATAATTCGAATTGAAAATTGCATTTTTTTTCAATAGATATTAATATTGGTAATATTAGTAATTAATTATCAGTACTAATAATTCGTGATGAGTATATCAAATTGTATGATATGATTGAAGTTTATTTCGGATATCACCAAAATGGCGCTATTGCCTGACGTATATATTCTGTAAGATATTTATATTATAGATATAGATATTTATCTCCTGGCAGGAGATTTTGTGGCAAAGAAGTAGATATTTCGGACTACTTATATGTGGATTCTGTTGAATTAAAGCAAGAACATTGATTGAATTATCTTCGGTCATAACTCTACTATGTCGTTTAAAACAAGGACGAGAAAAACTACCAGTTTTTCTTAATCTTTTTGCCTTTCTTTCAAATACTTCTTTGCCATAATATCTCCTGTCACGATATCTTACAAAATATATACGTGAGGCAATAGCGGCATTTTGGTGACATTCGAAATAAACTCCAATCATATCATACAATTTGATATACTCATCACGAATTATTTGTACTGATAATTAATTACTAATATTACCAATATTAATATATATTGAAAAAAGTGCAATCTTTAATTCGAATTATAATATAGCACTTCTTAACAATGTATTTACTTCTGTCAATAAATAAACAGTATAAACTCCCCGTCAAATTCATTGTCGTAGCCTACTTAGTTTCGAAAAAACTATTTTTTACAAAATAGGTATCAACATTAAGATTCTTCTGCTAGAAAAAAATTTGAAAATACCTACTGACTTATTTTTTAATGTAATTTATAATACAGGGTGTGTCAATACATACTTACTTATGAGTTTATGAGTTTTTATTCATATCTCGAGTTCAACAAAAGCTATGTTGCGGTTTGCTCCATTTTGTTACGAATTTAATCCAGTTTCATTATAATTTACAATAAATAGGTGTTTCTATTAAAAATTTTGAAGAAAAACAAATTTTAATTTTTTTTATTTGAAAGTTCCCTCTACCTACGACTATGAAAACTAAATGCAAGTTTTTTATAGTAGATGTGAATTAATTCATCCACACTCTTTCTAATGACACTAATTTCATTAAAATCGGTTGGACCAAACCAAAGTTATAGGTATTTATCCACAAATACTTTCCCACTCTCCCCCACCCTTTATTTGAAAAATAAAAAAAAGTACTTAAACAACATTGTGCAGAATATATGTCCCTTTCTAGTTTACTTATTTAACACTTGGTATAATTGGACTTATTTACCAAAAAACTGGTTTTTAAAATTTTCTTCGCAGGTTACGCCCCCTAGCTGTTAATCCAGAATCTTGAAAGTTATTTCCAGCGATTTCTCTTGGCCACTTTTACTAAGGAATTTTTTTTCCTAAAGTTATAACATGAATAGTTTCTGATATATAGCCGAGAGATCGGCTTATTGGACCACCCGGTACATAAAGCTATTCGTTCAGAAACTCTTCTACTGAATAATATGGTCTTTCAGATAGATAGGTTTTTGTCCTTTTACGGAACTTAGAGAAAGAAGTTGCAGATTTAAGTTGCAAAGGAAGATGGATGTATAATTTTTTTGCTGAATATAATATAATATATATTTCTTTACAATTCCTTCTATTATAGTTGAGTTCCAACTCAGTGTACGGGTTCAGTAAATACAAATCAAAGGTTGAATTTCTGGTGGAGTAGTCATGATTAGATCTTGCTTGAAAAACATGTAGGTGTTCACGAATTCAGCAAACACTTTTTACAATAAATAAAGAGGGCCTACTGAGGCCAGTAAGATAATGTATTGCTCTTTTGTGAAATTTAAAAATAACATCAGAGTGGGGCAGCTGTTCTAGAACCCCAAAAAAGAAGATCACATCAAAAATGAGACTCAAACAAAGATAAATATGCTATTTTGGAAGATGCTAAATTGATTTACTTCGAAACAGATCTTATTGCATAGCAGACTGAGGCTTCTAAGAAATTAAAAATGGCTTCCACCAACATGTTTTTAATTTGAGGGGTTTTTGCACCATCTCTGCTACAAAATTAGTATGAAATAGGTGATTTCTATGGTTTTCTTAGACGCCTTGCCATAAAAACTAGAATATGATCTGCTATATATGAATCTCTGTTATCTCCCATGTCTTCAAAGCCTTCTATACACCTACTATGATCATTGTAATGAAGACTTGGCGTAACCACCATTTCATATAATATTATAGCTATATGCTTATTCATTCCTTCCATTTTTGATATTGTTGCTTTTAGTGACTCAAATATCAACTTCATAATTATTAATTCCTGGAACCCCAATAGTTTGAGTCACAAGTCTGTTGATGACTTACTGGGTAAGATAAATATATTGGAAATAATACGTTCATATCTTTGTTAGATTTTAGCAATGAGAGGTTATGAACACAGGCAACCTCCTATTTCTAGTTTTTAGTCCCAGCTGGTCTGTCACACGAAGGCAATTAAACGTATAAAAAACTCTAGTATCACTATCCGAAGGTTAAGCAAACAATACAAAAAAAATTACATATCACGATTACTTATTTTCTGTTACATTTGCTTCCGCACACAACATTGAAATACGTCTGGGATGTACATTAGAAGAGGAATCTAAAATCAATCAGTTATTTGCTCTAGGGAATTTCATTTGGATACAATCTATGAGTCTATGCAGAAGCAAACTTATCTTCAAAGTGCCTGTGGCATATTCGTTCTGTTTTAAAAACTGTAGTGGAATTCATCATATCTAAATTAGGATTTTTAAAACACTAAGTCACTTTCTAAATTGTATATTTATCAGGATTTGGAAAGGCATGTCTAATTGTTGACGAATTGGTACATTGTACGATACAAAATATATTGTAAAAAACCATATTTAACTAATTATTTTTTTTTTTTTATTTAAAACACTTATACCACATCAACCACGCAGGGTTATTAGTGGGATGACAAACACAATAGTTTTAATACAATTATGTACATTAAATAGTAAAATACAATTTGATGTCTCTTAAATAATTTAATACATTTAAATTTTTTTCTGTCAAGATGGACGTGAGGTCGTCTGGAATTCCATGCATTCTTCTTTGATTTTGGAAACATGGGCAATCAAGCAGGAAGTGTTTCACTGTCAATGAAGTGGAGCAGTTATTGCAAATTGGCGGTGGATCTTTACTGATTAAAAATTTGTGTGTGACAGCAGTATGACCAATTCTTAAACGGTTTATAATTACTTGATCTCGTCTACTTGTGGGGTTATTCAAAGAGCTGTTCACCTTTGGGCATATTGTGTTTAATTTGGTTACTGAATTTTCCCAGTAATTTTGCCAAATGTTATTGCAATGATCTTTGATCAGATGTTTCATGTCACTATAAGGATATTTTGTAATTTTTGTAGTATTTTCTAAGTTGATACGGCTTTGTAGTTGCTAGTTGATCTGCTTTTTCATTTCCCCAGATTCCAGTATGCGATGGTACCCAAATGAAAGCTGTGTCCTTTCCCATGGAATGAAGTGTTTCTAATTCATTTTTATTGCTTGTATAATGGGATTTATTGTATAAATTTTCTTTAATTTCAATAAAGCATTAAGTGAATCTGTAATGATAACGCACTTCATGTTGTTACTTGTTTTGAAAAAAGTTAAGGCTTTTAATATAGCTGTGGTTTCGCCTGTGAGTATACTACAATTTGTAGGTAAGTGTATGCTGTAGTAGTTTTCTTCATCAGAATAGTAAGCAGCAGCATGTCCATCTATGGTTTTAGAGGCGTCGGTAAAGATTTGTAAGTAGTTGGGGTAATGTGATATGATTTCTGCAAAAAGATGTTTAATTATGGAGAAGTTTGTGTATGATTTGGGATACTTTCTTAGTGTTAGGTCAATGGTAAGTAGGCAAGATGTCCATGGAGGGAAGATTGCATTTGTATATAGCAATAGACTAAATTGATCTATGTTAAAATTGGTGACTTTTATTTTTTCTATTAAAGGAATACAGTTTGTTGGCTTTTTAAAAGAGAGGATGCCAGGGTGGAAAATTTGAGAGAAAAGAGGATGTTGTTTTTGAATTGAAATTTTGGCAATATAGTTTAGTGATAATTGTTGTCGCCGTATGTTTAGAGGTGGCTCTTTAGCTAGAACTTGTAAACTACTAGTGGGACTAGTTCTAAATGCACCAAGTGCTAATCTTAAAGCTGCGGATTGAATACCATTCAGTTTTTTTAAGGTAGTTTTGCTTGCAGAGTTATAACAAATGCAACCGTAATCGAGTTTACTCCGAATGAGTGATTTATATAAGTTTATTAATATTTTAGTATCTGCGCCCCAAACTTTATTAGACATAATTTTGAGTATATTTAAGCTAGATTGACAGGAATGTTGTAGATTATTGATATGCAAGTTCCAATTTAAGGTTCTGGTAAAAGTTAAACCTAGAAAATTTACTTCTTCTGATTGTTTTAATGCTAAATTATTTAAAGTTAGGTAAGTTGAGTACCGAGATCTGTTTTTATTAAAAATTATGTAATGTGTTTTTTCTGTAGAGAAGTTAAACCCAGTTTTTAACGTCCAATTTTCAATCCGAGTTAAAAAATTTTGTAAAATTTTAGTTGCCGATTTTATATTGTTGGATTTAGTATAAACTACGATGTCGTCAGCATAAAGGCTGGCTTTAATTGGTGCTCTAATTTCATCAATAACACTATTGATAGCAATTAGGAATAATGTTGGACTTATGATGGAACCTTCAGGGATTCCGTTATTTAATGTTCTTGTTGAACTTTTAAGCCCATTTATCCTAATTTCTATTGATCGATTATTTAAAAAATTATTTACAAATGCTAGTATGTTACCTTGAATCTCGTTATCGCTTAGATTTTTCAAAATGCAGTGTCTCCAAGTTCTCTCAAAAGCTTGGCTTATGTCAAAAAAAAATAGCAATCAATTTTTGGTTGTTTGCAAAAGCTTCGTTAATTGAGGTTTGTAAAGCAACATGGTTGTCTGACGTCGATCTACCTCTTCGAAAGCCACTTTGATAAGGGGAAAGAAGATTATTATGTTCCAGGTGCCATACTAGACGAAGGTTTAAAATTTTTTCTAAGATTTTGCACATACTACAGGTAAGCGAGATGGGGCGGTAAGAAGTGGGCTTATCTTTAGGTTTATTTGGCTTGATGATGGGAATTATTACAGCCTGGGACCAAAGATCAGGAAATTTATGTTTTAAAAAACAATTATTAAATAAATCTAGTAAAACTAGCTTAGCTGAAAATGGCAAGTTTTTTATAAATATTGGAGGTATGTCATCTGGTCCAGGCGAGGTGTTTTTTAAATCAGAAATAGCAAATTCTAACTCTTGGAGAGTTATAGCAACGTTTAAAGGATCACTGGTATCTCGTATGGTGATAATAGAGGATTCTATAGTTTCCTTGTGCGGTAACATTTCCTGAGGTATATCATTATTGCTAGAATTTTGTTGATAAATATCAGCAAATGTTTCCGCAATAGCTTTATGACAAGTAATTAGTGTTTGACCATGAGTTAAGGAGTTTATTTGTCTAAAAGAGTTGGAACCTTTGAGTTTACGAATTTTAGACCAAATGACAGCTGAAGGGGTCGATGAATTTATAGAAGAGACATAATTTTCCCATGTATTTCTTTTACTTTTTTTTATGAGATATCTCGATCTTGCTCTAAATTTTTTAAAATCAAGTAAATTTTCTTCCGTATTATTCTTTTTAAGTTTATTAAACGCACGTTTTGTTATAGATAAAGCTAGTGCGATTTCGCTGGTCCACCAAGGCACTGGTTGTCTATTACAGAGTTTAGTTTTACCGATATTAGTTAAGGCAGCTTCTGTTATGATATTATTTAAGGACCTAATGTCAGAGTTTATGTCACTGCTTAATTGAAAATTTTCAATTTTCTTTTGGATGTCGATCTGATAGGAGTTCCAGTTTGCATTCTTTATTTTCCAAGATTGATATATTGGGAATTTAGGAGATTGAGATTTATTAAGTGTTACATGAATGGGGAAATGATCACTATCGTGTAGTGATTCTAAAGTATTCCATACGAGATCAGTTGACAATGATTGGCTACATAATGTCAAATCTATGGCGGAAAATGAGCCGTTGTAAGAGTTAAATCGGGTCGATTTTCCATTATTAAGTAGTATTAGGTCTGAGGAATCAATCAAATTATTTAATAAATTACCGAATTTGTCAGTTTTATGACTTCCCCATGCTGGATGATGGCAATTCATATCACCTAAAATTATTTTTGGGTTTGGAATTTGATCTATAAGATTTCTAAATTCTTGTAAATCGAGATCGTTGGGATGAGGCAGATATATATTGCAAATGTTAATATGTTTTTGGTAAGTAACTGTTACAGCTACAGCTTCAAGACTAGTACTTAATGCAATTGGTTTAGCTTGTATATCTGTTCTAGTGAAGATAGCTACACCGCCACTGGCTTGGTGTGCGTTTCTATTTTTTAGAAAACATTGATAATTTCGGAGATTAATATTGGTATTTTTAAAATGGGTCTCTTGAAGACAAAGTATTTTAGGAGATAGTTCATTTATTAAAAGTTTTAATTGTTCAATATGGGTGTAAAACCCATTAAGGTTCCACTGTACAATAAAAGAATCTGACATTAGATTTCCGAATGGGATTGCGGTTCATCGGACTCTTCAATTGAAGATGTTTTATTGGGGTTTAGTTTTTTCTTTAAACGGGTAATGTTGTTTTTTAGTTTTGAATTGTGGATATAACAATGGACGAAGTTAAGAATATCGATTAGTTCAATAGGTTCATTGGAATAATTTTTGGAGATTAATTCGGGATGTTGGGTATGTAATGTGTTTTCTAGGAAATCGCAAATCTCATTAAAATTTAGAATAAATGCGGGTGATCTGTTCTCTATTTTATCCCTTATTGATTCAAGAGAAAGAGTGAGTTCATCGCGAGTAGTTTTATCTGATTTTTTGCATTTTTTCTTAGGTTTGTTTAGAGTAGGAGGCATAAAAAGTTCTGTGTTAGTTTGAGCATTGTTTTCAATAATGTCTGGAGAGGACGATATTTGTCTTTTAACTTGATTAATTTTACTGGCAATGTTTATAGAAGGTGAAGATGTTTCCTCTGCTAAATTTTTGGTTAAATTGTTTGAATCTGATGATGTATTGGGAGAAGGGTTTTGGGTAGTGTTGGTTATAGGTGTTACTAGAATAGGGTCGGTTTCCATTGTTACATTTGTTTGCTCATTAGATTCCTGAACTGTTGTTCCAGATAAATTAGGTGCTAGAGAAGGGTTTAATGGGGTGATATCAGTTTTGTGAGGACATTCTGTTTCTTTGTGACCAATAGTTTTACAATTTGAGCAGTTATATCCATCTATGGAAAGATACAGACGATACAGGGTGCTGTCATGTGACAAATTAAAAGAATCTGGGATAGAGATATTTTCTAGGGGAGTGATAAATATTTGCCTTCTAAAACTAAGGACATGGCTGTATTCTGTTTCTGGCATACCTATTCTTAAGATAGTCATCTTAGACACAGCAATGATACCCATCTTTTGTAGTTCTGCTTCTATAATGTTGTTAGGAATTGTAGGACATGCATTAGATATAATGAGTCTATCGGCTGGGGTGATCAATCTTCTTATTTCTATTTGTGATTCTTTTATGTTTACAAATTTGTAGGAGTGGAGAAGTGAGTCGACCGTGCTTTTTGAGGAAAGATAAATACAAATTCGGTTGTTAGAAATTCTTGATGCGAAGATGACATTACGTGGTCCTACTAGTGATCCTACTGCTATAATGTAGTCGTGAATTTTGGTATCTTCCATACTTGACAAGACAATAGCCTGTTCTTTTGTTGGATGTTTAAAGGAATTTACTACACTGGAATATGAGTTTAAAGATGAGCTTTGTGGTTGATTCATGTTGATTGAGGTAGTGTTATTTAAAATAATATTGTTAGAAGTCATGATATTTTAAGATGCCGTAAGTCCGGCTCTGTCGCCAGTTCGAAAACTGGTCGTCGTTCCGGATCCAGACTCAAACTTGTTTTATCTTTGTGTATTTTGCAGGTTATATTTTGATAATATTGTTTATAATAATGTAATTTCTAGTACTCACGTCAGACTATATTGGTGAGCACTAGTGTAGCACTATAACTTTATGCACAGGTGAAATAACAATTTTTGAAAGGTAATTTACCATTCAAAATAATTTTATTTTTGGACGGCTTTAAACGTGGTATATTGTACCTTAGTCAGGACCGTACCCTCTAACTAATTATTATTCATCTGCAAAACAGTATTTGAACGCCAGGAACATTTAAAACACATACTACTGAGGTAGGTGATTTGTAATTTAGAAATTGATTTGAGGTTAATGCTAACAATAACCTAGAGATTAGTTTGATTTCTTTGCAATTTGCAATAACAACCATTAAATCAAACAATAATAATTATAGATGCATAATAACCAGGTTAATCAATTACTGACAGTTAGCAATTGACAATTATAATTTTTAGTTTTGTTCTAAACCTAAACTGCAGAGTATTCACTCCGTGCGTGACCATGGTAGGAGGTACCTTGAAACGATACTAGCGTGCGTAGCGGTGACAAATGACAAAAGTGGACCTATCTTTTTATGCATAAATTTTATCAAAAATGTGTGCAAATACATGTTGCGTATTTAATTGTGCTAATAATAGCAAAAATAAAGAGTGTAGTTTTTATAGGTTCCCAAAGATTACATATAAATTAGAGAAAACAAAAAGATGGATTCGTGCTATTAATATGAACAAGTAAATATCACATAATTTCATTTTTATGCAATTGAAATAAGAAAACTTTAAATAATTTACTTTAAATGATATTTTATAATGCTTCAAGCTAACTGCAGAGTGCCTGATGACTTTAGCTTGTATATTATAACTTTTACTATTATTGTTTTTAATTCTGTGCTCTTTGACGTAAAAAACTTGATATGCCAGTACTAGATTTTTCCCTTTCTTTTCCGTTTGGGGGTGAAAAGATACATTATGATGAATTTTGAGAAACCCGGTTTTAATACTACATTTATTTTGTACATAAACTGAAAAAATATAATTAAAAACTAATTAATAATAATTGTCAATTTTGCATGTATTTAACAATGTCAAACATAATGTCATATGTTTAACCTGAAAATTAGGAGGTCCAAAACTGTCAGATGAAGGCGGTAGGTGTCGCGTCAGTCACGCACGGAGCAAATAGCGACATCAAAAGATTTGTATCGGTACTACATTTAGTACAAGTGACATTTAGTTTAGTTTGACCTTGAGCTACCTGCGTGAAACTTCTAGTTATTGTAGTTTATGTTGTTAATTATTTTTCAACAAATTAGTAAAGGTTTTTGTTATATCGGATCCTCTTTTATACTTTCAGAATTTTCATTCAATCTCGAATATTTCAGCCAAGAAAATTGTTTTGTTTTCATATTAGATTCGTTTTTACATCGTCAAACGATGTAAATTAACTTTCATTTTTCTGATTAAATAAATTTTCGTTATTTCTATGATTAAATATATTACGAAATAGTAGTAAAAACCCATAGTGCAGCTATAAATTAAATTTAGATATTTAACATGGTTTAGTTTATTATTATATAATATGTTTATTAATTGACCAGTTCATCTGGTTCTAATTTGTAAAATTATTTACATATTGATTAAAAATGTACAAATTATATCTAAAATCTACGACCTTGCTTCTGCAAAAGATGTTATTAATTAAATTTATATTCACTATGGGAGTTATAGTAGCACGGGTTCCTTTATGAATGAATAAAGAAGCAAATTAAGGACCATTACTACAGAGTTTCGTTCAATATGTAAAGCATAATGAACGTTAATGTTATCCCTAATTTCAAAAAGATTTACCGAGCCAACATCAACAAAAAGCTTGTCATAGGCGGGGACTTGAAGAAATTAATATGCTTTTTTTGCAGATGTTGAATAGTACATGAGAATGTCCTAAAATGGGCCCTCATTTTGTTTGTTCCTAATACATTTATACTTGAAGTCAACATTTACTAATAATACGGAACAGTTATTTATTCAAAATAGCTTTGAGAAAAACAAATATTAAATATGTAATATAAATTTCGTGCAAATTTTAAAATTACTCGATGCATTCGAAACATCGGCCTCTAAGAAAATTTACAAATCAATGCTTTATTAAATCAAAAATCACAGTTTAGTAACTTCAGTAAACTAGAAATAAAATAAAATTATTTAAGTACAAAAATAGCAAACGTGTCTCAGCTCCCTAGCATAGTTCGTGTGCCCACAAATTATACATAAGGCATTGAAGCCAAAGTTCTTTCTTTCTGTCTGCTTGAAACCGCCACTCACCAACTAGGCACTCTGCATCTTGGTGGTCTGTTATATCTTGCCTAACTTTCTCAAGGTCAACATCATCGGAAAGGAAAAATTGTTCAGATGCTGCGAAACTGCCTTCAATGCTGGTTTCGGATGTTTTGATTTCTTCTGGATCTTTCTTTTTTTCGGCAATGTTAAACCCTCATTCCCTGACTTTCCCGATGTTTTCCTTTTTACGCTTTCAAGTGTTTTCCTAAGAGTTTTATCGAAAGAATCTTGTGTCAATTTTATAGGGAGAAGAGGAAATTATTTGTGATTTGGAACATATTAATCCACAAATTTTGATGAAGTCTTCCTGGAGCATGACGCCGATGGCTCTATGGATTCTTTGTCAATAAATTTGTAAATCCGTTGTATTTTCGGGTACAATGATCTTGAGACTGGGGGTTATGAGCGCGAGGACTGATCAGGTGAAATGAGTAGCTCAGAATTTGCGTTCATGCTAACAACCGGTCACAAACCCGGATAAAAGAGGAGGGTTGATGGACCTGGTTAGCATCCTACCCATTGTAAAAGAAAACCAGGTTCAACGAACCGATATAAAGACTCGGAACCTAAGATGACGAACCATGCAAAGAAAAGGAAAACGAGAAGGAAAAATAAGTCCACAACCAGATTAGTCACATGAAACATGACTTCTTTTAACAACAAAGACCAAGAGATAGAAGAACTGATAAATAAAAACATAGACATTTGTGCAATCCAAGAGACTAAAAAGAAATGTAAAGGCCAAAGGGATTATAACCAATATTTTCTAGCATACACTGGAGTGAAGAAAGAAGAACGAGCACGAGCAGGCGTAGTTATACTTGTCCATAAAAAATTTAAAGACAACATAAATAACTGCCGTTATATCTCCGAGAGAATAATACATATGAACATCACAATGGACTACCAACAATTAAATGTCATATCTATCTATAGCCCCGAGGACTGCAAACCTAAGGACGAACGAGAGGCATTCTATGAACAATTGCAAATCATCCTGGATAAAATATGCACGAATCGGAAATAAAACAGTTCACGGAGTAAAACAAAGATTTGTTAAAAACCATGTCAACGCAAATGGAAAATAATACATTTTGCAAACAAAGCAGTTGGTAAGAAGAACAGGTTCTACGTTCTAGGTACACAAATACAAATATGGAGATTCATTAGAAACCAACGAAAAGAAATGGCAGAATTGAAGGAATACAATAACATACCAGCAAACGAATGGGAAAGATACCTGACGGAACTGTTTAAAGAAAAGGAAAATATTAATTAACACAATAACGTACCTGAATTAAGTCACGAAATCGAAATCAGTTTTCAGGAAGTAGAGATAGCCATAAATTCACTCAAAAATAGAAAATCATTAGGACCAGAAGGAATAACCAACGAGCTTCTACAACACGGACAAGAAAGTATAATCCTGACAAAACTTATACAACAACTAATATTGCACTGCAAGATACCAGACGCATGGAGAAACAGCATAATAATACCAATGTTCAAGAAAGGAGATAAAGAAGACTCCAACAATTATAGAGGTACAAATCTACTCAATTAGCTTACCGCAAAAGGCCAAGGTTCGATCGCATCCAAGTCGAAGACGTCTTACACCTACTGTGTAAAAGAAACATACAAGTCAATATTATAGAAACCATAGAAAACATCTACTTCCATATTCTAATACAGGCAAAGATAAATGGAAAACTAACATAATTTATACCAGTGCAAAGCAGAGTCCTTAAGCCCACTTCCTTTAATATAAGAATGGACGAAATAATACAAGCAGTACGTAAAGGTCCTGGTTACAGAATGGGGAACATGGGAAACCAAATATTATGTTATACAGACGACGCCGCATTAATCGCCGATATTGAAGACGAGCTCCAAAGAGTACCACACACCTTCAATACACAGCCAAGAAATACAATATGATAATATCAGCAGAAAAAACTAATTGTATGACAACATCTAACCCTATCTGTAAATGCTATGCGGAACATTCTTCGCAACGTCCATATTTAGAAGGTCTTTAACTTATTAATGGAAGGTACTCTTAACGTCCATGTTTCCATGCCGTATAACAATATGGACAATACATAGCATTTAACCATCCTGTAGCGGAGATTAAAGGAAAGATTGCGGTTACATAATAGCGGTTTAAATTTGATAAAAGCTTGTCTTGCTTGTTCGGTATGGCATTTTATTTCTTGTTGAGGATCCCATTGGTCATTCATCATGATTCCCAAGTATTTAATGTTTTTGTTATTTGATGTTATTTGAAGTATTGCCAGAGCAAGAAAAAGATTATGCGATAATTTAAACAATTTAGGAGGCTAATATTGAAGAAGAAACAGGCCTTAAAGCCTGCAAACAAGAAGGAAGAAGAAGAAGAAAAAAACAACAAGGAAATAGTACGTTTTGTTTTTTTTCAAAATCAGATTTCGCTTATACATTGTTACTTTATGATTAATACTTCTTCTTCTTCTTCTTCTTATTCTTTTTTATAAGCAAAATGCTTGTTCAATGTCGATTAATGCCTCTATTGGAGGTTATCACTCCATCTTTTGCGTGGTCGCCCGATACTTCTTCTACCTTTTGGTGATTTGTCCCTCGCTATTCTGACTAATCGGGTCTCTTCCATTCTGTTTATGTGTTCGTTCCATTCCTTTTTTCTGTTCAGTGTCCACTCATTTATTTCTGTTATATTGCATTTTCTTCTGATTTCTTCACTCCTCATTCGATCCCTCAGTGTGTTTCCTGTAATTCTCCTCAGTAAACGCATCTCCGCTGTTTCTAGTAGTTGCTGAGTTTTGGAGGTATCCGGTCTTGTCTCTGAAGTGTATGTCATTATTGGTCTTATTGTTGCTTTGTAGATTCTTGATTTCACGTCGGTATTAATGTGAGGATTGCGCCATATCGTGTTATTAAGACAACCTGCTATTTTATTAGCCTTTTGTACTTGATTTTTCACTTCCTTCTCCACATCTCCGTAGCTAGACAGTGTAATTCCTAGGTAGTTTATCTCCATTACTGTGCTGTTAGCTGTTCTGTTAATGCTTCTCCACCATATTTCAATAATTCATTTGGAATTCCATCTTTACCTGCAGTTTTTCTGTTCTTCAGTTTTTCTAAAGTTTGTTTTACTTCTTGTACGGTTATCTCGACTTCCTCGGTTTTAATGATTTCTGGTGTTTCTGGTTCTAACATCATTTGCTGTTCATCATTATAAAGCTTCTTTAGATATTCAATCCATGTGTCGTTATCTATGTGTTTCGGTTCGATTAAGTCTTTCATCTCTGATCTTTGGCCTCTTATGAAACGCCATATTTCCTTTTGTAGACCGTTAAAGTTGTGTTACCTTTCTTTTGAGAAGCGTTCCCAGTGTTCGTTTTTAATTTTTCTTACTAGTGTTATTGTTTCGTTTCTCATCTTTTGTAATTGTTGTATTCTTTTAGTGTTTTGTTAGACGTGTATCTTAAGTAAGCTTTCTTTTTTTATTTGCATTTTTCTTTCACTTCTGCGCAGAACCACGGAGTTTTCCGCTTTTGGAAATATTTATTTTTAAGAATTTTTCTTTCTCCTACAGCTTCTTTTGCTGAATCTAGAATGCTTGCTTTAATTTTCGCCCAGCTTTCTTCGATTCCATCACTGTCTACGATGTGCACGTTGTCGAGTTTATCTTTGACTCTCTTTTGGTATAGAAGTTTTGTTGATTCGTTCTGCAGACTCTCGACTTTTACCTTTATGGTGTATTCTTCTCTTTTATTTTTATTGTTTTTATTGTTACATATGCGTGTCGTCATTCTGATTTTTCCAAGTATAAGCTTATGGTCGCTTCCTATTTCTGCAGATGTTAGTGCTCTTATGTCCAATACTTGAGAGGGATGTATTACCCTGTTCGTCAGGATGTAGTCTATCATTGACCTTTGACCTCTTGTATTTTCGAATGTGTATTTGTATTGTTCCTTATGAGGGAAAAAAGTGTTGTTGATGCGTAGTTCATTCGTGCTACATAGGTCCGTGAGGAGATCTCCATTTTCATGATTAATACTTACATCAAGAAATTTGTTTTGGTGAAACAACCAATATCGCGATAAGTCCCTGGACTGTTTCTGAAACATTTGCACCGCTACTTTATTCGATGAGCGATAGAAATATGGAGGCAACTATATAAATATATATAAATAATGAACAAAAATAAACACAAAATGTTGTTATTTATTTTTTCTAAAGCATTTTTTCTTATTTCTTTCAGATTCAACAGATCACTCACTAGACCACCCAGAAGGCGGTCCTGAACCAACGGTAATCACCCATATCAATACAACAAACACCGATGGCCACTTATTGCTATCAACGATAAATATTTTAGACCCAAAAGCTGATTCGTCACTCAACAATACTATTTCAAGTCAGAGTAGTATGCCAGCACCACCGAACGACTTAATAAATCGTCATATAAAAGGCTCGATTGATAAAGAACTTAATAAAGGCAATAACACATTTAACACAAGCACTAAAGATATTAAAATAAACATCCTGAACAGTGGGTTGGGAGCACAAGGAACAGCAGGGAGTCATAGTTCCGAGAAGGCTGTGGTAGAGAAAAATAAATCGGAAGTGCCGAAAGATAGTGTCATTTCTGAAAATAATGCAAAGTTAGGCCATGATTTGAAATTAGTTGAAGTAAATAAGAGCATCAGTTCCAAAATGAATGAAATTGTTCTGGAGAACGGTGAGTACAAAAGCACGAAATCTTTATTTTTGTTTTTAGAATTTAATTTTCTGAAAAAGGATTATTTGGTAATTTGATTTTCAAATTTAATTGCTTTATGTTCTTGTAGCTTTTTGTTTTAAAAAGGTTTTATTAATACTTATACACACATTATATTATACGGACAAAGAAAGAATGAAAAAATAATATCACGAAGAGAAATTACAATATTAAAAAACTTAAGGAAAGAGAAGTAAAAAATAAATATGAAGACGAAATACATAAAATTCTACAACCATGTCATCAAAATTGCCATACAGATCAAGCCTGGAAACAAATTAAATCTGCTGTAAGAGAAGCTAGAGAGAACATAGTTAAAAGCGACTTCAATAAAAGTAAAAACAAAGATTGATTTGTCCAAGAGTGGCAGATGATAGCAAAGGAAAAGAGGAAGAGCAGACAACCATTATTATAATAATAAATAGATAATGAAGATTGTAAAAAACAAGAATATAAAATAAATCGTCGGGAACTTCAGCTCTGTGAAGAAAGAAAAAGATCATGAATGTGTTGCTTGTGTGAGTCCATTTCAAATAGGTTAAGAAATAATAAATAAGACTTACTCACAATCAATTTAATTTAACTATCAGACGACCGGTTTCGCTTTCTACAACATGCAAAGCATCTTCAGGTCTCGATACAAAGTTAAATAAATGATGCCGGTACTCTATTAATTGATGGATGGTAGAACATGGTTGAAACTACTATGTATTGTTGAATGGAGAACTCAATTCTGCTATTGTAGTTGTAACGGTAAATGGGAAGTTCTTGAGGAGATAGATTTGATCCAATGAAGCACACACACATATCTCTGCTTTACCTATAAAGAAAAAGATATATAATAATAAGTTAAAATTAATTGGATTAAAATTGTTTACACACCTCAAAAATACTTCCCCCTTTACCATCTTTTGACAAATAAAAGGCACTATCTTTAAGCGAATATAAGTTTGAAATAGTAGACAATTTCAAATATTTAGGATCAATAGTTACAGAATGAAATAAAAATAGTGATGAGGTAACAGCGAAAATTTCAGTTGGAAACAAAGGCTTCTACAGCCTACAGACTATTATAAAGTCAAAATTAGTATCTATTAACTTAAAAATAAAAATATACACAACAATTGTGATACTTATAGTAAAGTATGCATCAGAAACATTGACTAGTGAACAAGAGGAATAATTAATAGAGGATCTAGATAGAAAACTAAAATTTTAAGGAAACTATATGGAAATATACAGAAGAATATAAAATGGCGTATAAGAATAAACCATGAAATAAATAGAATATTTAATAGACCGGCTATCACAAAAGAAATGCGATGTAAACGACTGAGTTGTTTGGGACACGTAGAAATGGTGGATGATAAGAGAAGTACAAAAAACAGTACTTAGAAAAGAATTAAAGTTCGGAAGAGACCGAGAGGTAGGCCCAAAAAGAGATGGATTGTTGGTATTAACCAGGATTTAAAAGAACTGGCAATACAAGAATGGGGAAAATAAGCAAAGGAAAGAAAAACATGGTCTACTATAAGCAGGGAAGTAAAATATATATGGCACTGAAATCATCTCCTCAAAGAAGACAACCTAGGAAGTATTGATTTTAGATATAAAACGTTAGACTTTTTGTGGCCTGTGGCTAGCCTACACATTATGTAAAACTTTAAAGCCTAGAAACCCCAACGGGCAACTGTGAGCTATCAGTGTCACAGATAATGGTGATGATTATGATCTCTAGTTATCCGATGTTTGTGCTTAGTTATGTATTTTATTTCCACTGTCATTCCTTTAGCTTTTGACCTGGGATCCTTTAGAATCTGTTGAGCCTTTTCAAATTCTACCAGTACTTCATCATTACCCGCGCATTTTATATTATCACTTTCATCTAACACGATTTCTTGCAATGTTATCAAAGTGAGTTTGTCACATTTGGTATTATCTACTCTGTCGTTCAAAAGAATTCAATTATGAGCCTTGATTTGGTTCGCTTGTGGCTAGAAAACTTTTTTTTGTGTTAACTTATTTGTAAAATTTTCTGTGTTTGTGTTCTCTATTTAATTTTTCCATTTCTTAGAACTCTTTGTTGCCGTTTTTTCTGGTTGTGCTTTTGTTTTTCCTTTCTTCTGTTTACTCGATATTCTTCAACATTGCTCCTAGTCCGTCATTTGGTTATTTTTGGATACCCGTTTTTTTTGGGTACTCGTTTGCATTCCCTATCAAACCAGTTGTTTGCTGCTCTTTAAGTACCTCACCCAATACTTCATTAATACGTCTTTTGCAGCGTGGTTTTTAAAACTGCAAATTGTGTTAAATTTAGTGGGATCTACTTCACTTCTGGGATGTTCTGACCGTTTACGATCTAAGCGTATTTGAAAGTTTCTTACGACGTCAATACATTTTAATTTATGAGCTTATTGGCTTATTCTTATCATTCCTGGCATTTGATACACAAGCTCTGAGACTCTCAGCTATGAGATAGTGATCAGATTCAATATTAGCACCTCTATAACTTCTCAAGTCTAATATATTTGATCCATGTCTTGAATCAATCAGAACATGGTCGATCTGATTTTGGGTCTGTTGATTTGGGGATATTCATGTCATTTTATGTATACGCTCATGTTTGAAATATGTACTACTGGTCATCATGTTCAGAGATGCTGCGAAATTTACAAGTCCCGTCTTATTATCACTGCATCCTTCATGTATGGTATTAAGTTGGTCTCTATATCTCTTCTTGTCCTACTTTAGCGGTAGTGTCACCAACAATCAACTTAACGTCGTTATTGGGATATTGTGTATATGTTTGTTCTAATTTTTCATATAATTCTTCTTTTTCTGAGTCTGTTTTATCTTCCGTGAGAGCAAGGGCATTTATGAAACTGTAGTTTAAGAATACCCCACGTATTCTTAGAATACATGGGGCATACATTCTTCTGAAAGTACCGGTTTTTTCCATCATACTCCTTGTATAGCTGTTATGTCCATATTATATTTCTTGAGAGTGTCTAAAAGGGATCATATCGCTTCTGCAGAGTACAATGTTCTCACATTCTATGATCCAAACTGAATATCCTTTTTTCATTTGCCACATCCTCTTCATATGGTCCGTCCGGTTTTGTCACCGTTTCACCTCTCGTAACAATGCTGTTTTTCCAGCTTAGGGTTGTTAGCCCTACGCCCAATCCCCAGACTCGAAGGACCAGGGACTCTACCGTTAGGATTGCCATTAACATCCTTAGTGTGTTTTAGTTCGAAGGTGGTATTTTATTTTCCACTTCTCTGACGGTCCTAGGACTGGTTAAAGTGTTCCCCTATCAACCATCTGGGGATTTTGGTATCTAGTTAAGTAAAAGAATGTGGCGTAAAGTTTGAATTTAAACAACTATTTTTAAAAATTTTACATTTATCATAAATCTAAGTCTCTCACTTATGATATTTTTTTCAGCATCTACAACAGAGTCCACTACGTTAATTACTACGAATATTGCTACAGATTCAACAATACCAACAATTACCACTGATTTTACAACACCGGATAACACATATGTAACTCCTTCGACTTATACAGAAACAGAAACTACATATTCACCCTACAGCACTTATGAACCAACTACAATAATACCTCATTCCATTATTCTTGGTGTAAATATTAGTGATTCAACTAATATGCCTACCTTTTCCAATCGGTTCGGAAGTAATACAACTACTCATGATGCCGTTACTTCCTCAACGCACCATCACAGAAACGGAACTCATAAGTCTAGCACACATCGATACCACAAACATACAGCAGCAAGTAGTACCGAAAGTACTGGACATAGTTACCATAGGTTCAACAAATACACTAATCATCATTACGGAACCAAAAGAACCCATACTGCTAGTACTTCTAGTGGGCATCACAGATTTAAACCAACACATAGACGCACTTATGTACATAATCGTTTTTCAGATACCACTGAAACAACAGATACTAATCCAAATAGTACTAATATCTCTAATAACAATGTAACGACAGTTACTTCAACTACTAGTAGATACCACAGATATAAACCAGTTCACAAAAATCAACATAGTTATCATCGGTACTCCAAAACTAATACTAAAAAAGACACTGCTTTAAACAATACCAATTTAGAAGTCAATGGTACAAGCACTGCTCCTGTAACACATGCCACACATAGGTATCACAGATATAAACCAGTTCATAAAAATCATTACAGTCATCATCAGTATTCACATATCAGTAACAAGAGCCCTGCCAATAATGCTACAAAAATAAATAGTACTGACAGCGAAGATAATAATACTGAAACAACAACTATTTCTACTCATAGATACCATAGATACAAACCAATACATAAAACCCATCATAATTACCACAGTTCTCATCATGTAAAAACTACAGAAACTAGTTTGAATGGTAGTACTACAGAAACTAGTAACAACGGCGATAATAATACTGAAACAACTACTATGTCTGTAATATCTTCCAGGACACATAGGTATCATAGATTTCATCCAAAAACAAATATTTATAATGGTAAAAATATAGAGCGTTCACATAATAAACCTTCAGGTAGTTATTTTTATACTACCAGACACCATTCACATAATAAACAAGGCAACGATGGAGATTATACTACAACAGAAATGTCAATAAACAAAAATATATATCAGAAGTATAGATATCGCAACCACTTTTCCAATAGTTTTTTAAATCGTCCAAGTTCAACAGACAATCCCAACTCCACTTCTTCCAACACGATCACTCCCAATACTACTACTTCTTCATTAGCATTAGAAAAAACCGATAATCTAAATAGTACTAGTTCTGAGACGTCAACAAGTGCCTATGAAAGATTTAGGCATCATAGACCTAGTTTTTTAAATTCTCGATTTGGAACGGTTAATAATCACGTAGCAATTCATCACAGCAATACATCTTCACAACCAAATGCAAATAATAGTAACAGTAATGGCACAAAATCTGAAGGACCTACTATAAATCCTAAAGGAGATAGTGGAACAGATACTACAACTGAAATATCTAGCACTTACGCATACGACAGGTATAAAAGAATGCGTCATAGAATGACCTTTAAGCCTCATTCAACCATAACCAAACATATACATCCTTCTGAATCTAATACGTCTGAAAGTATGGAAAATGAAACAACGACTATTAGACCTATTTCAAGAACTAGTATATATCAACGATATCGAAACGTTCATAGACCTATGCAAGTGAAACCTTTAATACAAGTCAATCATAAAGAAACTACGGTAACTTCTGATGAAGCAACAATAAGTGAACATACGACACAGCCTGGAATAACAGATGAAATCACTAGTGTGTATGACAGATATAGAAAATTCCGTCACAGGATGAACTTTAAGCCACACGTGGAAACTTCCAAGGGTACAACTCAAACTCATTCGAACACATCTGAACCCAGTCCAACTGACAGTATTGGAAATGAAATTACGACCCAAGAACCTACTGAAAGTACCAGTGTATATGATAGATTCCGTCACGCTCATAGACCTAGATTAATGAGGCCATTAGTGCAAGTCAGACATCAAGAAACAACTCAAACTCTTTCAAACTCATCTGAACCCAATTCAACGGAGAGTTTTGGTAATGAGATTACAACTCAAGAACCTACTGTAAGTACCAGTGTATATGAAAGATTCCGTCATTTGCATAGACCTATGCGGATGAGACCATTAATGCAAGCTAGACATGAAGAAACAACTACTCTTGATCCAACTGATACTACTCAAATTCATTTAAATCCATCTGAAACTATTTCTACCGACAGATATGGAAATGAAATTACAACAGAAGAACCTACTGAGAGTACTAATGTGTATAGTAGATTCCGTCATGCATATAGACCTATGCGTATGAGACCATTAATGCAAGCTAGACATGAAGAAACAACTACTCTTGGTACAACTGATACTACTCAAATTCGTTTCAATCCATCTGAATCCATTCCTACCGACAGATATGGAAATGAAATTACAACAGAAGAACCTACTGAGAGTACTAGTGTGTATGATAGATTTCGTCATGCACATATACCTATGCGTATGAGACCATTAATGCAAGCTAGACATGAAGAAACAACTACTCTTGATCCAACTGATACTACTCAAATTCATTTAAATCCATCTAGAACTATTGCTACCGACAGATATGGAAATGAAATTACAACAGAAGAACCTACTGAGAGTACTAGTGTGTATGATAGATTCCGTCATGCACATAGACCTATGCGTATGAGACCATTAATGCAAGCTAGACATGAAGAAACAACTACTCTTGGTACAACTGATACTACTCAAATTCGTTTCAATCCATCTGAATCCATTCCTACCGACAGATATGGAAATGAAATTACAACAGAAGAACCTACTGAGAGTACTAGTGTGTATGATAGACTCCGTCATGCACATAGACCTATGCGTATGAGACCATTAATGCAAGCTAGACATGAAGAAACAACTACTCTTGATCCAACTGATACTACTCAAATTCATTTAAATCCATCTGAAACTATTCCTACCGACAGGTATGGAAATGAAATTACAACAGAAGAACCTACTGAGAGTACTAGTGTGTATGATAGATTCCGTCATGCACATAGACCTATGCGTATGAAACCATTAATGCAAGCTAGACATGAAGAAACAACTACTCTTGCTACAACTGATACTACTCAAATTCGTTTAAATCCATCTGACTCCATTCCAACTGACAGATATATAAATGAAATTACAACAGAAGAACCTACTGAGAGTACTAATGTGTATGATAGATTCCGTCATGCACATAGACCTATGCGTATGAGACCATTAATGCAAGCTAGACATGAAGAAACAACTACTCTTGCTACAACTGATACTACTCAAATTCATTTAAATCCATCTGACTCCATTCCAACTGACAGATATGGAAATGAAATTACAACCCAAGAACCTACTGCAAGTACTAGTGTCTATGAAAGATTTCGTCACGCTGGTAGACCGGTACATATGAGACCATTAATGCAAGTCAGACATACAGAAACAACTAACTCTGATATTATTGATACAACTGATTCTACAACAGATGTTACAATAACAACTGATACAACTGATGTAACCAGTTTATATGACAGATATAGAAAATTCCGTAATATCCATAGACCTGTACATATGAAACCCATAATAACTACAGTAGAACCTAATACTTCCGAAACTGCATACGATCTGCAAGATAATGAAAGTTCGACTATAACGGAAGCTGCTACAAATATTCCTGAAACAAGTAGGCCACGTATACATATGAGACCGCGTATTTCCCAAGTGAACCATAATGAATTCAGTGCCCATTCACAGTATCCAAAAAGAATGCTATTTAATAGACATCTTTATGATAGGCGACCACTTAGCCAACACAAAGCAATTATTAAAGACGACAATAATGAAGATACCGAAACTACAATAGCTCCAGAACTTTCTGGTAATGAACACACTGAGAATAGACAGAGACATCCAAACCAAAGAAGTTTTTCTGGAAATGAAGATGACGATTCAGTTAACTCAGTTCAAACACGAGAAGATATGGTAGATCATGACACTAATTATCGTCAACCGATTCACATGAGACCCCGATATTTGGCAACTCATAGAAGACCTTCTGATGCAAACGAGAATTATGACGAATCAGATTTAGACCCTGAAGAATCTGGGTATAAAGTAAGAAGACGAGTACATAATCGGCACTTGCGCAGAAGATCACAACATTATTACCCAGAATCAGATGCTCCGGAATATTATGGCGCATATGGTAAAAATATTCCTGAAGATAGAAACAATGATGGCATACCTCCTAAATTTCAGAATCAAATAAGTCAAAATTTAGCTACAAAAACCGATTCAATAGGAGTAATGTACGAAGAGGATCCTGTAGGCCATGATCATGAGGGCCATATCAAAGTTAAACATTCTATATCGGATAGCGAATATTTCAATAGTTTGGAAAGCGATGACAGTTTTCAAGTAAACCCTTTACGTGCTGATGCTTTTGCTAGTGAATCCATAATAAATAGAGAAGACCGGGATACCTTTGGGACAAACACTTCAAACATCGTTTTAAACGATGAAGAAAAAAACGCATCAAAGACGAAGACCAAACAAAATGAATCGTTAAGTGAAAATACTAGTGAACATAAAAGGGATGACAGAGGTGAGCAATTTTTATTTAATTTTATATTAATGTTTTACACTGAAAATATAAAACCACAATTATTTATAATGATAATTACATATATTTTCTTTTTCTATTTTCAATACGGAAAATGCTTTTAAAAACATCGTGAAGTGCTAAGGGACAAAATTTATCGGTAATCTAAACCATTAGTCATGTTTATACTTTTACTGCTAAAAATTCTCAGAGACGTTGTTAAACCGTTCTTTGATATTAAAATATGATATTTTTGTGTTTGTTTTATATGTTATAGTTAAATATAGTTGATACATCTCTAAACTGCTATTAACGAGGCCAAGTAAGTTGACTATCAAATACATTAGAGGAAAATCATCATCATCATTATCAATCAGCCAATCGCGTCCACTGCTGGACATAGGCCTCCCTCAGTTCTTTCCAGTGTTCTCTACACTGGGCCGCTTGTAGCCAGTTTCCCGCTACATGTTTTATATCATCGGTCCATCTAGTCGGTGGTCGTCCTCGGCTTCTTTTATAGTTTTTGGGCCTCCATTCCATAATACGTCTTGTCCACCGTCCATCTTGTGCTCTGGCTAAGTGCCCTGCCCAGTTCCACTAAGCGACGTGGTTCTTTCGATGACGTCTTGAACTCCTGATCTTTGCCTAATTTGTTGGTTTGTTACGGGGTCTCGAAGGCTCACGTTCAGCATTACACGTTCCTTGGCTCGTTGTGTAACTCTGAGTTTATTCGCAGATTTTTGCTTGAGTGTTAAAGTCTCTGCTCCATAAGTTTGTACAGGTAAAACACATTGGTTAAAAACCTTTCGCTTGAGACACATGGGAATTGAACTTTGTAGAATATGGCTTAATTTGCCAAATGCTGCCCAAGTTAGGCCTATTCGCCTCTGTATTTCATGTGTTTGATTGTCTCTGCTTATTTTGATTTCGTGTCCCAGATATTTGTAAGTGTTTGTTGTATGGTATTATTGTCAATAGTTATATTATTATATAACTAGTTTACAAGACTGATTACCACTAATCACTGATGACCACTAATTACGAGATTTGTTATAAGTTTAGTTTTCTCAAAGTTTATCTTTAATCCTGCTCTTTCAGACAGACTTTTAAGCGAATACATCATAGAAACTGTATCTTGTAAATGATCTGCGATTAATACAACTTCATCTGCAAATCTGAGGTGACTTAATCTTTCTTCATCTATATTGATGCCCATATCTTGCCATTGAGTGCTCTTAAATATTGACTCTAGAGCTGCCGTGAACAATTTTGGTGAAATATTGTCTACTTGTCTTACTCCTCGACCTAAGCTGACTTTTTCTGTGTCTTCGTGTACTAGTATACTTGTAGTGTTCTCATAGATGTTTTTGATTAGTGTCGTGTACCTGTAATCTATTCGGCTTTGATTTAGGGCTTCCAGTATTGTTTCAAACTCTACAGAATCAAAAGCCTTCTCGTAATCGACAAATGCAAGAACCAGTGGTATGTTGTACTCGATGCACTTTTCTATTAAGATCTTTATGGTATGCAAATGGTCATTTGTGCCATATCCTGCCCTGAAGCCTGCCTGTTCTTTGGGCTGATAGAAATCAAGTTTAGGTATTAGCCTCTTTGTTAAGATTTTCATAAAGAGTTTGTACATATGTGTCAAGAGGCTGATGGGTCTATAATTTTCTAATTTAGTAATATCGCCTTTTTTGTGTAACAAGACTATTACTGCATTGTTCCAGTCTTTTGGAATCGTACTCGTGTGTAAGCATTTATTAAACAGTTCGCATACTGATTTTAATAAACTTTCTCCTCCTGCTTTTATTGCCTCGATAACGAGTCCATCATCACCAGGCATTCGATGGTTCGTCATTTCCTTTAAAGCTGCTCTTACTTCTGACACAGTAATGGGTAAACGTATTTCCGATCCCTGATTTATGAGAGTCTTTACTCGTGTCGAGAAATTGTCTTGTGGTCTTTGGCTGGTATAGAGGTCTTTATAAAACTCTCTTGTTATTTTCAGAATCTTTTGTTTATCTGTTGTTGCCTTTCCGTCTTTATCTCTCAGCTTGTATATTTCTTTTTTACTTTGTGTGAGTTTTCTTTTCATTATCTTTAAACCTTTGTTCTCTTCTACTGTTTGAGTAATTACATTAGTATTATATCTTCTTACATCTTTTCTAATTTCCGCTGAAATTCTTTTATTTAATCATTTTATCTATCAAAAGCCTTCTCGTAATCGACAAATGCAAGAACCGGTGGTATGTTGTACTCGATGCACTTTTCTGTTAAGATCTTTATGGTATGCAAATGGTCATTTGTGCCATATCCTGCCCTGAAGCCTGTGTGTTCTTTGGGCTGATAGAAATGAAGTTAGGTGTTAGTCTCTTTGTTAAAATTTTCATAAAAAGTTTGTACATATGTGTCAAGAGGCTGATGGGTCTATAATTTTCTAATTTAGTAATATCGCTTTTTTGTGTAACAAGACTATTACTGCATTGTTCCAGTCTTTTGGAATCGTACGCGCGTGTAAGCATTTATTAAACAGTTCGCTTACTGATTTTAATAAAATTTCTCCTCCTGCTTTTATTGCCTCGATAACGAGTCCATCATCACCAGGCGATCGATGGTTCTTCATTTCCTTTAAAGCTGCTCTTACTTCTGACACAGTAATGGATAAAAGTATTTCCGATCCCTGATTTATGAGAGTCTTTACTCGTGTCGGGAAATTGTCTTGTGGTCTTTGGCTGGTATAGAGGTCTTTATAAAACTCTCTGGTTATTTTCAGAATCTTTTGTTTATCTGTTGTTGCCTTTCCGTCTTTATCTCTCAGCTTGTATATTTCTTTTTTACTTTGTGTGAGTTTTCTTTTCATCATCTTTACACCTTTGTTCTCTTCTACTGTTTAAGTAATTACATTAGTATTATATCTTCTTACATCTTTTCTAATTTCCGCTGAAATTCTTTTATTTAGTTTTTTATATTCTTCTTTGTTTCCCTTTTCGTTCTCGCTTAGGTTTCGTCGTATTTCGATAAGAGCTTTTGTATTTTTGCTAATCTTTTCACTTTTGGTGTCATTTTTTTTTGCAAAATTTGAGTTGTGCATTTCTAACCGAGTCTGTTATTAATTTATTGTGATCATCGATACTTAGAGATTTGGGATTATTACTCTGTAAATTTTCGGCTATATTTTTTATGTATAGAGGAAAATTCATTTATAATATTAAACAATATTTATATAATGCACAATGTTGATAAATATATTTTTTCACTTGGAATAGAGCATATACATCATGGACATTTTATATATCGATACATTTTTGGCAAAGTAACGTAAGTGACATTTTTGGCGAAAATAATGTTTTTCAATTAAACTAATGCTATTACTGTTAAAAAGGCACTGAAAGAGTGTAGTAAGCCTAGAATTACTTTAAACCTTTTTTAGCACAAGTAGGACAAGTTTTTTCAGTCATAATTTAAATAATTTTAAGCAGGTTGAATTAAAAAATTGTTTTTTCTACAAATCGTTTTTGGTGACTTACGTTACTTTGCCAAAAATGTATCGATATGTCTATGGCCTAGAACTGAATGGAGTTTAGAATCGTAACAAGTGAAAATTAAATTAAATTAAAAATAGCAAACATGTGACGCTTCTAACGTTACAACATGAAGGTCAGCTGATAATAACAACAAAATAGAAATCAAATAGATTATATTAATGTCAAGGGAAGGTATAGAAATTATATAATATCATCCAAAACTTATCCAGAAGCAAACATATCCTTCGATCACATCCCGGTTGTTTTGTAGATGACAGTGAAACGAAAGATTGTAAAGAGAGCTCTAGCTCCAAGAAAATCGTGGATCCAAGGCAGCTCAAACAAGACAACACATTGTGCGGAAACTCTAACTTCAATCATTGAATGTTACTGGATTTGCACTTCGAATGTGCCGCTGGTAAATAGTCAAAACCACGTGTGAAAAATACTTTATTTTATTTAAATTAGCATAATACATGGATATATGACGGTTGGCGTCCGTCCCGCCAATTTGTATTATGTTTCGCTTCGCACTTCGCCGGATCACCGGTCTCGTTTTTGAATCTTGTGTATAGCTTTTGCAATTTGTTTTTAAGACTTATCTTAATCTTCGCATTCAACACATATATCTCCAGACACTGCTACGTTGCCGTATCGGAAAAATGCATGAAATCAACTTAAAACATATGATGTCGTGAACAATCATAAATGGGGAAAAAGTCTACATGCCGTTGTGTTAGTTTTAAAATAATCCCTTGTGGCACTTGGAGAAAAAAGAAAACTCGAAAAAGAAAGAAGAAAGAAGAAAAGAAGAAAGAAAAAAACATAAAGCAAAAAACCTGAATTAAAAAAATCAAAGAAATGGCAGGTTCTAGAAATAGCACAAGACCCTATATCCTTAAAAATGATAAAGAGAAGATTATTACCGGTGTGAAGTAGAGGTGGTATTACTGGACAAATTACGTTCTACAACTATCCAATAATGAAAGACAAAAACTGTCATTAGAAACCAAGAGGATACTGAACAACAAATATTACCTATGAAGAAGTCATCTATATAAAAAAAACAAATCATGGCAATTCTACTTGACCAGATGATGTATGCATCGAATTATTAAATCTCATTGATGAAGCTGTAATTGATCTAATGGTTAAACTCTTTAATCTAATATATCGTACTGCCATAATCCCCAGACAATGTCTGTAATGGACCTTTGTAGCAATTCTCAGAAAGTTAAGTGCATTAACCTGCTCAGATCACAGAACAACAGCTTTAATGAGTCACACACTTAAGTAAACCAATTTTGAAAATAATATGCAGCAAAATTATTAAACAATAGAGTATAATAGACCAGCATTTCTGTTTCTGTATCTAATTGACCTCAAGAAAACGTTTGACAGAGTAAGACTCAAAGATGTAATCCATCTTCTGTATAATAGAAAAGTTCACCTAAATATTATAAATACTATCGAAAACATCTACCAAAATAACAAAATGGAATTCAGAATAGATGTGCAACCTATAGAAATAGGCAGCGAAATAATATAAGGGGATTCATTGAGCCCTATGCTCTTCAATTTGATCATGGATGAAATCATCAAAAGCTTTAACAAAGGAAGAGGATACAGAATGGGAAACAAAGGAATAAAAATACTATGCATAAATGAGCACAAAAAAGAAAAAAAGAATGGAATAACCACATAAGCAGAATGGAGGAGATCCGTGTCGTCAAAATAGCAAGAGATAATTCACCATTCGGCAGAAGAAGTATTGGACAGCCGCGCAATAGATGAAGTGACAAGTTTCCATAGAGGTATTAATCCGCCAACGAACACGCAGAATTGCTTATAAGGAGGAAGAACAAGAATGGTTAAATTTCTTTAATACGAATTGAGTGACGCCCAATTTTACTTCAGAAATGGCATAGCTACATGAGATGATTTGTTCTGCTTGAATGTGCTGGCTCCAAGATACATGAAAATGAATCAGGACATGTACTTAGATATTTTTGTAGATTTAGAAAAGCCGTTTGATAAAATTCAAAAACAAAAGCTTATAGATATATTAAAAATACTGACAGTCGTGATATAAAACATATATCTAATTTATATTGGAATCAAACTGCCAAGGTTGGAGTTGATAACCAAAATACCCGAGATATTCAAATACAGAGAGGTGTCCACCAGGGTTGCGTACCGTCACCACTACTCTTCAATGGTTAGAGTGAAGCGGTATTTAAAGAAGCACTCTTAAGATCCTATAGAGGGTATATTATACCTATCAATGGAGAAATTTTGAATAACTCACACTTTGTAGACGATACAGTAATAATGATGGATAACAACAATGATTTACAGAAGGTAATGCAACGACTTGAACATGCTGCCATGAATACTGGTTAAAGATGAACATCATCATCTTCTTTGGCTCGACAATCCTCTGTGAATCTTGGCCTGCTCTAAGATTCGTCGCCATTCTGTTCGGTTTTTGGCAACATGTTGCCATCTTCTGATTTTTAATATTCGTAAGTCGGTTTTAATCCATCTAACCACCTAATTCGCGGTCGGCCTTTGCTTCTTTTTCCTACAGGTGTTCCTGTGGTTAGCTTTTGAGTAATGGTATTTCCTGGCATTCGTATTATGTGTCCAGCCCATCTAAGTCGCTGTGTTTTATTGAACGTTATGACATCTGGCTCATCAAAGAGCTGATACAATTCAAAATTATATCTTCTGCGCCACTGCCCTTGGTCGTTTACAGCTCCAAATATTTTGCGGAGTATTTTATGCTCAAATATTCCCAAAAGTCTTTCATCTTTCTGCGTTAGAGTCCATGTTTCTGCTCCATATGTGAGGACCGGCCTCAGCAATGTTTTGTATATAATAATTTTAGTTTTTCTTTTAATGTTTCTTGAGTGGAAATACTTTTGGAGTCCATAGTATGCCCTATTTGTAAGATTTATTCGTCTTTTGATTTCTTCGCTTGTTTTATTGGTAGCAGTCAATAACGACCCAAGGTATGTGAAGTTGTCAACACGTCCAAAGGTATGACTTCCAAAGACTGTTTCTCGTTCCTCATTTGCTATCGGATCCTTTGTAACCAACATGTACTTGGTTTTGTCTTCTTTGATGACTAGACCGACCTGTTTCGCCGCTGTTTCTAATTCTAGGAGATATTGCTCAACATCTTGCTTGCTACGCCCTACTATGAATGCTCATCAGCATATGCTAAGACTTTTATCGATCTATTGTAAATAGTACCGCCATCCCTAATTCGTGTATCTCGGACTGCCTTTTCTAAGGCAATATTAAATAGGAGGTAAGCCAGAGCATCTCCTTGTCTGAGTCCATCCTTTATCTCAAAGGATCTAGAACTCTCTCCCTGTATTCTAACAGTGGCTTCTAAGTTAGACATTGTCATTCTCGTTAGTCGTAAAGATGAACATGCTTATGACTAAATAAGGAGATGCACACATTCAATTGATTATTGGGGAGAATGTAATTGAGAATGTGGATACCTACAAATGCTTAGAAATATGAATAACATCAAATATAGACAAAACCAATGAAATCAAGACACGTATTGAAATTAAGACACATATTGAGAAGCTGTTCATTAAACTTAAAAAGTTTCTATGTTTTCTTGATATTAGGGTTAGAACTACGTCTAAGGATACTTTGGTGTTACGTGTTCTTTACCTTTATTTATAACTTGGAAAGCATGGAAACTAAAACAAGTGCATATTAATAAGTTGGTCGCCTTTGAATTTTGGTGTTACAGTAGCATCCTACAAATATTATGAATTCAAAGAATGTCAAACGTGGATGTAACTATGATAGAAGGATGGGCAATGAAGCGGATCCAATGAAGCGATTTGATAGGATATTACCTATCAAAAGACGAAAAGTTTAGTACTTTTTGAATTCGAGGAAAGCGACATGTGGGGTCACGAAGAATATCATGGCCTAGGAACTTGGGGAAATGGTTGGATGCAAGAGTAAAGTAGTTTTAAGTAGCCATGTTGATTTCCAACCTTCGATAGTAGATGTAACTTGAAGAAGAACAGAGTGACTTATAAGTCACTTTATTGTGAAAATTTAAATATTATAAATTAAATGTAGAAGGGTTTTGTTACCAGTTGTCAAAGTTGTCAAAAAGAAAATATCTATGTTGATACATTAATAAATGGAAAAAATGTACCAATACATTCATGTAATGCAACAGTATAAAAATTGTAGTTTCATGTCGGTGTTAAAAGCAAATTAAATGTTAGAGCTAATACTTACTGTGTCGGAATAGTATCAGTACAGCTTTGTAGTTAATTTCTTGAGAATTTACTCACAAAAGTATAAATAGCTAAAGACCTCTAAAGAATTTTTTGTTTTAATCTGTGAATCTTCGAATTTTTTCATGAATGTGATAAATTTATAACAGATACTTATCATTAATTACTATTTATAACTGGGAATAAGCCACATTAAAGATAAAAATACATTTATTGACGTTTCAATTTCCAATTCGGAAATCGTTCTCAAAATACAAATAGTAAATTAAACAAATTTTGTTTTTTGTTACATAGTGAAAAAATTCTTCTGATAATTTAATTTTATCTGACTCATTTATATTGACAATTCAGACATACATTATGCATTTTAAAGTAGACGACTTTAAAATGATATTGCCAATATTGTTGAGTTGCGCTCCTGGGACGACTTTACTTATAAGATAGTTCATTCGATTACATGAAATCAACTTTAACTTGAGAATATCCGTCAGAAAAAATCATAGCATGTAATTCGTCTTTAAAAAGACAAACACATGACATGATGACAGTAAAATTCTCCTGTTAGTGATTCCATAGTAAATTATGAGGGAAAAACCAGGAAAAAAAACCTCATAATACTATCCCGACATTGTAAGTATTTGTTCGTGAATTTAGTTTACCTTCAACAAACATCAAAATTCTGATTTTATGTTACGTTATTTAAAAAACATAAATGATGTATCCTCTATATGTTACTGACTTACTAATACTGGTATTTTCTTATTAATAACTTCCTCTTTCAATATTGGTAACCAGATCCTACTACATTCTGCCGAGGAATTTGCGACACAATTGGCCTCATTTAGCATAATTAGAGCCGCTTCTTTGATTTTTCTTTTTTTACCATCCGTTTCTTTTAGGACTATATTTGAATTATTCCATTGAAATTACCAATATTGAAAGAGGAAGTTATTAATAAGAAAATACCAGTATTAGTAAGTCAGTAACATATAGAGGATACATCATTTATGTTTTTTAAATAACGTAACATAAAATCAGAATTTTGATGTTTGTTGAAGGTAAACTAAATTCACGAACAAATACTTACAATGTCGGGATAGTATTATGAGGTTTTTTTCCTGGTTTTTCCCTCATAATTTACTATGGAATCACTAACAGGAGAATTTTACTGTCATCATGTCATGTGTTTGTCTTTTTAAAGACGAATTACATGCTATGATTTTTTCTGACGGATATTCTCAAGTTAAAGTTGATTTCATGTAATCGAATGAACTATCTTATAAGTAAAGTCGTCCCAGGAGCGCAACTCAACAATATTGGCAATATCATTTTAAAGTCGTCTACTTTAAAATGCATAATGTATGTCTGAATTGTCAATATAAATGAGTCAGATAAAATTAAATTATCAGAAGAATTTTTTCACTATGTAACAAAAAACAAAATTTGTTTAATTTACTATTTGTATTTTGAGAACGATTTCCGAATTGGAAATTGAAACGTCAATAAATGTATTTTTATCTTTAATGTGGCTTATTCCCAGTTATAAATAGTAATTAATTTACAATGCCACAAGAAAATAGCTTCAGAACAATAGATACTTATCATGTTACAAGGCAAACAAAACTTTCAGTTCTAACTCAAAATAGATGAACATATTGTGCTGATGAAAACGACTTTCTTGTTTTCTTTGTGTCGGATTTCAAACAGACCGTAGGGACGGCCAATACTTGAAATTGTTAAAATAACAGAAAGGGATGATTATTTTCCGATTTCTTAATTTAAAATGTTTCACAAAAGCATATTAAGTGAATGTTAAATGTATTCAAGGAAAGGTTTTCAATTTTATTTAGATCTCTCATTGTTGATTTTTATTAGCACATACAATATCTATTCGCCTTATTAGATATTCCTTTTAACCTTTTAGGTTTAATTATTTTTATTTCACTTATTTTTTCGTGCATAAATTTTAACTGCAAAAATTTAATACTAATCTATATAATTCTGTATAAATCTATACTTTATTTAAAGGGAGTACCACAAGGGCAAATAAGTTATTATGAAAGATCTTCGTCTTTCGATCGTCAAAAAATATTGTTTTTAATATAAAATTCATACAAATATTTTATATTGTTTATAGGAATGACTAAAAAATATTTTTGAAAATATTTTATTGAAACAAAAAAAAAACAGATACAAGATGAAAAACTCTAGTATAACAATATATTGTGAATATTGTTCTGACGCTATTTTCTTGTGACATTATAAAGGAATTACTGTTTAAATGGGAATAAGCCACAATTAAAGGTTGAAGTAAGTTTATTGATGTTTTAATTGTCACATCGGATATCGTTTTCAAAATATAAACATTAGTTTATATTACGTACTATATAATTTTCTTGTCTTGTTCTAACATTTTACGGTGGAATAACCTTTTTTCATCTAGTAATGCTATATTTTCCAATAAACGCTAAGGTATTACTTCCACTTTCTTTTTTCTCATCTGTCACATCTTGGTCCGATTCATTTCCACCATCACCAACTCAATTTGATCTATTTCGCTTTCACTTTCCTCATCGTCAACATAATTTTCATCGTCGGTAGGAATCATGTCCATAATTCCAACAAGCGTTGGAATCAAAGTTGTTTGGCTTCAAAGGACATCTATAAATAAGAATTGTTAAAAACTTACCGATAAAATGTAATAATAAGATGATGGTGATAGGGTGAGCTGATTTCTGTATGCCTTTGTTAAAACTGCAGTACCCCAGACAGGCGTAGCGTAGAAGACGATCGATTGCATAAGATAATGAAGGGCCTTCCTCCTCTTAGTTTTGGGCCCTCCGATGTTGGGCAAGTTTCCTCCCAACGCGATGGATCTCACCGCAACTCTTTATCACCGCATCAGGTCAAATCTAGAACATATAAGAATTTTTTTTTTTTTGAGTTAATGTCTCGACAACTATGATCATTGGCATGGTACAGTCAGGTACCTAGTGTAGTGTGTGTGTGTGTGTGTGTGTGTGTGTGTGTGTGTGTGTGTGTGTGTGTGTGTGTGTGTGTGTAGAGTAATTGTCTTGATACTTAGCAAAGTCGACGTTATCGTCTTTGCTAAGAGACGCTAATTATATCCGAACGTCTGCGGTCCCTCCGGTGAGTACCGATCGCACAAGGATAGAAATTATTTTCATTTATTAATTTTTAATAAACGAAAATTTCTTCAGCCAGATGAGATTCGAACTCACGACCTTTAGGTTTAAAGGTAAGCGCTCTTACCACTGAGCCACAGAGGGGGTTCATATAAGAATTAAACAACATGTTTACAGTTTTTTTTTGTAAATATGACTAATTTTTACGTAACAGAACCATTTTCTTGTCCCTTGAGAACTATAGACTTGGTGTTATCTGCTGCCAGTTCTACGTCATACATTTTCATCCATTCCTCGACTTAGTTGCATGTACCCTGTGCACCAAAGATAAAATCCACCTTGCTCCGCGCCACTACCAGCATAGCAAAATCGTCCGCAAATGCAAAAGGGCTTACACACTCTCTGTATTTTTGGCTCACAACGTCATGATATGCCAAGTTCAAGAGCGTGGGTGCTAGGACTGACTCCTGCTGCGCTTCTCCTGTCACGTTAACTACCATTCCTTTTTCTACCACAATTTTCCTCTCTGACAGATAGTCCGAGACCAAATTCATTAAGTACCTCGGACACCTCCTCTCTCGTAAAGCCTTCATTACCTCTTGCCATTTTAATGTACTAAAAGCATTCCGGACGTCAAACAGAAGGATCGCCTACCTCTGGTGAACTCCACCCGCGCAAATCCCGGAAGATTTCCATGACAGTATTCACCGTGCTCCTGCTCTTTCTGAAACCGTACTGCCTGGGTGACAGCTTGCCTGACTCTTTATTGACTATGTCTATTTGCCCTCTTAGAAGCCTCTCGTATAGTATACCTATGCACGACAGAAGGCAAACAAGTCGATACTTGTCTTTTCCCTTTGGGAGTAGCACGAACCTTGAGATGTTCCAATTTGCCGAAAATCGCTAAGTTTCCAGCAGTGCATTCATGTGTTTCAAAAACCACGTCGTGTCCATACTTCTAATGCGTTTTACCCCTTCTGGTAGTATCCCATTGAGTCTCGGAGACTTTTGTGTGTTTAGTTCAATATACACAGTTCTATTTCTTCTACCTTCTACTCTGCACAATCTTCGTACCTCCTGGAGGTCCTGCTCCTTATTTAAGGGTATACTGAATAATATTAATAGCTTTGATATTTTACTTAATAGACTAATGTTTGTTTCCTGTTCCTTCTAACCGTATTCGTTCCGGGTTTTCGTTTACTTGTTTCTAGCTTTCTAACAATTATTTTATATATCTTCCTTGTTTGCTTTTTTATCTGAATATGCTTTGAATATGTTCCTGTAGTTGTTTTATCGGTTGCCCATTTAAATGCTTACATTGCTCAAATAATAAAACTGGGATCGACTCCTCAGAAGATATGTATTGATCAGTGTGATGTTTACCTATCTCAAATATGCTCAAATAGATATTTTTGTTATATTTTAACCCTTAAGGCCCATTTGAGGCACTTTTCACTCGTACGATACACTTACAGCAGTAAACGCTCTATACAGCCCGAGATTTTGGGTTATGTTTCGGAGTTATTGTCAATTGCTTTCTTTGTGTAGTTTTTTTATTATGGGGTATTCTTATTCTCGTTCATTCGCTTTTTGATATATGAGGTACATACAAAGCTACTTATTTGTTTACAATAATGGAATTTTTGTTTGTTTTATTATATTATAAGTTAATAAACAGTTCTTTCTTGTTGCAGTGTCATTTGGTTTGGAGGATACATTATTTGCAGACGAAGCATCTGATGATTTACTCTTCGAGGCAGAAGACCACGCAGCCAGCGATCTCTTTGGCGATGCTGTCGAGCCGACAATATCCCCTTTTGAAAAAGTTACTGTTTCTTTACCAAAAAGTTTTTATACCAGTAGTTTGGACAATATTTTAGAAGAAGCAAACAATCAAACATCTTTGAAGAAAACAAATATTACAATAAAACAATCTCCAAAAAATTCAGAAGATAATGAAGAACTAATGAAGGAGAGAAATATATCAGGTTTAAGCGAAACTGAACTCCACCAAATGCAAAAATATATTGATGAACGAAAATCTATAACTGATGAAGAAACTACTGAGCAGCAATTGGTAACAGTTGATCCAAAACACTGGTATACGTTAAGTTATCGCCAAGATACTTCTGATTCAAACGAAGTTGATAGTGAAAGTACTCCAAAATCTGATACTACTCCAAAATCTGAAACTTCTCCAAAATCTGAAACTTCTCCAAAATCTGAAACTACTTCAAAATCTGAAACTACTCCAAAATCTGAAACTACCCCAAAACCAATAATAATTACAGAAGAATTGGTCTCAAGTGTAACTAATGAAATACAAAATTTTACTACAGAAAATATTTTAATTAAAGATAAAATAGAACCAGTTACAGTAACTGAAACAACTGCAACTACTGAAACTGGATCAACTGAAAATAAAGTGATATATTTTACTATGCCCTACGAAGATAACAATAATTCTTCTGAAATAAATACAAAAAATAAAACAATCGAAAAAGGATACTCTCTTGAGGAACTTGGAATGGAAAATGTAGGCATTAAATCTATAATTGATGTCTCAACAGAACCATCTATTATTTCTACCACTGATAATATAAAAATAAATACATCTGGTTTATTTTTGTTTATTGATAATAAAGGAGAACAAACGGAGTTACCTTCACACAAAAATAAAACAACAAAAGGAGAAAATATTAGAGTTAACCTGAATATAACAAATATAGAACTTGTTAATAGTAATAATAAAAGTGTGGAGAGTCATTCAAATATTATTGAATCTAGTACAAAAATGACTATCCAATTAACTACAGAGTTAAATATTTTTAATAGTACGAATAAAATTGAGAATATTAAAAATGAAACTACTGTAATTGATAATGCTAAAGATACCAGCAATCACGATAATAACAAAATTGATGTTATATCTAATAACACAATAAAAAATGTCACCGAAGAATCTACGATTAACGGTATTAAAACTGTAAAAATTCTGGAAAGAATGGGTACCAAAGATAAAGTAAAAGAAAGTGACATCTTAGTTAAAGAAAAACAAAATAATACTTCATCGTCAAACTCATCTATTGAAGAACCCGCAGCTAAGAGTACAGAAACTGCAAAAATTTTGGAAAGAATGGATACTGAAGACAAAGTAAAAGAAAGTGACATCTTAGTTAAACAAATACAAAATGATTCATTGTCAAATTCATCTATTGAAGACAAAAAAGATAGTATATCAACTAATTCATTGAACAAAATTTCTACAGAAGCAAATCTTGATGCAGAAACCACAACAGAAAGTAGAAGAAATGTCACAACAGTATCATTAACAGAAAGCAACATTTTATCGTTAGCTACAACCAACCAAACTGTTGTACAAGAAAGTCATCCTTTTATCGTCACCAATATTTTTGGACATAAATCCAATTTTACAGCTCAATTACAAATACAGGTAAGAATTTTATTTTATCAGAGTTGTCTATCAAATAATTGGTTTATTTTTGACTATTTTCATTTGTTGGTATCCACATTTGGTGACAGCACGGCATTCTTACCTTCTCGTAAATTACCATATACCTAAATAATATATAAATATACATTTATATATTATTTAGGTATAGATATACTGGCTCTATATAGTATAGATACTGGCTCGTGTCATGCAACTTTTCTTTTTTTTTAACCTATTCTCTATCCTTCCATTGTTGGATATAGGTCTCCCCCAGTTCTCTCCATCTTTCCCTATCTTGAGCTGTTCTCTGCCATGTAAGACCTCCTTGTTTCCTGATGTCATCTTTCCACCTCTTCTGTGGTCTGCCTCTTGATCTCTTTGCATTGTATGGACGCCACTTTCCGATGACATTGTTCCATCGTCCGTCTTGGAGATGTTCATTGTGTCCAGCCCATTTCCATTTCAGTTTTGCTGCTTGTTCTATCGCGTCTACTGTCTTTGTTCTGGTTCTGATCCACTGGTTACGTTTTCTATCTCTAAGTGATACACCCAACATTTGTCTCTCCATCGCTCTTTGTGCCTTCCTTATCCTATCCAAATTGGCCTGTGTAAATGTCCATGTCTGTTCTCCGTAGGTGAGCACCGGTATGATACAGGAGTTATATACCTTGCTTCGTAAGTATAGAGGGATTGTTTGATTTTTTAGAACGTAAGAAAGTTTGCCGAACACTGCCCATCCCATTCTTACTCGTCTCGATATTTCGACTGTTTGATTTTCTCTATTAGCTCTGATTGCTTGTCCTAGATAGATATACTCATTTACCTGTTCTATTTTTTCTGTTTTTATTTTTATTGCCTCTTGGTCTTCCGTGTTTGTTATTACTTTTGTTTTGTTGAAGTTAATTTTTAGGCCTTTTTGAAGTGATTTTTCATGAAATTCATTCAGCATTAATTCCAGTTCTTGTCGTTCCGAGGAGATCAGGAGTATATCATCCGCATATCTAAGGTGATTTAGGTATTTTCCGTTAATACATATTCCTCTGTTTTCCCAATCTGTTGATTTTATTATGTCTTCGAGGGTCAAGGTAAACAGTTTAGGTGAAATTATATCGCCTTGTCAGACTCCTCGTTTAACTTTTATATTATCTGTTATTAATTTGTCGTCCAGAATTACGGTCATGGTTGCGTTTTGGTAAATATCATGTATCAATTGTCGGTATCTTGAATCTATTCTACTATTGACCAGAGCTTCTTCAACCGCCCAGTGTTCAATGCTGTCGAAAGCCTTTTCATAATCTACGAATGCTAAGTACAGCGGAAGGTTGTATTCATTGGTTTTCTCAATTAAGATTTTAAGCGTATGTAGATGATCGATTGTGCTGTATCCTTTTCTGAATCCGGCCTGTTCCACTGGTTGGTAGATATCAAGTTTATAGGTTAGTCGGTTGTTTATTATTCTTGTGAAGGTTTTATATAGTTGTGACAAAAGGGAAATAGGACGGTAGTTGTTTAGGTCTGTTCGGTCTCCTTTCTTATGTATTAAGATTGTGTTGGCATTTCTCCATTGTTTGGGTAGATATTTTACCTTCAAACAGACATTTGTTGAACAGTATTTTTAGCATTTTTTTTATCGTGTCTCCTCCTTCTTTTAGCCGTTCCGCCAGTATTTTGTCCTCACCGGCCGCTTTATTTCTTTTCATGTCGGTTATGGATTTTTCGATTTCATCTTCAGTTATTTCTGGTAATACCTCTGAGCCAACATTTTGTATTTTCCTCGTGAGATTCTGTTTAGATGATAGTGGTGGGTCATTTTTAGAACTGTATAGGTCTGTGTAATATCTTTCTGTGATATTTACTATTTCTCCTAGATCTCTTTCTTCATTGTTCTCAGCTTTAAGCATGATTAGTTTTCTTTTTCCTATATTTGTCTTCATTGTTTTTAAACTTTTGTTCTTCTCTATGATTTTCTTAATGCGGTCTTCTTGGTATTTCTTTAAATCTTCCTTTATCTGTTTTCTTATGGTTTTATTCAGTTCGGTATACTCCACTGTATTTCTTTTGTATATTCTATATTATATACTCTATACTCTATATTCAGTAGTTGTCGTCGTTTTTTTAGCATATCTTGTGATTTAGCGCTTATTTTTTTGTTTTTTTCGCTTTTGTTTATTAGCGATCTTCAGACCTGCTTCTAGTAGTTCTGTTGTTATTTTATCGTTTAATTCGTCTAGTTGCAGACCCTTTAGCTGTGATATGTCACTTCTTTTTAGCTGGTTTATGTATTGTTCTTTGCGTTCTTTAAGAAGTTCTGTATCTATCTCTTTTTTAGATGGTTTAAATTTTTGTCTGTCTGTTGTGAAGTTAATTTTGACTTTGGCTCTAACAATTCTGTGATCAATTCCTACGGAAATCATGTTTATGACCGTAACGTCTTGTACTATGCTCTTTTCTTTGGATAGGATGTAATCAATCTCATTTTTTGTTAAACCACTGGGCGCGACCCACGTCCATTTTCTCTGTGGTTTTTTATTGAAAAAGGTATTCATCGCATATAGACCGTTCGTTTCCATATAGTTCATTAATGTTTCTCCTCTTTCGTTTCGTGTTCCATATCCAAAGTTGCCGATTTTATTTTCTGATTCTTCTAGTTTTCTCCCTAATTTGGCATTGAAGTCGCCTATAATGATTGTGTAAGTGCTTTTGTATTTGTTCACTGTTTGTGTCAATGATTCGTAGAATATATCCACTTCTTCATTCGTATGTGATGATGTAGGGGCGTAAATTTGTATGATCTTTAAACTTATATTTTTATTTATGTCCATTATTAGAGCCGCAATCCTTTCTGAAATTCCAATATATTGTCTAATCTTATGGACATGCTGATTAGAAATAAGAAAACCGACACCAGCTAATTCTTCTTCTTCATGCAACTAACTGGGTCAAATTGTTTTTCTTTGTATAGATTAACATGTATACGTTACTGTATCGAATTTATTCTTTATCTAATTTGGAATATATACTAATTATTTAGAATAATTATTACCTTCTCTATGCTACTTAGCCCTTATTTTCTCTATTCTTTATTTTCTTGCTATGTTTACATTACAAAATTTTGCCAGGCGACATTTGGCGCCTTTCCCCTTAATTAAATAAATGTATCTTTTACAAATAGCAAGAAACTTTTTATTTTTGAATAAAATAAAGAGGTTTTATTAAAACAAAAATACAATTTGTATAAGTACAATTTAAAAAATATATTTATTTAGTTCAAATAAATGTTTTAATCATATACTCTACGACACTGGTCGGTCATCTGTAACCAAAATACCTTCGTAATCGGATTATAAGGTTGACTTCTGTATTGTATTTCTTCCGATACAAGGTGGATTAGTCGAAAACATCTTGAACCGTCAGTTTCAGGTTGGTTTTTACTATTATATCGTATTAACTATCCTCTCTGTATTTCAGTTCTCTAATTAGGGTTAAACTTGTAGTGAGCAATCGACAAATTGTGAACCGATTTTAATTCCATTTTTGCCCAATGTATTAAACAAACTACCGAAATTTATGATGTTAATTTAATACGAAACAAATTAGAAGTCTCTACATCGATGTTGTTATATTTTACAACTTAAGTAGCAACCCTCGTAAACACTTAAATTACATGCATTTAAAAACTCATATATTTCTAATTTTAATTCGAACAACTGGATTAACATTGCATTCGCTCTGATTTATGTTTATTTTTATAGAATTCTTCCGACTACCTACCATCAGATGTCAACGTTACAGAAGACGCAATAAATCAGGTGTTGAACTTCACTTGGTCTCCCCACGAAGCCGTCGTCAATACCATTTCGTTAAATCTAAGAAAAGTTTCCAAGCATTATGTTATAGACGGTCTACAGCTGTATCTCGTAAAGGGTAAGTTTCCATTTCATAAATCGTATTGTCTATAATTAAGCATCCAGTGACAGCGTATGATATAAATGAGATGGATATTAAAGAGAGCGTAAAAAAGGTTGCTACGAGAACGCAATAAAGAAACTATAAATTTTTGTGTGTAAATATTGCCGTTAAGTATTAATAAATATTATTCACCATGTAATTTAAATACAATAAATGCAAAGAGTGCCGTTAAAATGGAGAATAATATTAGGTAGATAGATAGATAGATAGATAGATAGATAGATAGATAGATAGATCTTTATTTAAATAGGAACCCTAATATACATACAATATAAAGAAAGTACACTATACATTTTTGATATATTGTTTAAGTAACAGTTTGAAATTATTGACACTAGTACATTTTTTTTACAGATGTTGGTAACTGATTAAATTTAACGAAGCTTTTTTAAAAAGAGCGAATTCATCGTACTTTTATACATAGTTCTAGGTACACATATGTCATCTAAACCTCTGGTATTATAAGAATGAATACTTTTGTTAAAAGAAATGAATTCTTGAAAATATTCAGGTGATAAGCCATTTACTATTTTGAAGACCAAAATCATAGTGAAATAAAACAGTCTATTTTCAACAGAGAACCAATTTAGAGTATTTAACATCGTCTCAATTGGGGAACTGCGATTTGTTTTAAGAATTATTCTCATTCCTTCTTCTTCTTCTCGTGCCACTCCTAGCGGAGATTGGAAATCATCATGGCCACTGCGACTTTGTTAGCAGCGCGCCTAAAAAGTTCAATCGAACTACACCCGAACCATTCACGTGGATTATGAAGCCACGATATTTTTCTTCTTCCCACACTTCTTTTGCCCTTAATTTTGCCCTGCATGATGTTTCTTAAAAGTTCGTACTTTTCACCTCTCACAATGTGCCCCAAGTATTCCATCTTTCTAGTTTTTATCTTAATTCTCAATTCTCATTCTCATTCCACGGTTCTGTAATTTTTGTAGCATGTTAAGTTTGTTAAGGTTAAATAAATATAAAATTGATGAGCAATAGTCAAAATGAGGTTGAATAATTGTGTTATATACTGTTAATTTTGGTTCCATTGATAAATTTTGAGATATTCTACTCAGAAAGTAAAGTTTTTTTGATATTTTTTTATGAACGTACTCGAAGTGACTCTCAAAATTCAGAATATTGTCAAGCTGGAATCCCAAATATTTAACTGTTGTGACAATTTCAATTTTTTCATTATTAATATTTAAATTTGATTTCAGAATCAAGCAAGCTATATTTATGTTTGGTAGTGAAAATCATTGCCTTTGTTTTTTTCACATTCAACTTCAGTTTATTCATTTTTAAATATATATTAACCATATCTAAAACAGTGTTAATTTTTTGAATAGCTAAATCAAAATTTTTATCACTACAACAGATTAGAGTATCATCGGCAAAAAGATTAATAAATTCACAAATTACAAAAATATTGATATCTTTAATGTACAAAATAAATAAAAGGGGGCCTAATACACTACCTTGAGGAATCCCTGTATTACTATCAATTTCAGATTACAATTGGTCTTTACATTGAACTTTCTGTTTGCGATTTTGTAAATAATTTTCTAACCACGCAATTACTGTACCTCCTATACCATATTGTTTAAGTTTAGAAATCATTATTGCCCTGTCAATTGTTTCAAAAGCTCTTTTTAAATCAAGAAATACACCGACTACGTACTTATTTTTATCTAAATTACTCTTTATGTGACATAATGTAACTTGTAACGTTGATTCACAAGAGAATTGTTTTCGAAAACCTGATTGAATTAAATATAACTAGATGTATATATTTATTCACTTATGTAGATGACATCATTCAAAAATTAAAATTTTTAATGCACTATTTTTGTTTGCTATTGTTTTTGTATATTATTGTTTGCTTCCTGACAACTTACTGTCATTATCATTTTTGTAATTTTTCCACGATTGTTTTCCATGATGTTTAGTTTTTTACTAGCACAACATAAATATTCTTTGCTACAATAGGTAACTAAAACTAAACTTTAAAAACTAAGTAACCAACTTAAATTAAAATTACTAAGAATAAATGCAAACTAAAGTTAAAGATAATAAAATAAAATTGAAAGCTTGTAAATGAACGAAAGATCTGTCATTACTTTTGACAGAATTGACATTGCGGATGCGGAATTAAGCTTCGTTTGAGAATTGTATTTGACACCCCGAGATTGTGTTAAAATAAATGATTGGTTAAGTCCTTGTAAGAGAGAGACTGTCATTTCTCTTTATTAACTAGCTGGGGTCAAAGTGATGGGGGAATTTTCCAAGGTCATGTATATAAGTTTCCGGGACATACGCCATTTCTATCGACATCCCTTAGATATTAAAATTGAAAAATAGTATCTATTAGTAATTTTTCGATTTTTCAAGTGTTTTTTCGGCTTAGTATTATGGTATAATAAACTGTAAACAACTTATAAATTTGATTTAATTTAATTATATATTTCTTAGAATAAAAAAATAATGTTAATTGTTGATGTAGATAATTGCCTTAGTTGCTTTATACAGTTGTATAATAATGATTGTAGTATTGTTTATTTAGTATATAGCTAATTCCCTAACTTATGCCTCCGAGTTTATTTTGCATAACTTATCATTTCTTTAGCTTTATATGCTCCAAATAGCTTCGTCCGTTTCTTTTTGTACTTCACTGAGACCCTTCAAAATTAAAATTTGTTTTCTTTTATTTTTAGACGGGAACGTGTCTGTTTGGACCAAAAATGAAATTCAACCGCAGAAGGATGAAGTATCGAAACAGCTGTGCTTAGAGATTGAAAAGGGAGTCCGTGTTATGTTTTCCAACCTTGATTTTCTTACGGCAGAAGAGGAGGAGAGTATCCTAGCAGGTAAGTAATCTACATCAACTTATTTAGATGTTTAAGTTAGTGTGGTAATAAATATTTAAACTTAATTATTTATTTACTTATTAGTTACTTAATTATCTATGGCTTTACACAGCATATTCTGTTTGTCGTTTACAGAATTTTAATCGTAATTTTTTCTTGTCATCAAATAAATCAATTCTCCCAAGTCCTTCATTTCTCACTTTGTTCATTAGTGTTTATCTGTAGGTTCTCTTCCAAAATATCATTCCCATTGCATTTATTGTCTTTTCCATTCTTTTATTTATCACCGACGTCTATGAGCCATACAGTGAGCAGCTTTCCACTATTGTCTTAAAGAGTTGCTGTTTAGTTTTGCTTGTAATAATTATGTTTTATATAATCAATTAAAATTGTTGTTATGTTCTTTATTTATTTATTTTATTTATTATATCAGTTTAATCTGATCCAGTATTTATATATGTTTTATTGGCACAAATATAACCGCATCAACCACTAAGGGTTATTAGCCTGGGAAATTCACAAACAGCAAGATACATATTATTACATAAAAATAGTTTACAATTTTTATGTAATAGTGATTTTGAGATAATTGTTCAGGGCACACGCGATCCTTTCGTTCTCGTATACTGGACACTAGATAACTATATGTTTTACTGATAACTTCCCTGCTACTTCCTTATGGGCGACGTGCAAGTACTTGGAGGGGATACGAGAAACGATCGTGCGCGAGTAGTGGAGAAATCTTGCATTTTTTACTGTACATTTCATAGATTATAGATTTCATAAATTCATATTGTCAATTGTCATATTTCATATTCGTTTTGTTTATTTACACCTTCTGTCACTGAAGAAAATTCGTTTTGTTTATTTACACCTTCTGTCACTGAAGAAAATTTGATTTAGGAAATGCTGTGTTATAAATTGTAAAAATACAACAAAAAATTGTCAATTTAAGTTTTATTCGTTTCCAACTTCGAAGCACAAAGCTACTACAAAGAGAAAAGTGGATTTATATTATAAAAAAGTATAAGTAACATAACCTAAATTATGCATTATTCTTGCGCCTCTAAAGTCAGTTTGAAATAAATAATAAATAAAAGTTCACTTTTAAGTGTAAATTTTAGTTTCATAACACTCACTTAGAGTTTATTTTAAACCAAAAATCAAGTTTAATGTTTGAATTTTATTTTTTTGAAGTTTACAAAAATGCATCAAGTTCAAGTTTTTATGAAGATGCATTAAGATATATTCGCTGTCCAAAAATTTACAGGGAAAGAATTAATTGTTCAAACCAATATGATGATATCACGGGCTAAACCTGCTAATTTATGCATTAGCATTATTTATGGTAATTTATTTTTCTTAATTCTTCCACTCCACATAATTCTTCCATTATTTTTTGACATTTGCCACTACTAAAGCTTTTCCCTTTGACTCGTGCTTGGTTGAAAAGTTATTTGGTGATTTACTTTCTCAAATCCAGTTTTTATTATTGCATCCATATTAACAGTAATGCTGTAATTCAATAATATATTTATTTGTATTTACGCTACATCAACGTTTACCTTTTAATAACATACCGACATAACCTTAATCTTACCTTTTCTTCTTATTCTTTTTTGGGACTACGTCCTTGACAGTTATCCGGTAACCTCGATCTAACATGAAAGCGCAGTAAATTTGGCTGATTCACGACACCAGGTGTCGCTGTTCCGAACTTGCACGGTCCCAATACTGGTTTTCTTTGCCTACTTTTGCATTGAAGTCACCAACCATTAGTACTATATCATTTCTGGGTAACCTTTCATATAATTCTTCCAGTTATTTATATAATTCAATTTTATCATTTTCTGGTGCATTTTTTGTGTGTGAAGAATATATGTTTATGATTGTCATATTGGCTTGATTGTTTTCTATTTTTATACATGACATTTGTCCATTTACTGCTTTAAAGTCTAAAATTTTGTCCCTAATCTTATTGTTAACCATTAATGATGTATTGTTTTTCCCTTGCTTGTTTTCTCTTGAGTAGTATATTGTGTAGTTTTTCTTTTTCATATTTCCTTCTCCTTTCCATCCTACTTCTTGTAGTGCTAGTATGTTTATTCTGTATCTTTGCATTTCTCTTGCTACCTCTTCCATTTTCCTAGTCTCAATAATGTTTGAATGTTTCAGGTTCCTACTTTTACTCTATTTTTCTTCTTGTTTTTCTTTTTCTATCACGTTTTCTTATGCTTAATTCGTTGTTCTTTTTCCGTGCTAGTTTCGTTATCAGGTTTTCATCTGTTTTCTAAGTCTCTTTACATTCAATAGACGCGTTTTTCATATTCGTTTGCGGGATATTTTAGTGATACTAGTCGTTTGTTCTTAACTACGTGTTACTTTTACATAGGATTCCAGTTTTTAGGCTTTGTGCCATTATTATTTGCGGTCTTGATTATTTTCGCCATATTTTCTGATTTATTTTCGTCATCTCCTGGTAATCTTTCAGTATATGTTCTTTATCTGGGTTTACCTTGAGGTGTTTTAGTATTCATCGTTTCGCTTTGTGCCTTCTTGTATCCTAAGCTTTCCACAGTATATGTTTTGTCGTATATTTTTAGCTTAATATATTTGTAGCGATGCCTTCTGACCCCCTCCTCTTGCTTTTTTTAAGTGTTGTTTCAGTATTTTTCTTTGGTCTTGTATCGCCTTGGAATAAACTTCACTTAGGTAAATGTCTTTTCAATCTTTTCGATTGGTTTATTGTTTCTGTTCTTTTCGAACCGCTTTTAAGTTCCAGTAGTATAGGTCTCGGTAACTGTCGTATGTCGTATCTCTTTGGATACCAACACATTTTATATCTATTATGTCTGTATGTTCATTTAGTGGAACTTGGATTTTAATGGCCATATTTTTTATACTATTTATCATATCATTTTCTTGTTCACCTTCTTTCTCTGTTATACCATATACTATATTATTTTTCTTTCTTAGTTCTCTTTCTAGATCTTCTATTCTTTTTTCGTGTACTTTATTTTTTGATTTTAATGCTATATTTTCAGCTTTTAATTCTGCGATTTCCAGTTTCATGAGCTGTAATTAATTTTGCACTTCATTTAGTTTTGTTCTATTCTTATACCTCTATTATCCATACAATCTAATTTTTCACTCATCTTTTTCATCATTTCCTTCATCTTTTTTCAAGTATTGTTTTTTTTTCTAAATATCTAGGATGGCGTTAAATGCTTTCTCACCTCGATGGTTCGGAATCCTTTGCTTTTATCCAATTTCAGAGATTAGAAGTTAACTATTTTTGACATACTTACTTTCGCCGATTTCTCTCATAATCCGGCAACGTCGCTATTGATCTGTCTGTATTCCGTTACCTGGGGATTCCTTAACTGTCAATTGTCAAATTTGTCATACTGAAATGTCCGCTTACTTTTTAATTGTTTACGCTATTTATTATGTCTACTTACAGTTTTACTTGTGGATTTCTATTCCATGGACCATCCATTACCATGGACGTATTATACCACTCATACACACTGTTGCCAAGTGAGTGTTTCTTCTATCTAAGATTTTAATAAGGTTTATGACAGGCAACATCTTTGTCGAGGCAAGTCCTTTATCGAGTTTAAAGTTTCTGTGTAGTTTTTTTCGACTTTTACATACATTGTCTTCGTATAGTGATTTTACGGCATTTATGCAGGTGTTATCTACTCCATAATTTTCCATGAATGTATATAAAAGCTTATCGAAATTTGTCTATATCTGTATCAAACTCCCTCAGCATTATAAAGAATATACAAATATTTGCCTCTTGCTTAACAATTACCGTAACTTTGTTGCAAATGTTTCTATAAAAATTGCCGATGGGTACTCATCCCCTACACATTACATCTGTCAACAGACATAAAATATTTTATGTTCCGTAATTTTGAACAATTAGTTCATCAAAAAGGATGAATAATCAAGGGGATGTTTGCGTTTGCGTGTCGATTGAATTGATAATTGATGGCATAAGAGTAGGCGGGAGCGTCATTGAAAAGGTAATTTATGTTTCAAAATTTCGATGAATGTAACCGATAGGAACGGACACATGAAAAAATTAGCATATGGGTCCAATAATTGATTATATGTGCAGATGGTGTGGCTTAAACGAAGCTACAAATCGTAAAAATATTATATGATTTGTAAGTTTGTAATGTATGAAAGAGAACTGAAAAAAAAATTGTTCAAATATTTCTAGGGAATTTTTGTTTCTGATTTTATTATCGTAAAACAAATAAATACCAATAGTAATTTTTAGAATATTAGAGTGAAGAAAATTAAAATATACGCTGACGCTGATTAGATATAGAAACTGATATCCAAATTAATAATAAACGTCCAAGAAGAAATAAAATATTCCTTTTATAAATGTAAGAGATAAATATGGACAAATTATCTTTGCTCTCCTTTGTTTTCTTCTTCTAGTTATGTTTTATGCCGTTCGTAAGGATTCTGCCATAAATTTATTTTAGGTTTTAGGTTTTTTCAGTAATTTGTATGTTCATTTTATTATCGTAATCCTTCTTTGCTTCTTAATTTCTTCTTCTTGTCTAAGAGTTTATACCCGCTGTTTCTGAGCTAATAGATTCTAGTACGATTTCCTTAGAGTAGACGTCAAATAATAGTGGTAATAATATTTCTACTTTTTTTATTATAGCATTTTGTGTTGTAACGAAGATATTTTGCCTACCACATGAGGTATTAATACAAGGGATAGAAAATTGGGGACTGAAACTAAGGGGGTGGAGATAAGGCAAACAAAATAATCGCTACTTGTGCGAACGGCACTCAGGGTTTGTTAGGAGAGCTGGGGTCGTGAATAAGTAAAAGATAAGGTGGGTGAAATGGGGCAACTACAAAAATATGAAACAAAAGGTCATGAATCTCTTGGAACAAACAAAGCAAAAAGAAACAGGAAACACCTCTAGTAATTTAATATAGGGCGCCACTTGAGGTGCCTAATTATACCTATTACAACCACTATAGTTTATTTTTATGAACGAGAGTAATTAGCATAATTTTAACTGGTACCTCCGACCACTCCATGGGCGTGCTCAAGATTAATTGAAAAATTACTTTGAATAATTGTAAAAAATAAATGAATTATTTCAGTGTTATAAAGTGTTATGTGTATGTAAACAAAAGTGACCTCTTTTATCACACACTATATTAGAACTGACTGGCCTACATTAAAAAGGGTTTTAAAAAATTCACATGTTTTTTAATTTTTAAAAATTACAAAAGAGAAAAAGAGTTTTTAAAACCGTCTAAGGTATGTTAAATAGATGAATAAAAATATTAATATAAAACTTACAGCTACTTGTTACAAATTCAAATCAGATTCAGAAGATGAACTTTCAGAACCAAGATTTATAATAACTGGCTCGATCATTTTATCAGTAATATTGTCCAGCTTCCACATTTTTTCCTCTTCTTTAATAGTGTGATTTACTGCCTTTTCCCAGTTTTCAGGTTTTACATTATTTACGGCCTCCAAAAACAACTGTTTAACATCATGAATTTTAAAAGTGGTATTTTTTCTTGAAACTTCACTCTTTATCTGTGCCCATACCAGTTCAATCGGGTTTAATTCACAATGATATGGTGGGGATCTAAGTACTGTCATTCCACGATTTTTGGCAATTTCATCAATTTCGTATTTTTTAAATTTTTCTTTATGAAGGGCACACAATGAATAGAGTTCCTTTCTTATAGATCCGGGATGGAACGTAATATTTTTTGAACTCAGCCAATTCTGCAAGTCTTTTTTTAACCACTTGGTTGTGGGCAGTCCTTCTATAAGTCTGGAGTGATAACTTGCATTATCCATTACTATTACACAGTTTTTAGGAAGAAGATCTATCATTTGTTCGAACCATTCTTGAAAGACATCAGCGTTCATGTCTTCATGGTAGTCACCGGTACGAGTTGATTCAAAAGTTAATAAACCACCTTCAACAAAACCGTCTGAACTGCCAATGTATACTATTATCAGCCTGTGTCCCTTTCCTGATGATGGGTTTAAACCAGTAGATAAGTTATTTATAAAAGCGTGCCTTTGACTTTTAACAGTTTCATCCTGCCAAAATTATTTGGTGTATGACCTCGTTGATCCATGTTTCATCAAGATAAAATATTTTTCTTTTTTGGTTTCTCATTTCCTTTATGGTTCTTAGAAAATGTCTTCTCCATATGACAATATCGCTTCTTTCTAATAAAATAGACTTTCTGGGATTCTTTTTCCAGCGGAAGCCTATTTCTTTTAAACAGTTTCTATAACGTACTTCGACTCATTTCTGGGTAATCCTTATCATCTCGAACTGAGACAAGAACTTTATCCAATGTTGGAAATTCTTGTCTAAAGAAGAATTCATGCACTTTCCGTCGAAGTCCTTCTTTAAAATGATATTCTATGTGAAATTTTGGTTTCCCTGGAGCATTACGTGGCATTTGAAAACTACCACATTTCTCTTCTTTAATAACTCTGTAAATCGTAGATTTCCGAACACCAAGTGTACTGCTAACTAACTCAACGGTCTCATCAACACTTTTACATAAACGTTTGTCTGTAAATGATTTAAAACAATTAAATATTAATGTTTTTTCATTAACTGTTAAAGGACCAATTTTTCGGCGTTTACACGGCACTTCCAAATTTTCCATAACACTAGTATACACAATAAACTGCACCTTGCAACTGAAGTACCTACTTTTAGTGAACTGTTAAGAATTTTGAATACGCCACTTGGACCTTCCTACAAAATGGAAAAACCCACTATAACATTTTCTGTGGAATAAGTTTAGAAGGTAATTATCTAGTCAATTACTGTCGTAGATTCCTGGAATTAAAGTTCCTGTTTGATTCCTCAATTCCCGTTTGATTGTTGAAACCCTTACTTCGTGGAATTACTTCGTGGAAACTTATTTAGGGATTAGTAACCCTCACAACTATTGTATTCTATTCTGCTCCAACCTTTATACCTGGTGGTCATACTCAATTTAAAATTGTTTTCCTATATACTTCTGTAAACTTGTTGATAAATATCTATTTTTCATTGTTTTCATTTGTTTATTTTTCAAATAAAACTCAAAAGAAGGAGTTATTTAAAAAAATAAACAAAATGTTAAGAAAACAAAATTTAACATTTATTGTGTCTTACCACAAACAGTTACACAAATACAGATGACATGAAAAAATGCTTACATGTTTATCTGTTTACAAAGAAGATTGCTAGAAAATCTTTCAAAATGGCATAGAGGCTAACCTTTTTTAAAAATAAAATAAACTAAAATCAAAAAATAATAAAACGTGCTGTCATAAGTTAACAATAAATTTAAAAAAAAAACTGAACACACAAATTGACAGCTAAAGTCAATCTCTAAAATTTTATAATTTACTAATTAGTATAAATCCTTTAAATTTCAATAAAAGCAATTATTGTTATATAAAATAAAAGCTATTTTACTATGAACACATAATGTTACCTTTTAATTCACAAACTTTGCCACTTAACTTTGAAAAACTTGCTACTATCTCTGGGATTGGAGCTGCAAGGACGAAACTCTCAACTGGAACAAAACGAAACCATTTCCATACTCAGGAACGCAGATTTGACGTAGATGGGGTTGGATCAAGCACACAAACGACAACAAAGCTGGTGGGACATTCTATATACTGCTTCAAAATTCTACCACATTCTAGTATACTACACAATTTATTTCCACTGCTACACATTTCCACGAAAAGAGGCCAAAACAGGAAACTACAAATTCGACGGTGAATTTGGATTCATACTGAGCCTACAGCGACCCAAGTAAGAATTTAGATCCATACCTGAGACTACGACGTCCCAAGTAAGAATGACGAAATTCTCTTAAGAATTCGTTCACTTAACTTGAAAATAAACAAACGCTGATTTAACAAAGCACAACGAAAATTAAAACGTAAAAGATTCCATTTCCACGACGTATAAAAATTATAAGGCGACGTCGAATAAAACATTAAAAGAAAATGCCGAGAAAGTACACAACTTTAAAATAATAAACTACTCTAAAATGGTTTTTATTACTTGGCGACGCTGAAAAGAACGAAATATTATTTGGGTTTCAAATTGAACGATACGAACGAAAGATACATTAAAATATTTTTCATGCGGGGATTTCAATATATTACATATACGAGGGGATTTCAATATACACCAAAAAAATCAATGAATTGCAAATGCTTTAGTGTATTATTATTTTTATATAAAATTATTAAATTGCTACAAATAGAATTTAAGCTTATAAAGGCAAAAATTTAATTGTATTCCATATTTTTCAGATAAACATCAAGTAGAAGCTACAGAAAAGAGTGACACGAAAATCATGAGCGTGGAAATTATCGGAGGTGTTGGTGTGCTTCTATGTGCAGTCTTTGTAGCTATGATTGTGTCATATCGAATAATTAAAATGAAGAAACGTGGGAAAGCTACACTGAATAGTAGAGTATAGCACCTAAATGCTGTGTAGAAATAAGAAATTTGTACATATAGTTTTACGATTAATGTTAAAGTAGTGGTCAGTATTTTTATTTTTTATATATAAGGAAGAGTCAAATTAGTCCTAAAAAAATTCAGTATAGGAGATGGATGTTATACTTAATCTGAATTTTAGTTTCTAAAAACTAAGAAATCTTTGGATTTCGACTGTTTATTTTTGAATATCATTCATTTATTTTCCTTTATTTCGTTAAAAGCATAATTCAATTCTCTATCAGTGAAATTAGTGGTTAAGATTTGTATTTGACTCTACCTAGTATATTTTAATGTAGTTAATATACAAAAACGGGTTTTCTTAGCATTAATGCTTATGTTACTGTTTAATGTTTATTCAAATGTACAGTTTTATTTATTATATTAATTATTTTTATTTTCTTTGCCTTTACCATTAACTGGAGTCGAAATCCCTTATTAAATTTCTCCAGGAGTTTATATCTTGGATCATATATATATATATATATATATATATATATATATATATATATATAATATATATATATATATATATTATTTGTATATATATATATATATATATATATATATATATATATATATATATAGCAAAAAATACGACCGTTGATTAAATTTAAAAAATATTCAATAGTTGAATAGCAGAGGTTGTATCGGTCAATAATAGGCAAATGAAAGTCGTCAACTACTTCATTGATTTAATCGAATACGTTTCGCTTTTTAGTTTTCAAAAGCATCATCAGTTCACTACAAATAAAAATAAAACGATGTAAAAAATAAGTAAATAACCAAAAGGGTTCATACTTACAAAAACAATTTGTAGGTTTTGTAAAAGATGTTAAACACACTCTACGATAACTTAACATTAAAAAAGTTTAGTTTTAGTTTAGTTTTTAAATTTTTTAATGTTAAGTTATCGTAGAGTGTGTTTAACATCTTTTACAAAACCTACAAATTGTTTTTGTAAGTATGAACCCTTTTGGTTATTTACTTATTTTTTACATCGTTTTATTTTTATTTGTAGTGAACTGATGATGCTTTTGAAAACTAAAAAGCGAAACGTATTCGATTAAATCAATGAAGTAGTTGACGACTTTCATTTGCCTATTATTGACCGATACAACCTCTGCTATTCAACTATTGAATATTTTTTAAATATATATATATATATATATATATCTTCTTCTTCAAGTGCCCTGTCCGTTGCGAACGTTGGCTATTAACATGGCAATTCTGATCTTGTTTGCGGCGCTTCTGAATAGTTCGACCGATGTGAGCCCGAACCACTTCCGCAGATTTTGGAGCCACGAGTGTCTTTCCCTGCCTGGCCCTCGCTTACTGTCTACTTTTCCCTGAACTATCAATTGCAGCATACGGTACTTATCGTGTCTCAATATGTGGCCTAGACATTCAAGCTTTCTTTGTTTAATTGTATTCACGGTTTCTTTCTCGTTTCCGATTCTTTGGAGTACCTCTATGTTAGTGACATGTTCGGTCTAGGATATACGAAGAATGCGTCGGTACACCCACATTTCGAATGCTTCTAGTTTTCTCGTGAGCGTCGCCGTCAGCGTCTAGGCCTCCACACTCCACCAGCTTTTTCATATTGCTAAATGCTGCTCTAGCTCGTTCTATTCCCGCCTTAATTTCTGTGGCCTGTTCCCATTTTGCATTTACGTCGGTGCCAAGGTACACATAAGATTCTACATAGTCAATTAGTATGTTATTTATCCGTAATTGTCAAGCAGGTTGTTGCTTTTTGCTTATCAGCATCCACTTTGTCTTCTTGAAGTTGAGGCTCAGGCCGTATTTCTCACTAACTGAATAAACTCTTTCCATTACCTGTTGTAATTCATCTATGGTACTGGCAAGGATCACCGTGTCGTCGGCATATCTTATATCGTTAACTCGCCGTTTATTTTTATGCCCTCGTTTGCATTTTCCATTGCTTGCCTTTACTGGTCCAGTTTTTCTTCTTAATCCCTTTTAATATGGTCTACAAATATTATCATCACCATATATTAATCACCAGGAATGCCATTAATGAGCTACTTACATAGTATCTCTTCTTAGTTGTTGCTAAGCTATTGCTGTTTGGGTCTACTATGTTTCCATCAGAGGAAGACATCATACCTTACGATCTTTCGCAGGATGTGGTTTCGATTATCCATTAGCTGTGCAAATTGGCTTTCTGATGTGAGTGTTCTACGTCTCTAGTTTTTACGCTGGTGCGTCGGGTCTTCTCTTAAACTTCACTTCTTGAGTCCATTACGTTTTTTTTTGCAATTCTCCACTGTATGTACCATTCTTTTAGGGTTACTATTGTTTTCCTCATAAAGCTTAATTATGGTGCTTGGTGATAAAGCTGCTTGGGGCATGCTGCGATGTATTCTATAATTCTGAGTACCTGATGTTTACTTAAGTGTGTAGGTCTTCCGAATTGGACTTCTGGTAACATCTCTGTTTCGCTTTCAAACCTTAAGAGTAACACTCTTTAGCAATCTTACTAATTGCTGGCAGTAAGCTTATTTGCCGTAAGCTCTATGGAAAAATGCCATTTTACCTGGTTTGTAGATTGTGATTACATATGTTTCTTTCCATCGATTAGGGAATCTTCTGATTCTCATCCGTGCGTTTAATAATGTTAGTCAGAATGCTTTTTGCTGGAAGGTATTTTAGAGCCGCGTTGGTTATTTAGCCGGTCTAGGTTTTTTTTGGTGAGGTTTTCCGGATCAAGTCGCTCACTTCTTTTGGGGACGTTTGCGGAAAAATGTAAACGGATACATTTTTCTTCATTCTCCCTACTGTAATGACTACTCTGTCAACCAATGAACCGAACAAGACAGATCTTAAATAGGATATCTCACAGTTTTACCTATTTAATATAAAATATTGGAAGAAATAAAGAAATAGCTGTTCTTATATTCAAGATGTTCTGGATAAAGAGTACATTTCAATTTTATAAACTACACCATTCTTGGTTTACCGACCAAAACATTGGATTCCAACTAGATTTATCCCTTGCTTTAAATCAACCTCTTACGTTAATCGTGTTACGTATTCATTCCAGAGTTGCTGGCTTTCCCCGTTTTGTTATCATTCGACTACTTTTAATGTTTATTAAATTACATTGCTTTCAACCTTTTATTTTATGTTCATTAGTATATAATTTTTCTTGAGTAATATAAATATATTTGAATATATTTTTTTCATATGCTGATTTGTATAAAAGTTTCTTAAAGATAGTTAATTTAAAACAAAATATTTACTTACTATACCATAAAATTTTATATAGAATGTAAAATTTATACAACTGAATGTTTTTTTTATTAACAACAATTAAGCTAAACCCTGTTTTACTAATATTTTTCTGTATAGACTGAATTCTAATTTAAGTGATATGTTTTATAAACATTTAGTTATACAAGTTCCTAATAAATTTTTGTTTGCACCTAATGTTTATTTTAATATATTGAGAATGTTATATTATTTCGATTGTAAAAACGAATTAAATTTTTTTTAAAAAGTCACATTACTATTTATTTAGATATAAAACTTAGGTAAAATAATACTATAGTAGAAACCACAGTTAGAATGCAGAGAAGTAAAATGGGTAATATATTTCTTATGGGAGAACGACCGACCACATTGCCGGTTTGCCCCGAGGGGCACATCAGAATCTGATTTAAGATATAAAAGATGTTATCACTGGAATATACGCTTACACAGCAATTGCCTATGGTTGTATTAAAATACCATCATTATTGTTTCAACTAAAGCGATCATCATCGATGTATAAATAAGAGAGTTACATTGTTACATTTTAGACTGGTTACAGGCTGGTTATTAGCAAAAAGTACCTAGTTACTATATAAGTATGATATTTCATGTCCTTAAAGCGTTTCCCAGATTTATCGATAAAAGTTCGGATTAAGAAATGGACTGAAATGACATAAAATATAAGAGCCTGGTCATAAACGCATTTACAAAACACTTGATATGGATATTGAAGAAACTCAATTTGGATTCCGTAATGGCGTAGGTACCCGTAAAGCTCTCTTTGCATTCAACGTACTAATCCAGAGATGCTTGGATGTGAGCCAAGATATGTACGTCTGTTTCATAGACTACAACAAAGCTTTCGACAAAGTTCGCCACAAAGAGCTAATGGACATTCTCAAAGCAAAACAACTACAACACAATGACCTTCGAATTATAACAAATCTATATTATAAACAGCAGGCACATGTACGCATTAAGGTTGATCTGCATCCCCCCAAAAGATAAATTTCAAATTCAAAAAATTTGAGAAGGTGTATGAGATGACTAGAAGTATTTTGACAACTTTTAAGCAAACTTTATGTTTTCGTTTTTAAAAAAACTAAAAAAAAACTACTTTTTTCCAAGTATAAAGCGGGAAAACCAGACATATAATTTTGTTCATTTTTTTACAGGATCAAGATATAATTATAAGATATACTTAGGAATTTTTTGAAAATTTTTGAATTTACAGTTTTGTCCAAATAGGAAAAAATAATATGTTTCTGCTTATAATAAAGCTTCCGGTAAGAAACCAAAAAATGTTTTAATAACAACATTATAAAACTGTAAAAGTGGAAAATATTTGCAATAAAACTTTAAATATTTTTTCCTAAACATATGAAAAATCTCGTTAAACAAGAATTATGTCTTGAACCGCCGCCTTCAAGTGTGTAATGTAGGGAGATGGCTCCATCTGAAACAGTGGTAGTATTTATCATCGATAGATAGCATTACGTTTGGCTTCGAAACGCTTCAAACGAAAAGACATAGTAACAGGGTTGTCGTATCAATTACTTTGTCGTAACAATTTGGCAGATTATAACAAAACTTAGTAGGAATGTTATCGGTTTGAATTTTGAACTGGTCATGCTGAAACAGAGTTACAGAATAGTAGATACTGCAACTTTTATTTTGAAAGTAGGATATCATAAAATTTACACTCTATAAATAATATATCTATAAAAAACTTATTTAGTTTTAAAAACCTATTTAGGCGTTTTTAGTAAATTATTATAGTATTTATAAACAGTAGTGTTCCTTGCATAACGTATTAGTGATCATTTTTATATTAGTATTAGCGTTAGTTTTAGTGTTTCAGTTTCTGGTAGATAACTACTATTACAATGTTCTCAAAGATAAATTTTTTTTGGACTGCCCTGTTGAATGTCCTAGTACTTAATTGTTATAACGGTTAACTAGAACTAATAAAATTTAAAAAGTGATTCTCACTTGCTAAGATTATGAAAGTTTATCTTCTTTTAATTTTCTTTAACTTTCGCTAAGAAATCATATAGGCATAATAGCCAATAAGTAATACAACTGTCTAAATATTAATTTGTCACTTCTAGAGAAATCTGTATTATTATACTCTTTGTATATATCATTTTACCATTTTATAGGATTTTCAATTACGGTTCTAATGATATAAATATATGTGTAGGTTTTTAGTTTTTTTTTAAATAATATTAGGATATGATTCAAAAGGAGATCGAATCTGGTCGGTGTTTATATTGCTGCGTAAAATTTACATAAAAAGAGTGGCTTAATTAATTTTAAAATATTCAAAAGTGGTAAGTGATACCAAACGCATATTAGAGTTAAAGGGTGTATGGTTTTTCAATTATTTACTACTAACTGTTTAACTATTAAGTGTTAAAAAAATCAATAATTATTGTCTGCTATTAGCCGTACTTTTACCTGTAGCTTAAAGAGCCGAAATGTGAAAAGTCATTAGCAGCAATAAAATATTGGGCTAGTCAAGTTTCAGCAACTCAATAAAAGATGAACAAATATCCAAATTGTAAGTTGTCGATTGTTAACAATAAAAATACCCTTAGTTGTATGTCATGCAATTTACCGATTCATATTCAATGTCTAGATATTGCACAAGAAGAAGTTATACGAATAAATAGGACAAAATCGGAGTCACTAAGAATCGTCTGTTATTGTTGCTGTACATTCAAAGATAAGTTCAATAAATTAACTGACTTAATTTCCTGACAACCTTCTCAAACTAACTCAATGGAGTTGGAGGATTGTATACAAGAAGCAACTATTTGTTATCAATTTCCGCATTTTTCGTGTATTGGAAAGATTATCAATAGTATTAAACCTAGGCCATTAAAGGTTAAATTTGCAGATAATGATAGTCCATTATTTATGTTGCGCAATAATATGAGGTTGTTAGGGACCAAATTTTCTAGAATTCAATTGAAGGATGACTTAACTAAATATCAAACAAACTATTTAAATAAAGTGCGAGAGGAACTGGAAAAACGTAATCTACTTAACAAGGAACTAAAAATAAAGTATATTAATAAAGTTCCAACTATTATTAGTACTAGCCAACAAAATGCCGCAAAAAACAAATAGAGTTGACAACAATAAATATTTTTTAGACTAATATTGCTTCTTTACATGCTAAGTTTTCTGACTTTTTGTCATTTACATCTTCTAATTCCGATATACATATTTTTGGGATGAAGTTCCTCTGAAATCGGTACGGGAAGTTAATAATTTTAGTGTTACGGTCAACCAAACAATACTACTCAATTTAATTCTCAATACTAATTGGTCTACTCAAACACCAAAAGTAGTAAGTAAATCGAACTCTGCTTTATTATTTATCACAAAAGCTTTTCATAGAATATCTCCAGACTTGTTTTTGAAATTCTACAAAAGTTATGTCAGACCTCACCTAGAATTTGCAGTGTCAGTTTGGTTACCTCATTTGCAAAAAGACATTAATTTATTAGAAGGAGTATTCTACAACGAAGAGCTACCTTTTAATTATGGAAGATTAGACTATGAAACCCGACTAAGAAAGCTCAAGTTGTCTCCATTGACTCTTAGATGAGAAAGATATGATGTCATATCTACTTATAGAATTCTTAGTGGGGATTTTTGGAGGGGGGTAGTAGACTAAGAGGTCATAACTATAAATTGAAAAAGGACTATTCTAAAACCACCTTAAGGCAAAACTTTTTAGTTAACCGAGTTTTTGATAAATTAAACGGTTTAAGTGATGACATAGTAGAAGCTACTAGTTTAAATAATTTCAAAAACAAGTTTGATGAAAACGAACAAAATATTGTACCTAGTGTTATGTTAATTATATTGGTTGTATTTTTTTTCTTTTGAAAACTTATGTATTATTGGTAATATTTGTATTTTTGTAATTTGCTATTGCCAGAACTTTTTGTAAGTACTAATTCTTTTGAACATTATTTTTATTTTTACTTTGTGAGAAAATTTGATTTATATTATATTATTTAGTTTAGTACATACAAATATTTTGTAATTTGGGCCACATAAGCTCTGCTTTGGCTCGATATCATTATAGAATAATATTAATAATAATATTACTCATGTTACTCGTGTTATTCCCAAAAATCACCTAGTGAACATAAAACAGCTGGGTCTAAATGAACATCTTTATAAGGCCATACATAAAGCTGTACTCCTCGCGACGTCCAGATATGTACGAAAATTTTTGGGAGATACTCCAGCATACCAAGTCACCTAGGGATCAATAACACAAAAAGAGTCCCACCAGAGCACAATCCTTTTGATACCGTAGGTATTTGGAATGAGTGAATTTTCCTCTTAGAGGGAGTGTGAGCCGTATGGCTAAATCTGGATAATACTCAAAAGCAAACTTAATTCCAAGCACATAGTAAAAGCAATAAACACATACGCAATAACACCTTTCACATAGTCCCCATTTGGCGTTATAAAATTGTCGAATACGGAAACTGAAGAACTAAGAACTAAGAACTAAATAGACCAAATAGAACCGTAATAACTAAATACGCATCAACCACTCCAAATAATACATCCAACGTATGACTACCACGCACACAAGGCGGGAGAAGAACGGGGTGTTTTGGAAATATCACCCACCACTTAAAAATCAACAAAAAATAGCAAAAAACAACAAAAACAAAAATACATAGAGCAGCGATTAGACCGATGGTAGCATAAGGAGCGGAAGTAATCTGTCTTACGAAAAAAGATAAAGAAAAAGTAAGAATTATTAAAAGAAAAATTATAAGAATAAACAGACCAATAAAGCCAGAAAAATGAAGCGTGAAATAAGAAATATAAATATATCCGAAGAAGAAGACATAGTAAAATTTATTAATCCATAAAGACTGAGATAGTAATAATAAACAGATTTAAATAACATTTTTGTTACTTTCCACTAAAATATTACATAATCATTATACCAGATCATTTAATTTTTAACTATCAACAAAAATGTAATATAATATGATGTACGAATTTAATGGTAATATGATATTGACAAAGAAAGCCGCAACATATATAATTTCTTTGTCTGGTATTTATTTATACATTTTTTAAACTTTAAAATATGTTCCTGTTTCTGTTCCTGTTTGGAAAGCCAAACATTTCGACATACTTATTTGATACCTTGTGATAGCTTTCCTCTCCCATTAATGTTAATCTTAATATAAACCCATAGAACTTAGCTAATGTAGTAAAAGTGATATAAAGAGTTTAACAGGCAATGTTATATGTCTATTTGTTTCTGCATCTATCTACATTTTCTAATCAAATTTAAGTGTGAATTTATGGCGAATGCGAATTTAAGTGACGCCACCAAAATTTTAAAACCAGTCAACTGGAATATAATATTGTGAAGATGATCTATATGATTATTATAATCATAACGATTATAACAATCAAATAGGTATTCCTACTTTTTTATTGGTAGTAGATATTTTGGTATGTAAGATGACAATATATCTATACTGGTACATTGTTGTTAGGGTTATTAGCTCGTGGTTTAGATTATTTTCTCGTCCTTATCTAGATTCTCAGTAGGAAGATAGAGAAAAAGGGAATTGGTAGAAAAAATACTTCTGACAAGATTTTGAACATAGACATGGAGTAGGTATCCTCTTAGAGAATTCTTTAACGAAATATCTCAAAAATACAGTGCCTATATCCGAAAGAATCATTTTGATAATTTATAAGCTCCTACAGTAAGCTATACAGACACAGAGGCTGAATATTTGTATGCACAACTACGGAATGTCCGAAAATCAATATAATCTAATGAAACAAAAATAATGATTGGTGACTTTATTGCCAACGCATGAAAAGGAGCACAAGAAGAAGTCATGGTACCTTTTAGCTTGGGACAAAGGAATGGACGGGGAAATAGTGCAATTTTGTTGGAAATAAGAACTGGTAATAAAAATACATACTATGATCTAGCCCCAGAACAATAAAATATTGGATTATACACCAAATAGATTCTGTGCTAATAAATAAACGATTCCTGGTCCTGTCCGTGTCTTCGTGAATATTACAAGTTAGAAAAAAAGAAACACCAGAAACTTTTATGTTTGACAAAGAAAAATTATTACCAAAATATTATTTCGTCATCAAATAATCCTACAAAAAGTGCCTGGAGACTTGTTGCTGACATGAATAATAATGTTGACAATAATGGAAGGAAAAATAGAAAAGAAAAGAAGAAAATTGTGTAATAGAGAAATGCCCTATTGTTGCTAACATGTTCAATGTTTTCTTTAAAAATGCTCCGATTGAGGTACGTTCTAAAATTCCCAGTCATCAAAATAGTACTTTGAGAAAACCGCCTTATAATGAAAATAAAATTTTTTTACAATTATATCCTTACACTCCAAATGAGCTGAGTGAATTATTGATAGGAAAATTGAAATCTTCAAAATCGTGTGGATTTGATGAAATACCTTAATTTTTATTAACAAAAAGTAATTCCATTCATACTATCACCTTTAACATTTCTAATAAACTTGACTTTTTGCAATGGTATTTTCCCGGATTATGTAAAGGTGGGAAAAGTCGTTCCTGTACATAAGAAAGGTAATCCAAAAGATATTAGTAATTATCGCCCAATAACTGTCCCTTCAGTATTTTCGAAAATATTCGAATACTGTTATCTTAACAGATTAAACTCTTATTTATTGGAGAACGGTATTATTAGTAAATGTCAGCATGGCTTCCAGGCAGGTAAGTCTACAAACACAGCAGTTTATTCATTTTATGAGACTTTAACTAACTATATTGATGCGGATGAATGCCCTGTCGGAATTTTTTGTGATCTTAGTAGGGCATTTGACTGTGTCGATCATACCTTACTCATTAATAAATTAGAAAATATTGGAATAAAAGATCTCTCTCTAAAATGGATAGAATCCTACCTATCAGAACGTCGTCAGTATGTCTCCGTAACAGATTTATCCCAGCACTCAGAAAATGTTTGCAAATTATATTTACATTTATATGGGTGTTCCGCAAGGTTCTGTAATTGGCCCAATATTATTTCAATAAATTCTGCTGTACAGTTTACACTTTATTAAGATGATACTTCAATGCTTATATCAGATAAATCACAAATATCTCTTGAAAATAAATGTAACGAACTTTTGTGTGATCTTAGTTATTGGTTTTCCTCAAATTACTTACATCTTAATGCGGATAAAACGCATGCTATTCACTTCCACAATAGACAAAATCATCTGTTAGATATCGAACTATCAATATGTTCTGCACAAATTAAAAAAGTTCAATGGCTAAAGTTTTTGGGTTTGTATGTTAAGTGTTTCAATTGGAAAAGGCAATGTGATGATATTATTTCCAAAATAAACTCACCATGCTACCTACTTCGAAACCTCAAAGATATACTAAGTGAAAAACAGCTAATTATGCTGTATTATGCTCAGGTGGAGTCTCGTTTGCGGTATGGCATAGTATTTTGGGGTACGTCTTGTAAATTCAGTGAAGTCTTTCTATCTCAAAAAAGAGTAGTACGTTGTATTGCTGGTATTTCTCGAATAACTAGCTGTAAGAGTTATTTTACTAGATATAAACTTTTGTGCTTATATATTTTTGAAATCTGTGTTTTTATTCATTTAAATCTTGATAAATTTAAAACTAATAGTCAAATTCACAATAAAAATACAAGACAGAATCAAAAATTGCATGTGCCTTTTTCTAAAAGAAATATGCATTTTTACTCACCTGCAATAATATATCAAAGAATATATAATAAGTTACCCGAGCCAATAAAAAAATGTAAGAATATGAAAATATTTAAATTAACTTTAAAAATTTTTTTATTGCAGAATACGTCTTATTCTGTTGATGAATATTTTAGTAGTTGCCATTATTTTAAGTATATGCTAGTAATTTTACATTTTCTATTTGTGTTTGTAACCTTAGATTTAGCTTAATTTTAGATTTACATTTATATTTAGTAATTTAGTTTTCTAAACTGTGACTGATTCTATACAAATTGTATTTGTCAAAAAGAAAATAAAGTATTATTAATATTATTATTCCAAAATAGCATTAAAAGACTAACTGCTTATCCTGGAGCAGATAGTAACTCTGACCATAACCCACTAATTCGTAACTTGAGCTTCAAATATAAACTGATCTCTAGGACTACAAAATACGTTGCAAAAAATATTGAAGCTTTAACAAATAAGTAATTTTGTAAGGGTGTATGCCTAAATCTTTTCTCAGAATTCGCCAAATTCTCATTCTGGTGAGTCCAAGTTCTTGAGAACGACGATTTACGGACACATTTACATTCTCCGCTACACTGGCTCTTACAGCAGCAATACTGTCCTGAGTTCTTGCATTTCGGCGTCTAGTTAGTGGTTTCGGATTGTGCAGAGTAAATTCACGTTTAAACTTGTCCACGATTCGACGAATTACACGCACATCAGGACGATGATTTGGTTGTAATGCACGATAGGTATTCACAAAAGAACGATTATTAGCATAAAATTTTAGGATAATTTCCAAACGTTGTTCAAGCGTATATCTTGCCATGATAATTTCTTAGAGTATACTAAATACTAACGTCAACAAGTGACAGTTCTACCATTTTCAAAATGGCCGCTATGACATTTCAAAAACAGGACGTCCCTATTGGGAAACCCTTTATTTGCAGAACAGAACTCTTTCAACTTCGCTAAAAAATTCAAAGAAATATTAAGATTTGCGGATATGATTGTTTACATTTGAGATAAAAAATTATATACAGCACCGTGTAAATAAATATGTAGGCTTCTCACCGTTTTAATATATATTTTTTTCGTGAAGTGACCGTTAGGAAATAATTTGTTGTTAATAGCACTAACCGGACACATTAACGAAAACGAAGGTACTCAATTGTGACGTTCTCATCGAATTCAGGAATTAAGGGCGTGATCACCCCAAACGCACAAATTTATGGGCTCCCACGTTTCAATAACGATTAAGTATTTTAAAAAGAATGTACTTATTGATGAGAATATAAAATGTTTAAGGGTAGAATATGGATAGATTACATTTTAAGTAATATATCGGGGAAAATATTATTCCATACAAAAACTCAAACTATAAAAATTATACAAAAAAATCAAAGTAGCTGGGTTAAAAACAACAACTAAATCATACCTTTAATAGATATTATGAGTACGAGACAATTCGAGATTAATGATAGAGCAAACCTAAATAGAAAAAGTAGAGACATACAAATATCTGGGATCCTGGGTTGATGACAAAAATTACCAAAGCAGAGAAATTAAAGTCCGAATTGAAACTGCAAGGCAAGCATTTGTGAAAATAAAGACAATGCTTACCAACAGAGACCTTCAGTTGCATTTCTGATTGAGGGCTCTAAGATGTTACACATTTTCTATCTTACTATACGGAATGAAAGCTGGACATTGAAGAAACATTACATAAGGAAAATAGAAGCGTTCGAAATGTTGTGTTACAGAAGAATATTAAAAATTCAGTGGGTTCAAAGGATTACCAATGCTGAGGTACTGCGACGTCTAAATAAAGAGTTAGAAATTATGAACAGCATAAAAAGAAGAAAACTAGAGTATTTGGGTCACATAACCAGAGGAGACAAATATGAGCTGCTGAGAATTATTACGCAAGGAAGGATCCAAGGAAGAAGAATCATAGGAAGGAGACGCATCTCTTGGCTGAGGAACCTTAGAGAATGGTTTAACTGTAGTTCACTTTAACTTTTCAGAGCAGCAGCCGACAAAGTGACATAGCCGTTATGATATCCAACCTCCAATAGAAGATGGAACTTTAAGAAGAAAAAGAGACAATTCGCTAAGGATTTTTGCTGTTGGGAAGATATGTTGTGGAATACAATATTAGATTCCCCATTTTCTGTAATTACACCTTTATCAACGTCTGTTTGCCTTGCAATTCTTAGAAGGCATAAATTAAAGCAAAACTATGAATTTTGGTTTCGTCAATTAGAAATCTTTGGATTTCTACTTCGTGATTTAATATCAGATGTCGCTATTGCATCCATACTGAAGCCATTTTATCGTTGCCTCCTTTTCGACAGGAAAGATTGTTTTTACGTTAAGAGCTTCTGTGAATAGTCGCTCCGAAGATTGCTTTTAGGATGAAGTAAGCGAATATACAGAGGCATTATAAGTGAAATAAAATCTTAACTGTCTCTCCTTTTTATTTCGACATACTCTTTATATGTACAAGAAACCACACTATTAAATCCAAGAGCCTAACACGAACATCAAAAATCAGGATATATAAAACAGTAATTAGACCGGTGCTCGTGTATGGGTGTAAGACGTGGACGCTGACAAATGCAATGGAAAGTAAACTCAGATGCTTTGAGAGAAAAATCCTCAGAAAGATCTTCGGTCCCTATCACGATCCGAATACTAACCAATACTGAATGAGAACAAATGCCGAGATCAAACAAATGTTTAGTGCTAGCGACGTAGTCCAAGAGATTAAATCCCAACGTCTAAGATGGGCTGGCCATGTTCATAGGCTCCCTAATAACCGCCTTACCAAGTTAATCTGGGAAGAAGTCCCGACAGGGAGAAGGCCCTTAGGACGTCCACGGATGCGATGGAGAGATAATATATGGTCAGATTTGAGAACAATGGGGCTACCCACTGACTTAAACATCATGGACGACCGTTCGAGATGGAAGCAGGTTGTGCAGTCAGCCAAGACCCACCCCGGGTTGTAGTGCTACCAGAAGAAGAAGAAGAAGTACAAGAAACCAATTCGCTAAGGATTTGTGCAAAGGATTATTTTGCACAGATTAAAGCAAAAATCTGGATTTTGGTTTCGTCAATTAGAAATCTTCGGATTTTTAGTTCTTGATTTAATCTACTGAAACATTGCTTTTACTGCTCAGAAGAATATGTAACTCATTGCAGAACATCCACTAAACTGCTTATCGTGACTTTGCTATAAATTTTATAACATTTTCTGTTAATGTTCAAATCTATGTGAGGCTACGGTATTGGAAACTCCAGAAGTATCAGTCTATATGATTGAGGTGAATGATAACAATACTAATATATAGTATTATTACATAACTTATAACAGTAATTATTCCTGAAAATGATACATGGTCGTATAAATAAAAAACTGGAAGAAGGAATAGTTGATAGTTAGTTTGGGTTCAGAAACGGACTAGGAACCAGAGAAGCGTTATTTGCTTTTAATGTGTTAGCTCAAAGATATATGGATATGAATGTTGATATGCATGTTTGTTACGTTGATTTTGACAAAGTAAGACATGAAAAATTAGTCCAAATTCTAAAGACAAAAAACATAGACCATAGGGACTTACGAATAATAACAAACCTCTACTGGAATCAAAGAGCACAAATCGTAATAGATAAAGAACCCAATCCAGAAATTGAAATTAGGAGAGGAGTTAGGTAGGGATGTATTATGTCCCCATTACTATTTAGCGTATATAGTGGAGCCATTTTTGAAGAAGCAATACTATCTCAAAGTGAAGGAATAACAATTAACGGAAGATCTATTAACAACATAATATATGCAGATTACACCGTGATTATGGCAAGCTCTGCTGAACAACTCCAATTACTGCTAAACTAAACAAGAAGTTTCTGTGAAAAATATAGACTAAAAATAAATATAAAAAAGACCAAATACATGATAATAACACTACTACTACTAAGGATTTCCACAGTTTTCACTGTCTTCCTTCACTCAACCGTTTTCTCCAATTTTCCCTGTCATTCCAGTCTCCATCTCGCAGGGTTCTTTTCTCCATAGCCTCGTCATCGATTTCGTCTCTGAATGACCTTCGGGGTCTTCCTCTCTTTCTTCTTCCGATCGGGCTCCATTCTGTGATTTTGTTTATCCAGCGTCCTCTGTCCGCTCTTCTGACGTGGCCGTACCAGGATAGTCTCTTCTCCTCTATATAGTCGATTATGTCTGATTGCACTCCCATTCTCCGCTTAATTTCTGCGTTTTTAATTCTGTCTCTTTTTGTAAGTCTACAGCTTCTCCTCGGGAACTCCATTTCTACTGCTCTTATTCTACCTCTATTTCTCTTGTTTATTGTCCAGTTTTCGGGCCCATGTCAGGATACTTCTTGTCAGGGTATTATATATTCTCTTTTTTGTCTTTATCGTAATGTTCTTATTCCACAGCACTGAATTTAGTTGTCTTATACAGTTTCTTGTTTGTCTTAGTCTGTTGTTTATATCTTCTTCTGTTGTTCCCTGGTTTAATATTATGGTTCCTAAATACTGGAATTTATCTGTTTCATTTACTTGTCTTCCCTCGTCTATCTCTAGGTTTCTCATATCCTTGTTTTCTGTTGTTAGGTATTCGGTTTTCTCTAAGTTTATTTCCATTCCGTTGTTTTTATATTCTTCTTCTAGTTTTCTGAGTATAAAGCTGAGATCTTCTTCATCTTGTACGATGACTACTTGATCGTTGGCAAAACTTAAGGTATATAGGTATTCGTTTCTTACTGGTATGCCCATTCCTTCGCACTTTCTCCTCCATGGTTTGAGTGTCTTTTCCAAGAATATTTTAAACGGAGTAAGGGACGTAGCACAGCCTTGTAGAAGTCCTTTTGTCGTCTTAAATAGATTGTAGGCTTTATTTTCACATTTAATAGCTACTTTGTTTTCTTTGTACAGTACTTTAACTTCTTTTATTAGTGTTTGTCGGATTCCGAGATCATTCATTGCTTCCCATAATTTGACTCTAGATATTAAGTCGTATGCTTTCTTTAGATCAACAAACGCCAGATGGACCGGTCTACCTTTTGCCATTTTCTTCTCTATCAGTTGTTCTAATGTGTACGTATGATCTAGGCATGATTTTCCTACTGTGAACCCTGCTTGGTCTTCTCCAATTTTTCCTATTATTTTAGTTTCTAGTTTTTCCTTGATAATTTTCCCGTAAAGTCTACCTACCGTCGATATTATACTAATTCCTCTGTAGTTTTCATATTTTTTCCTGTTTCCTTTCTTATGTATGGATGTGATGTATGCTTGTGTCCATTCCGCAGGTATTTCCTCTCCATTTATTCCTCTTTCGAACATTCTGTGTAGCATGCGTAATAACTTTTCCGTTCCGTTTTTAATTAGTTCGTTTGGTATCGTTGGTTTCGATACTGCAATATGGACTTGAAAGCTGGACATTGAAGCAAGAACACATAAATAAGTTACAGTCCTTTGAAATGTGCTGTTACAGGAGGATGCTTAGAATAGCATGGACACGGAAGAAAACTAACACGGAAGTATTGCGAGAAATGGGTAAAGAATGCGATATAATAAACACAAACAAAATAAGAAAGTTACAATATCTGTGACACGTAATGAGGGAACAGCGATATGAACTAAGGCTGATAATACAGGAAAGATAAGAGGAGGAAGGAGTATAGGAAGAAGGAGAATGTCATGGTTGAAGAATTGAAGGGACTGATTTAAACGCAGTTCTATAAAACACTTAGTAAGCACTTAGAGCAGTAGTAAATAAAGTAAAGATAGTGATGATGATATCCAACCTCCAATTGGGAGACGGCACTTAAAGAAGATGTTATAAGTGATAAAATGAAGCTCAATAGATCTGTAAAAGGTCGTAGTTGTCAGGCAAAAAACCGCTCTAGTTTGTAATGTGTAGCTTTAGTCTAAAGTTTGTATCAATACGTGGATAGCAAAGAAGTCCTCTTCTTTGCTAGAGAAGAGGACTCTAAAACTTTCGGGATTCAATTGGCTTTCGGAAAATTTGAGATAGTCAGACTTGTTAAGATATAAATTATACAAAAAAATTACTTGATGATTAAAAATAATTTGATGAAACTATTAAAGAAACAAAATATATTCGTCTATACAATCAAAAACTCATTAACTTATTACATCATCATATAAAAACAATCAACCACAATATCTATCTATCCTTGTCACTGCAAAACTGCACAATCAGTGTTTCATAGTACCGGACAAAACAAATTATATATTTTGGCTGAATGCTATAATTTTTCTTAAAACTCCAGCTGGTCTTTAGCGACTGAAGACCGCACGATCTAACCATCAATTCGTCAAGGATGGAAGGAATCGAGGCAGGTGACAACGATGAACATAATCGTTTAAAAAAACACCATTCGAATAAGCCACGAGACTATGAAGCGGCGTCCTTATTAAATTAGCCCGATGTTGAAATTTTTTATTTTGTTAATTTTTGTGTGTGCATGGACGTTTGATTTACAGCTGTGAAATATAGGTGTTAGGTTTTGTATATAGTGTTAATATTTGGGGAGATGTTGATGTAAATATAATGAATGGGGGTAGGCAGATGATTTTAAGCTATTGTTAAGTGGCTCTCGGGGTATTGTTATAGAAGGAATATATACAGCAATTTAACCACTATTCAAAATATAAAACGCATCACTATAATTTCGATATTTAAAAATATATTTTATTTTTATAATTTTACTAGGGTAAACCATACAGTTATTGGACACATAAGAAAATTTTAACTTTAAAAATTCGTAACTCACATTGTTCTCTGCAGATTGAATTGAAATTTATACAAAACGTAGTAGTTGAATATTAACTTATTTAAAGAATTGAAGGACGAAGGACCACCAGCCAAGGGATGGAATGAAAAACAGATTAAACACTAACTAATATTTAGTTCTGATAGCCGTCCGAAAAACACTGTGATATGGGATACTTCACTACACTTTTCACTAACGCTATTTTCACTACTATATATAATTAGAAATAGAATTGCTTAGCGCAATGTCGTTTCTATGTGTAAAGCGAACTACTGGCAACACTGCTGGTTTGAATAGATGAACTGTTTATATGAAAACTATAACTGCGGTTTTAGGAAACACTGGTTACTATAAATTATTGGTTTGATAATCTTTATGAATAATAATGCAATGCGAACTACTTAGTTACAAATACATATAATATATTAAAAAGCGAAGAGAGTATTTGCGAGCTAGCGAGTTTAGCTTACAAGATTTTGCGACCGCCTTTTGTAATAGCTTTTTCTGAACTGAACTGTGATATCCAAATTATGTAGGCGGGTAGCGGAGGGCTGTTACCCCAAGAAGTACCGTTAAGTATTGGATCTATTGTATTTTTCTTTTAAAAATTTCCTCTTTTAATATGGGTAACCATAAGTACTACATTCTGCCAGGAATTCGAGACACAATTGGTCTTATTTAGCATAATTAGAGATGCTTCTTTGATTTTTCTCTTTTTACCATCCGTTTCTTTTAGGAGTATACTTAAATCATTCCATTGAACCCTATGTTTATTATCCTATGCATGTTTACACTTTTGAGATCTATCAAATTCTCAATTTTTAATATAAGATTGATGTTCATTTATTCTATTATTTAATGGCCTTGATGTTTCACCTAAATAAAACTGATCATCCACAAGGTATTTTATAAATACCAACAATACATAGTAGTTTCAACCATGTTCTACCATCCATCAATTAATAGAGTACCGGCATGTAAGTAATGTTTATTTTATTTATTTGCTCATTTATTAATTTATTACAATCGAACAGACTATTTTATAACAATTTGTAGGCCTTACCTTGTCTGTTTAAACTTTTAAAACTTTTATACTTTTTATTCAACTTACTCTTTTAAATAAAACCACAGACATGTAATATTGGCATAATTATTGTAATTTACAACATCTACTATGTTTATCGTTATTAGACAACACCCTTATATGGGTTTTATTATTTCAGCATTTGTTTAACTTTGTATCGAGACCTGAGGATGCTTTGCATATTGTAGAAAGCGAAACCGGTCGTCTGATAGTTAAATTAAATTGATTGTGAGTAAGTCTTATTTATTATTTCTTTACCTATTTAGAATTTAGTGTTTATTGAGTGTAAACCAAATGTAGACCCAAATACCATGTCGTGATAGTATTATAAGGTTTCATCCTGTTTTTTCTCTCATGATTTACTATGCAATAACTAACAAGAGAATTTTACTGTCATCGTGGCATGTGGTTGTCTTTTTAAAGATGATTTACATACTATGAATTTTTTTTTTTTTTAAGATAAAAATACGTTTATTGAGAACGATTTCCACTTCGGAAATCGTTCTCAAAATACAAACAGTAAATTAAACAAATTTTGTTTTTTGTTACATAGTGAAAAATTCTTCTAATAATTTAATTTTATGAATTTTTCTGACGGATATTCTCAAGTTAAAGTTGATTTCTTGTAATCGAATAAACTATCTTACAATTAAAGTCGTCCCTAGTCGTCGTAAAGTTAAATTGTGGCTTATTCTCATTTAAATAGTAATTACTTTAAAATGCCACTAGAAAATAGCTTCTTGGCATTTTTGAATAACTTTCTAAATGAACGCAAATTTTCAGTACGTAGTAATGGAGAACTTTCTAGTATTAAGTCTCAAGACAATGGAACACCACAAGGATCTGTAATTAGCCCTACACTTTTTTTAATAGCAATGAATGATGTTATAAAAAATCTCAAGAGACCTGCACAGGCTAGATTATATGCTGATGATATGATAATGTTTATCAAAGGAAAAATATTAACATATCGATATAACAATAAAATCGAAAGTTGGTCTAATAAGAGTGGATTCTATTTTTCAGCTGACAAGACACAATATATTATTTTTTCCAAAAAGCCTATTTACACTAACATACCTGCCTTAAAATTCGGCACAAAGTTTTTAAAATAAAGTACAAAGATAGAATATTAAGGCATAACATTCGACGAAACTTTAAGTTGGAAACCACATATTAAACAATTGGCGATATCATGTCAAAATGGTATAAATCGTCTTAAATGTTTAGCCAACAAACAATGGGGTGCTGACGTGGATACATTATTACTGTTGTATAGCAGCCTAATCCGATTAAAATTGGACTACGGATGCATTGCATATTCTTCAGTGTCGAAGTCAAATTTAAAAATCTTAGACCAAATCAAAATCAAATCCATTGTGCATAATCTCTGGAGCTTATAGAACAACTCCTGTTGCAAGCCTCGAGTGGGAACTTGGAGAGCCATCATTACATGAACGAAGGAAATTACTTAGTCTATCTTACGCTTCAAAACAATCATCACTACAACTTGACAACCATTTTCTTACTTGGTCATCGTTATCAAATATCAATATAAGAACACATTTCCCATTTCAATTATGGATCAAAAACATTTTAAACTCTATTGAAATTTTTAACTTCCCTCAACACATTCAGCAAACGTAAACACGCCACCTCCCTGGTTAATACCTTTGCCTACTTTAAATTTAGAACTATCATCATATCATAAATCTGAAACTAATCCACAAATATTTATAAGCAATTATAAGAGAATACTTTCTTCTTTCCCTGAATATACCTAAGTTAACACAGATGCATCTAAAACAACTTCTGGTGTAGGATCATCATTTGTTATAAGAGACATAATAAAAAGTTTCAAATTGCCCACAGAATCCACTGTGATAACTGGAGAATTGTATGCAACATACAGAGTTCTAATTCACATACAAACAGTCAAACCAGATAAATTCCTTATTATATATTACTGACTCAATCAATCCCCAATACTGTCAAAAATGTACACTTGCAACCCGATAGCTAAATTCGCAAAGAAGATCTCAATCCGTACTTTAAACAAAAGCTGATATGTAATTGGACTATAGTGTATTTTTATGTATGAGAGAGTAATAAAACAATAAATTATGTATGCAAATCCCTAAACTGTTGATACGGGTGACTCAACGAAAAACAGATATTTGTCAATAAGTTTACAGAAGTATATAGGAAAACAATTTTAAATTGACTATGACCACCAGGTATAAAGGTTGGAGCAGAATAGAATACAATAGTTGTGAGGGTTACTAATCCCTAAATAAGGTTGCCAGTGTCGGAGTGATGAAGGTTAACAGGTACTAATGAATTTGCAAGAAATGTAAGATGTTTATTTTATTGGTTATATATAACCAATAAAAGTTTAATAAGTACCTACCTATTTGCAAAATAAAGTTTAATTCTTTAGATAAAATAAAACGTTTTATTTTATCTGAAATGAGTGCATTCCACGAAGTAAGGGTTTCAACAATCAAACATTTAATTCTTTAATTCCAGGAATCTACGACAGTAATTGACAAGATAATTACCTTCTAAACTTATTCCACAGAAAATGTGATAGTGGGTTTTTCCATTTTGTAGGAAGGTCCAAGTGGCGTATTCAAAATTCTTAACAGTTCACTAAAAGTAGGTACTTCAGTTGCAAGGTGCAGTTTATTGTGTATACTAGTGTTATGGAAAATTTTGAAGTGCCGTGTAAACGCCGAAAAATTGGTCCTTTAACAGTTAATGAAAAAACATTAATATTTAATTGTTTTAAATCATTTACAGACAAACGTTTATGTGATAGTGTTGATGAGACCGTTGAGTTAGTTAGCAGTACACTTGGTGTTGGGAAATCTACGATTTACAGAGTTATTAAAGAAGAGAAATGTGGTAGTTTTCAAATGCCACGTAATGCTCCAGGAAAACCAAAATTTCAAATAGAATATCATTTTAAAGAAGGACTTCGACGGAAAGTGCATGAATTCTTCTTTAGACAAGAATTTCCAACATTGGATAAAGTTCTTGTCTCAGTTCGAGATGATAAGGATTACCCAGAAATGAGTCGAAGTACGTTATGGAAACTTTTAAAAGAAATAGGCTTCCGCTGGAAAAAGAATCCCAGAAAGTCTATTTTATTAGAAAGAAGCGATATTGTCATATGGAGAAGACATTTTCTAAGAACCATAAAGGAAATGAGAAACCAAAAAAGAAAAATATTTTATCTTGATGAAACATGGATCAACGAGGGTCATACACCAAATAAATTTTGACAGGATGAAACTGTTACAAGTCAAAGGCACGCTTTTGTAAATAACTTATCTACTGGTTTAAACCCACCATCAGGAAAGGGACGCAGGCTGATAATAGTACACATTCGCAGTTCAGACGGTTTTGTTGAAGGTGGTTTATTAACTTTTTAATCAACTCGTACCGGTGACTACCATGAAGACATGAACGCTAATGTCTTTCAAGAATGGTTCGAACAAATGATAGATCTTCTTCCTAAGAACTGTGTAATAGTAATGGATAATGCAAGTTATCACTCCAGACTTATAGAAGGACTACCCACAATCAAGTGGTTAAAAAAAGACTTGCAGAATTGGCTGAGTTCAAAAAATATTACGTACCATCCCGGATCTATAAGAAAGGAACTTTATTCGTTGTGTGCCCTTCATAAAGAAAAATTTAAAAAATACGAAATTGATGAAATTGCCAAAAATCGTGGAATGACAGTACTTAGATCCCCACCATATCATTGTGAATTAAACCCGATTGAACTGGTATGAGCACAGATAAAGAGTGAAGTTTCAAGAAAAAATACCACTTTTAAAATTCATGATGTTAAACAGTTGTTTTTGGAGGCCGTAAATAATGTAAAACCTGAAAACTGGGAAAAGGCAGTCAATCACACTATTAAAGAAGAGGAAAAAATGTGGAAGCTGGACAATATTACTGATAAAATGATCGAGCCAGTTATTATATATCTTGGTTCTGAAAGTTCATCTTCTGAATCTGATTTGGATTTGTAACAAGTAGCTGTAAGTTTTATATTAATATTTTTATTCATATATTTAACATACCTTAGACGGTTTTAAAAACTCTTTTTCTCTTTTGTAATTTTAAAAATTAAAAAAAATGTTAATTTTTTAAAACCCTTTTGAATGTAGGCCAGTCAGTTCTAATATAGTGTGTGATAAAAGAGGTCACTTTTTTACATACACATAACACTTTATAACACTGAAATAATTCATTAATTTTTTGCAATTATTCAAAGTAATTTTTCAATTAATCTTGAGCACGCCCATGGAGTGGTCAAAGGTACCAGTTAAAATTATGCTAATTACTCTCTCGTTCATAAACATAAACTATAAATGTTGGGAAGAAAAATCCTCAAAGTTAAAGGAAATTAAACCAAATTTTGAACGATGGACTAACAACGCCCGTAGCCGTTTCCTTCAGGTTGTATTAACCAGGCTCCGATTAGGACACAGCAACCTCACACATGAATATTTAATGAAGAAGGAACCTCAACCAAAATGTACGAGTTGTGACGTGCCGTTAACAGTGAAACACATATTAACAGAGTGTCCCAAATATAGTGCTGAAAGACTAACTAATAAAATTCCATCAGTTATAAGGGACAATTTTAGTGAGTGTACCAGTGAAAATATTGTGAAATTCTTAAAAGACTGTAGCATATTTAACCACATATAAGCAAGTTGTTTATTTGTTATTTGTAACTATTATTGTTTTCATTAAATTCATCCGCTAATAAGCAATATGGTTGATGCGGCTGCCTTAAATAAAAAAAATAGCTTCAGAACAATATTAAAATAAATAGATTGCAGAAATATGTATAAAATTATACAATACTCTATAAAAGTATAGTAAAGAATTACTAAAACCTAATACATTAAATATCGCACATATTCAATAAATCTCTTTTCTTTGTCATCGTCTAGTAAACAAACTCATACATCACTATCCATTTCATTGATTTTATAACGAACAAAGATTTGTGGTGTTGATCAAACCTGAGGGTGTGCACACTGTATACATAACGACAGGACATAGTGGTGAATCGGATGTAGAATTACCAGTAAAGTACAGACCACTACCGTTACGCTCTGGCGAAGAAGACGGTTACAAATCGTACACCATGACTTACCATAGAGCACTGCGCTTTTATTTTTATCTCGTAATTACAGGAACAGAAAAAGTCGTATATTTACAGACACGATTTTAATTTGTTTTACTCCAATTTAGGATACTGAAAAAGTATCATTAGGAGATATAGTAATTGAGATGAATCGTAAATTTTAAAATAAAAAGAATAAAGGGTAATTAAGCTTCACGGTAAGTAAGAAAAATTTAAACAATGTTTATAAATTTTTATAAAATAATCAAGGAGTGAGAATTGTTTAAAACATTTAGCCCAGCGGAATGAGAAAAAAAAGTACCCTGTTTGTGACACTGAACCGGTCATGCAAACGGCATTTGTTTTGAGCAGTATGGGCATCTGAAACAAAAATCTATATGTTTCCTGCGGTCGATTTTTTGGACTTAACTAATTATTAACAAAGTGATCTGATTAAAATCAGATCAATATATGGAAAGCGTGGAAAGCACTAATCAGACTAAGAACTGACGTTTCACGTTGTGCTAGTCACCTGAAGAAATGGGGATACCAGGAGAACGATACCTGCGACTGTGGCACGGTTCACAATAATTACCATCTACTATCATGCACAGAGATGAGGGAAACCTGCACAGAATGACAGGGCCATCTATGTGGCCAACCACTGGAAACATAAAATTTAAAGATGTTGGTGTTCCGGATACGAAAAGTAAGTAATATATGGACAGCTGGTCACGCGGCAATATGGACAATTAGAAGTAGATGGACTCGTTGCTAGTGTGCAAATGCAAAGTGAAACTGATATGACAGAACGGAATTCAGAGTTGCCTATATAAAGAATATTCTATACTCTGTTTTTTAACCAAAAGGAGTAAACCAAAAAGACAGATTCACACCCAAGAAAGTTACTAGAAAAGTCACCAAATACATCTTCTTTTTTGTTGATTATCTGGGCCTTGCGGTAATCGAGTAATCCATATCGGACAACCTTACACGTCAATTCTAACCTTACTTTGTTTATTTATGTTTGAATATTTTTTTTTCAATTCGCCCATAAATATATATTACAATTATTACAATAAAAAAGGACGTTTTTCACATTTGGTTCCATGTACCTATATATATTTAAATATCGGGTGATCCAGTTTTATAGATCTCTTGAGTCTATGGTATTTAATTTAGAGAATAGTTTGATCCAGAATGTCAATAATGTTACCGATCTAAGTATGGTTTTTCACAGAAATTTGTCTTTTAATTTGCAAATTGATCTTGTATGCAACAATGCTATGCAAATGCATATATCAAAAAGTCAGAGAGATTTCTGAAATACTGTTTTTTTAAACTGTGTAGACCATATTCTTATTCTGGTGTGATTAATTTCTTGAATCTAGGTTTTTCTTACCAGAAGAATTACCTTTGACTTTGATCATTATTTTTAAGCTTAATAATCCAATCTCCTGAATTGCTTCAGCCAATTTGTTTTACATATTCCTTTTCGTTCACTGCTTTAGAATTCACTTTTTCATGTTTCCCATCTCAGAAAAAATTATGGTTCAAATATAGGTGTGGTCCTACTTTTCATGCATGGTAATCAAGTACCTCATTAGATAGATTTGTTTAAATTATGTATAAATATCTTTAGGTTCTATTTTTTTAAGCACTAAAATGCAAAAAGATACTTTAAATAAATAAGTGTGTACTTGCAATTTTCTACTAGAATTCTGCAACCAAAGGAAATTTTCTGTAATGAACACGCATTTCAAACATCATCCACGTAGATTCTACACCTGGAAATCACCTGGAGATAGAACAAGAAATCAAATAGACTTTATTCTGATCAGTTCGAGATGGAAGTCTTCAATTACCAACGCAAAAACATTTCCAGGAGCAGAATGCGGAAGCGATCACCAGCTCTTGATGGCAGATTACAAAATGCGTTTCAAGAACATACGCAAAGCTTCTCCCCGTTCTTTTGGGCTAACGGACCCCGAATTAGCTACCTTTAAAGAGAGAATTGAACCAGCACTAACCAGAATAGGGAACAATCAGTCAGAACAATGCGTGGATGAAACCTGGACAGATATTAAAGAAACCATCGTAACAACAGTGAACCAATGTCGCCAACCATGTATAAATAATAGCATTAAACCATGGATCAGCAGAAACACGTGGAAAGTGATTGAACAAAGAAAGCAACTTAAAGTTCGCCCCTGTGATCAACAGACATATAAAGCTCTCTCCAGAGATATTCAACGAAGATGCCGAAAAGACAAACAAGAATACATCTCTGAAATCTGCCAAGAAATAGAAAATCACGGATATCGAAATGAAACCAAAGACCTCTTCCGGAAAGTGAAAATTCTTGCGAGAGAATTTAAACCCAAGAACTATGCAATAGAGGACAAACATGGTATTATCATAAGTGATATCGACAGAGTGTTGGAAACATGGAAAAACTATTGTTCAGCCCTCACTTCAGCCCTCGAAAACACTGAATACAACCCTGAACCTGAAATTCTGCTGTCCGAGATTGAAGAAGCTGTAACTCACCTCAAGAAGAATAAATCCCCTGGCTGCGATGATATCACGGGAGAGCTCCTTCAGAACATGGGAGACAAAGGATGTTACATAATGTGGAAACTTTGTAATAAAATTTGGAGATGCGGAAAGTGGCCCAGAGAATGGCGCACATCATTGTGCATACCAATCCATAAAAAAGGAACAACTACAAAGTGTAGTAATTATCGTACCATCTCACTGATTTCCCATCCAAGCAAAATATTACTAAGAATCATTAAACACCGTTTGCAACAGTACTTAGACAACCAAATTCCCCAAGAACAAGCAGGCTTTGTCAAAGGGAAGGGTACGAGAGAGCAAATCCTTAATATGCGGCAGCTCATAGAAAAGGTCCGCGAATTTAAAATTCCAATAATAATCTGTTTTCTAGACTACCAAAAGGCATTTGATTGTGTAAAGTGGGAAGTTCTCTGGACAGTTCTTCATGAGATGGGAGTCCCAGATCATTTGGCAATATTAATTAAAAACTTATACGAAGATAACTCAGTTAAAATAAGAATTGAAAACCAGCAATCTGATAGCTTCAAAACCAGCAGAGGTGTACGACAAGGCTGCATACTATCTCCAGACCTGTTCAATTTATATGGAGAATACATAATGAGGAACGCACTTGATGGATGGAGAGGCGGCATCTCCATTGCAGGGAAAAAGATCTCAAACTTAAGATTCGCAGACGATACAACACTGATAGCAACATCTGAAGAGGAGATGTCGAGACTGATAAAGAGAGTAGAAACCGAAAGCAACAAGTGTGGGCTCAAGATTAATAATCAGAAAACAAAAATCATGATTGTGGACCACGCGAATATCCTCCAAACAACAGGCGCCCTAAATCAATTCGAGAAAGTAGACGAGTTCACGTATCTAGGATCTTCCTTAAGCAATGCAGCCTCCTGCCATACGGAAATTCGCAGAAGAATAGGAATGGCCAAGAACGCGATTAGTCGACTGTCAAAAATATGGAAGGACCGCTCTTTGTCCAAAAAACTCAAAATGAGACTGGTACGGACACTCGTTTTTTCAATCTTTAGTTACGGTGCCGAAACATGGACAATAAAATCAGAGGATAGGAAAAGGATTGACGCATTCGAAATGTGGTGCTGGAGACGAATGCTACGCGTCTCGTGGACGGAGCACAGATCCAATCAGTCGATTCTCGAAGAGCTAAACATTCAGACCAGACTCTCCTCTCAGTGTCTTGCAAATATTTTAAAGTTTTTTGGCCACATTGCGAGAAGAGACAATGACAACTTAGAAAGACTAATTGTGTGCGGAAACGTAGAAGGACGTAGAGGCCGAGGACGCTCACCTATCCGATGGTCAGATCAAGTACAGAAAGCCACTGGAGAGACGTTTTCCGAGTCCATGAGAGCAGCCCAAAATCGCAAGAGATGGAGAGAATTGACAGCCCGCATTGTAGGGAATCACGATCCTCAGCAATGAGGAAACGACAAGAGAGAGACTTGCAATTTCTTTAATGCTGGATTCTTGTTTAATTTTGACAGTGAGTTTGATCCATTTTTTATCAATAAATATAATTTACTAAAAAATACTGGATTTCTGTGAGATAATCGACAAATTCAATCTATTATGTTACATTTTACCACAATTTTTCAGTTTTCTTGTGATGATCTACAACAGGAAGAACAAAATCAACTGTATCAATACAATCAAACTAAAACACAACATTACTTTACTAATGTTCTTTTATTGTGATAAAAACAAAATGAAAATGCTTCTTAACAAGTATACACTAAATTTAAAAGATAGTTGCCGTTTTTCTTATGATAATTAGATACAAATAATATACATTTATAAATTTATAAACAGTTTAATCTATATTTATTATAAATATCATCTAGAAAAATATCACATTAAATATTATTCTCATCACCAAGTCTAAGTTGTTACAAAAACAATTTAAAGAGTCACAAATCGATTTATATATTAGAGGAAAATAATATTGTGTGCATAATATATATTCGGAATGAATGTAAAAATAAAAATTTCATAATTTTATTAGTCTTCCAAAATATCCTCTCCATTTATGTCTCGGTGAGGTTCATGAACAACTACACCATTTCGAATTTCTTATTTAGTTTTTCAGCAAAAACTCAATCTATTTCTGATATTTAAGCAAGAATGTTTTGTTTTAGGTCTGCAGCCCAATGTATAAATCATTCTTTGAATAATTTCACCTAAAAAATTATTATAGTAAGACCTTCATAATATAGACAATAACTCGATCATTTTATAAACAGTAAGATAAACAATCTATAGTTATACTCTGAAATATTTGCTGCAATGAATCTGCTTATATGTAACGTAAAAAATATCCTTTTTTTCCTTTTCTTCACTTTTCATGTTCTTATATCTGTTGAACCAAAATACTTGACAACATTCCAGTAGAGTATACAAATAAAAACTTAAAATTTATTTTTTTAATAACTTACTTTATCAGATCATTACTTAGTATACTCATCATCAAACATACCAAGTATAATATTTTTAAATAAGAACAGTGAAATGTAAGTACATGATACTTAAAATGAAAATATTTGTACACTGGTATGTTTCCAAAAACATGTAACACAAAGGCTGTTTGTAGTGGAGTAAACTTGCCTGCGCTTGGACCAATTACGAACCAGCATTATGGCGCGGAAAATTTGAATTTCTCCTCCTGGTTAAAAAACAGACGATAGCTAGTTAAGCTCATAGACATTTATATATGTCTATGGTTAAGTTAGTTTCAGGGTTTGACTACAGGAAATATATCAAGAATAAATAAATAAAAGAAATTGGAATAAAATAATTATCTAAAGAAAATTAACAAGCATGTGACGTTTGTAACATTATATACATCAGAAAAATTGCCATTTTTTTATCTGACTTGAATAATTCTAAAATGAATTCTTGGCATTAAGATTTTTTCAATATTTATAATGTATTTCAATATATTTTTTTAAATTTTAATTATTCTAATTGATTGTTGTTATTTATATCTAGTTACAGATACAGATTAATATTTTAAAGTATTAGATAGATTACCTCTACCAGATAAATATACACCCCTCATTTTACGCTTCCCTCATCAACATAGATCAAACACAATAAATCTTTGTCATTAGCGGGAAAAGATCTAATTAAATCTGAAATATTTCCCATTGCCCTACAGGTTGCGCCCTTTTGAGCAGCGAAAGGAAGTGAGCACCGCGTGAACTAGGAGTGCCTATATGTATATATGTTGTGTACGGGTATGTGTGTGTCTCTAGCTGCAACTCGTTTCCCACACTGTATACTTTTCGGATGTGTGCAACTTTAATTCGTTCTGTGTGTAAGATCGTTCACGTGTTAAGCGTTACGCGAGGGAAAATAACATACGATCAAATTAAGTAATTAATTATGGATTTATACCAGTGTTTGAATTTTAAGTTGTAGGTTTTAGATTCGACTTATTCATGAATAAAACCGTGTAGAATCGAGGTCGGCTTTATAATACGAAATTTAGCATCATATTATGTATTTATTAAATTTAATATATGTATTAATTAGGTGAATTTTGAGTGAAAGGATATTTTTGTTTCTTTAAAAGTTCACTTTTCTAGTAGTAGTGTTCAATCACAAATTAATCCCTTAATTTGTAATCTCACAATATTCTTAACTTCTAAATCTTCTATAGTTTCACCGTGTATAATTGATACAATTGTAAAACTCTATTGAATAATATTTTAATAATTAAAATCCATCATCATCATATAACGGGGGTCCTACGGCTTTTCCTATTTTTTCAATCTCCCTCTTCTAAGCCTCTAGATTGCATTGTTTTTGTAATTTCTCTTCTCCAGGAATTTGGTGGTCTTTCCCTTTTCCTTCTTTTTGGCGGAACATACATTAAGGCTTTCTTTGGCCGCGGCTCCTCCTCCATTCTCATCACGTGACCATACCATTGCAATTGCCTTCCCTGTATTCTATCTGAAAGAGTATCTCTAATTCCTGTATTATTTTGTATTTCCTCATTTCTGATTCTTTCTATTCTCGATACTCGACATGACCTTCTAAGATAATCCATTTCCACAACGTCTACTTTATCTCGTTCATTCTTTGTCATCGTCCAACATTCGGCACCATATGTGGTAATCGGTTCTACAATTGCTCTGTATACACGAAGTTTGGTATGCATCTTTATTTTATTAGACCACAGTAATTAATTCAGTATTCGGATGCATTTTCCCTTGGGTTATTCGGTTTTGTACTTCTATCTTAACTCTGCCATCTGCTGATATGATGCTTCCTATATATTTATACTGGTTGCAACCTTTGTGACTTCGTTTTCAAGCCTCAGATCTGTGGTATTTCCTCCAATTTTTAAATATTCTGTTATGCTTATGTTTACAGTAAGCCCCCATTTGGCATATTCCTCAAATAATTTTCGATTCATATAAATTATATCTTCCTCATCGGTTGCAACCACCACCTGATCATCTGCAAACAACAATGTATACAGAGTTTTTTGTCCCACTTCGATGCCCATAAATCTACATTTATTTCTCCAATTCCTCAATGCTTCTTGGACGTATATTTTAAAGAGTGTCGGTGACAAACAGCATCCTTGCTTTAGGCCTTTAGTGACTTTAAATTCATTTAAAGTTCTGGTTACAATTTTTACACAACTAACTGCATTTTCGTACAATTTATATATCGCTCGGATATACGTCGAATCCAATCCGGACCTTTCGAGGACCTCAAACATTTTCTTCAACGGGACACTATCATATGCTTTCTCAAGGTCTATAAATACCAAATGGGTCTCTCTACTTCTTTCGACACACTTTTCAATTATTTCCTGTCTTTCGTCTCTGTTATCTATTAATTCCCTTATTTTGTCCCATCTGTACTCTACTCTATCCTCTTTCAGCAGTTTCGTATAATATTCTTCCCATTCATTTAACTTTATGAGAGGAATTTTGTCGTCATTTTTCTTATTTTTCCTAAACTGCTTTAATGTTTTCTAAGCTTGCGCCACTTTTGTTCCACACATAAATCTGTCCAGTTCATCACACTTAGCCTCCCAGTTTACATTTTTCGCCTTATCCACTTCTTTTTTAACTTCTCTATTCCATTTGGCGCATATTTCTCTGTCTTGAGGATCTTTGGATTGAAGCCATATGTGATATGCTTGTTTTTTTCTTTAGAACTTTCTCTTCTAGTTCCGTTGACAAATACAGACTTTCAGGGTGTAAGTCCTTTGTTTCTATATTTTTTATTTTTTGAGCTATTCTCATTTTATATAAGAACTTTGTCGAATCTTGTTTAAAGCTTTTCAGGTTATATTTTATGTTTTCTATGGTTGTTCCTATGTCTGTTACTTCATCATGTTTGTGACTTGATTGTTCTCTCTTAAATGTCACCATTACTTTTGCAATAATTATATGGTGGTCACTTCCACATTCTGGCACTCTAAACATCCTCACGTCCTTCGTTTTTAGTTTAGAATCTTTACGCTGAATGAAATAGTCAATTATTGATTTTAAATTCCTGGTAGGCTGCGTCCATGTTAATTTGTGTATATTCTTATGGGGGAAGAAACCATTTAATATTTTCAAAGAATGTGATTCGCAAAAATCTATTAATCTTTGACCATTGTCGTTCAGAATGTCTTCTACATATCTCCCTACTATTTCACTGTTGGAGCTCTTTCCAGTTCTTGCATTAAGATCACCTAAGATCCAAATTTCTTTCTCCTTATTAATTGTGGCTAGAACAGTTGTTAACTTGTTAAAGTACTCTTCCTTGTTGTCAATCCTTGAGTCATCCGTCGGTGCATATGTTCCAATTACCACTATTTCATGGCCATTTTTCTTAATTTCCTTGAGGATAATTCTTTCATCTATTTCTTGCCATAATTTAATACATTTTTTCAGTTTCTGATGTATTGCTATAGACACTCCCCTTTTAGCTCGTTCGCTCTTTTCTACGCCACTATAGAAATGCAGGTATTCGCTTATTTTTTCATTTCCTCTTCCTTTTTTCTTTACTTCAGTTAATATACAGATGTCTAGTTTCATTTTACTCAGTTCACGGAAGACCTCCTCCTGTTTTGTTCTTATTCCTTGTATGTTCCATGCACCCAAATTCATAGTCCATTTTCTTTACGAATTTCGTTTATAGTTTAATCCGTCCGAATTCCAAGGCTTTTTGCTGAAATTTTTAACCTTTGATAATTTTTTCCGAGTATTGAGGAGTTGGCCCGATGCCTCAACCCCCAACTTGGAGGACCAGGGTTTTAAATCAGAGTATCCTTCTCTTAGATAAGTTGCCTTCTCTACGGCTTAGGAGTCCTATCTACCCCACCTGTTGGTCCGCGGGTGGTATTTTATTTCCCACCTACCCGCCGACCTAGCTGCAAACAGGCCGGTGATGGCATTCCCCTATCCGCTACCTGGGGACGCGCCCTCTAGGTTTACAGGTTCCCCCGAGGACCTGTAACCTGTAACCTGTAAAATCCATTCACCTGTTAATAAATTATCGAATAATATATTTTTTCTAATTGAACTTCCTAAGTGCTGCAATTACGGCCTAGATTAAATTGTATTGTAAGCTGATAGTTCAAAGTTTGTCAGTATGATAACAGAAGGAATTGTGAAAAAGAGAAGGCCACAAAATAGACCAAATTCTACTAGGTCAGTAGGTCAGTATGATAACAGAAGGAATTCTGGAAACAGAAGGCCACAAAATAGACCAAAATCTAGTGGGTTAGAAGGTCAATACGATAACAGAAGAAATTCTGAAAAAAAAAGGCCACAAAATAGACCAAATTCTAGTGGGTCAGTAGGTCAGTATGATAACAGAAGCAATTCTGAAAACAGAAGACCACAAAATAGACCAAAATCTAGTGGATTAGAAGGTCAGTATGATAACAGAAGAAATTCTGAAAACAGAAGGCCACAAAATAGACCCAATTCTAGTGTGACCAGAGATGACAACAGTTACGACGGATCGTCAAGGAGACAAGAGAATACCGTGAGCTGTTTAAGTCATTAGAATGAAGAAGTGCTACTTGCAACGGCATCAGTACGAGTAAGAGGCTCAAAAGGAAGCTCACAATTGATGAGAGCATTGATTGACCAAGTTCACAGTCATCATTCATTACAGAGAAGACCGCTATAAGTCTCGGAATAAAAAGAAAGGCTGTCCACACTCAGATATCTGAAATTGGCAATGAGGACCAAAGGACGTCGAAATGGAGCGTAACATTAAACTTAGAGGCGCATTTCGAAAATGAGTTTGAAATAAAAATCGAAGCACTTGTATTACGAAAAATCTACCGGAGAAGGAGATACAGATGAAAGGAAGGGACCATAGGAACTTAGTCCTGGCGGATCCAAATTTTAATAAAACAGGTTCAATAGATATTCTATTAGGAGCCAAAGAATATAGTTTGATATTACTGGACCAAGTAGATCGAACAAAAGATGGTTTGCTCACCCAAAATACAAAATTGAGTTGGATAATACCAGGAATAGCACGGCAAGAGAATATTCCTAATATACAACTAGTTAGCGTGATATCTATACGACAAATGGATGAAGAGATAAAAAATACTGGAAGTAAGAAGAAGTAGATCAAAGCAATGCTCTTTCAGTAGAAAAAAATAGTGTAAAGAATATTATAAAAGGGTCGCTTTTTAAGGGTTGAAATATGATGGAACTTTATTCAAAAGCACGAAACTATCATTATTTAATTAATTCAAACCAAATTTTACCCATATTCAGGTTTAATATGTTATTTTATAATTTTTGACAATTAGAATTTCACCCCTAAGAACAATCAGGGTTCGTCGACATGACATAAACTATAAAGCAGAGGGTGAATTGAGCTTAAATCCAAATTTTTATCCAAATCGATCCAAGGCGAAATCATTTTTTTAGAATTAGTAATTTTTTACATTAATCTCTAACAAGGGTTGCTTTTTAAGGGTTGAAATAATCAGTATTTAACTAATTCAAACCAAATCTTACCCATATTCAGGTTTAATATGTTATTTTATAATTTTTGACAATTAGGGGTAGTTTAGGGTAGACCCCTAAAACCCATCAGCGCACTTCGGTTCGATATAGATTTTGATCCTTGGGCTATCACCTACCTTCTGTTAAAATTTCAACTCAATCCATGCAGGACGAAAAACTTGCGAGGTTTTAACTTTTTTCGAGCTTCATTTCCTGAACTATTATCGCTTCCTTAGACAAGCACTTCTTTGATAGGCAAACAACATTGTTGCGAGACAGATAGTTGAACGATATTTTATACAATGTCTATACCCAAGTATGGATTTATTTTTGTCCAAGTTTTATATTGGTCCACTATTTCACATGCAGTTCAAACAGACATATATTAAATTGTATGATCCGTTTTAAATTCGTTCGATCTGTATATACATATAAAAGGCATCTATTCTTTTTGCTGTTTCAGAATCTACTATCAGCCTTTCACAGCCATATAGTAAAACAGAAAAAAAGTGACTGAATCTGAAAAAGAATCTGAATCTGATAATTCAGATTCTGAGGTCTAGACTAAGGTCCGATCTTGTAAAAATGTTTTCATGTTATACTAATGTCTAGTTCTCGTTTTTATACTAATTTATACTTTTTGTATATTCTTTATTGGGTCATATTCCATAATCTTAATCCGGAAATACACTGAAATTTCAACAGTAAAAGGCCTATAACTTGTTTGCCCCTAATTTTCCCTTTTTTAAAGTCAATACCCGTATACAAACAAAAATCACTGCTGCCAAACACGAGAATTCATTCTCCCATTACATACGACACCCACACGTCTGTTTGGAAGTAATAACCGTTTTTGTCTTGAGATCATTATTACTATTATTTGAGAAGGACAGATCCACTAGCCGTAACCTTCCTTGGCAGGTGCTACAATTACGTTGACGTGCTCGAGGAGATTTTTGTCGTTAGCAATACTTAATACTCATAAATAAAAAGTAATTAACATGGTAATTGGAAGTCGCTCAGATTTCAGTCAAAATGTTTAAATAATTGGAGAAACAATGTTGTTTTGAAGTAGTTGTGAGTACAAAGATATATTATTTTTGTAGAAATACCAGAATATAGTTGAACCGGTGAGATAAGACGCGGACGTCATTCTGTTTGTATAATTTTAATGCCTTCTGCTTGATACTGGTGGAAAGGGAAATAGAAATCAGATGTAAATTCAGTATCCACAAGGAAATTGAATTTCTTGTAGTCTGTAGTTAGGCTAAAAATATGTGGAATTCTACAGGGTGGTTAATAACTACGTGGTGTAGAATACATACAATTTTTTTAATTGTTCCCTATATATTTTTTTCAAATTCGTATTCTAATTATTCTACTTGAGGTATTAAAAAAGGAAAACCAAACAAGAAAATTCTACAAGACTCTGAATAACGCAAGAAAGGAATTCAAACCAAGGCTCAGACATATAATAAATACAAAGCAGGAGCATATACTAAATACAAAAGAAGATGTACTGAAAAGGTGGGTGGAACACTTTAAAGAACTACTTACTATAGAAGTAGAAGATCCAGAGTTAAATCAACCACCCGGAGGAGCAAGCAACAATTCACCATTAGAGCCGCCGTCAATTCAAGAAGTACGAGATGCAATAAAACACCTAAAAAACAATAAATCTCCAGGAAGTGATGGTATACCCGCGGAACTTATTAAATGTGGAGGTGCTTCTGTGACTAATCAAATATATAAAATAATACTCAGAGCCTGGAATGAGGAACAAATCCCGGAAGAGTGGTGTATTGGAATCGTTTGCCCGCTACACAAAAAGGGTGACCAATTGGAATGTAGAAACTATAGGGGAATAACCCTCATTAATACAGCATACAAAATATTTTCGAGGATCATATATGGTCGCCTAAGTACATATTCAGAGGAACTTCTCGGGGAATATCAAAGTGGCTTTAGGCCTGGTCGATCAACAACAGATCAGATCTTTGTGCTAAGGCAAATACTGGAAAATACCAATGAATTCAATATCGATACATACCATCTTTTTGTAGACTTCAAATCTGCCTATGATAGTGTCCTAAGAAATGAATTGTATGAAGCAATGAATGAATTCCACATCCCCGATAAACTGATAAGATTGGTTAAGGCTACAATGCGTAATGTGGTTTGCAAAGTTGAAATACAGGGCGAACAATCACAGGCGTTTGGAACGCATGTTGGGCTGCGACAGGGAGACGCGCTGGCGTGTCTCCTTTTCAACATAGCACTGGAAAAGGCGATCAGAGATGCCCGAATAGACAACAGAAGAAATATTTTTAATAAATCATCCCAAATTTTGGCATATGCAGATGATGTGGACCTAGTTGCCCGCACAACACGCAAGCTAGAAGAAATGTATACCACCTTCTCAAATGCCTCAAAATCTATGGGCCTGCTAGTAAATGAGGAGAAAACTAAGATGATGGCATCAATACCCAACAATAGAGCCAGGAACATTGGTCCCCAATTCACGGTTGATAACTCGACCTTTGAAGTGGTTGACAAATTCACATACTTAGGCTCTCTGATCACCAAAGAGAACGCCATAACAGAAGAAATCAAGCGAAGGATAGTAATGGCAAACAGATGCTATTTTGGACTAAGTAGACATATGAGAAGTAGAAACTTAAGCCAAAAAACAAAAATAGCTATATACAAAACCCTTATACAGCCAGTGTTGACATATGGATCGGAGACATGGACGATCTCCAAGGCAGACGAAGACCTTTTGCTTATATTTAAACGAAGGATCCTGAGAGGAATATTTGGTGGCATCTGTGAAAATGGTGTTTGGAGGAGGAGATACAACTACGAGGTATACCACAGATATAAACAAATATTTGGTGGTAAAGACGTAGTATCTCTTATAAGAATAGGAAGATTAAGATGGGCAGGACATCTAGCAAGATCACAGCAGAACAACCCTCCTAGAAGAATCCTTATGTCACAACCCGTGGGAAGCAGAAAAAGGGGTAGGCCAAAACTCAGATGGAAGGATGGTGTAGATGAGGATGGTAGAAAGATAGGTGCAGCAAACTGGCAACGGTTGGCAATGGATAGGACTGCATGGCGTACTAGACTTGGGAAGGTCGAGGCTCTTTCATAAGGGCTGTAGCACCATTGATGATGATTCTACTTATAATTCTTGTTCTTATAGTATTAGATTTTACATTACTATACACAGTATTTAACAAGTTATGACCATTTTTATTTCGAAATCCCTATGAAATCAACACCATGTATATAAAGAAGTAATGCATAAACAATTATAATATAACAGCCCTACAGGCCTTGTAGGCCACTGGCTTCTAAAAACTTGGTTATTTTCTTACGGTTTAACCGTTTCTATAAACGGTTAAAAGGGCTACATCAAATTAACACGAACGTTTTCGGAATAATAATTCCATCATCAGGTTAACAATGCCTAAAATAAGTATAAACCATTTAATTAAAGAAAACATGGTTGAATAAGGTTAAAAAAAGCAAAATGGTTGTACTTACAGGCTAATTAACATGCCTGAGCCACCAAAATATTAGGGTAAAAACCCTTTAAAATAAATAAGGTTACTAAAAACTGTACATATTGTTGTTAATAATATTTGATGTTTAATATTTAATTATATTTTACTTCAGGTGACATACACCCATGCCTTACGTGAGTTCCAGCGTCCGGAGAGTAAACGGACTTCAGGTGGTAACTGATTGACAAGATACCTATGAACGGTGTCGAAAACAAAATGTCAATATACCATGAAACAGTATTAGTTATACATAGTATTACTACAGCCAAAAGATTCAAAAAGTTTGATGATGTTAAAAATGCTAACAGCAATCCAGGTGTTGGGATTTAACAAATTTTTTTAATTATTTAATTTTGGGTATAAAAGATGTAAAATTACCAATGGTGTTAAAGGTCATGTTTAAGAGAATGAGGTATGCATTAGGCGGCCTATGTTACTGTTTGTTGTATGGAGTGTGGTCTTAAATGTGTAATTTGTGACAGATTAGCTTAGATATATGAAATTGTCCTTTTATGTTGATCACATCTAGGACAAGGTAAAATTGAATTGTATATATTTGTAGCTAATAAATATAAACTAGCTAATAAATAAAAACCTTGTTTTTAAATGAAATTGTTTAGGACTGCTCGTATGGTAAAAAAGGTTAATATAAGTGAGTCTAATAAATTGAATAAGGATTAGAAATCTTCCGGATGAAGAAATTAAAGGTATAACCTATGAAATTAAATTTAAAATTGAAAAGGCTGATCTTCTCAGAGACTTGAAAAGAATAAAAGTAAAGAAAATGATTAAAGAAGGAGGGGGGGGCTTAAAGGAAAATAAATGAGTTAATCAACAAATTAGAAATAATAGAGGTCCTTCATGCTGAAAGCATCTAGCACCCTGAACAAAATCTATTTTGGTTGTATTAAATTCGGTTTATAAAAAACCTGAAATTAGATGGTTGATTAAGGATTTTGGTAAAGGGGAAATAGTGAATTCTGATAAATTGTTGGATTATGTTTAAATGGTTACTGAGTTTAAAACTAATCAGTAGATGGTTGATATATTAAATGACAGAGAAATAATAAAAGAAAGAAGAATAGACAGGAATATGATCCTGTAGAAGTGAAAAGTAGAGAAAATGATAAAATAGTGAGGTATGATGGATGTGGATGTTTATGAAGTAAACAATAGGGTCGGAAAAATTGGAAGGGGGGCGTGACAATAGTTTAATCCTATTCAATAATTGTGTTTCTTTAAACCACTACTCTCTTTACACTATTCGTTCTCTTCTGTTTTTCCCATTTCTCCTTCCGTATTTTTTTAACATTTCGATTCTTTGGCATACCTATAATGTAATCAAGCTATCTAGCTCTTTAGATTCGTATTTTTGTCGTAATTGCTGTGTTGGAGAACTATAATCTCCAACCAAATAATTATATTTCAAAACAAATAATTCAATTCAAAGCAAATAAAAATATTTTCGGGCCGGTTACCTAAATAAATCCAATCTGCATTACTTCTTAGAATGTTAGTCTCCGCCTACTTGACCTTAGACCAGGCGCTATTCAAAATGCATAAAAAAGTATTTTTGGAGGGGCCGCGGGAAGACAGTGCATTAGAGGCAGTAGTGGGGCTTAGACCTATCTTTTAAGTTCGGAGAGTTTTTCTCCACGTTTGCAAGTTACGTAATAAGTCGGGAAGCCGTAAAATGTGAATAGTGTTATGGTGTTTTCGGGAAAGTTCGTAAATTGTAAACTTCTAATTAGGTTCCTTACGTGTAGTTATTCACTCACAGATTATAACTTTCTATTTCTTGCCCTTTTTCAATTACAGTTCTAGCTAAACAAACAACTGCTTTATTTCTATTCAATAGGCCAGATTAAAGCACCTTTAAAAGTCCATTTAAGTTTCTTTACTGAGCTGTCGAAGGCTAGCGAACCAATTGGACTTACAGCAAGTACAAAACTGCTGAAAGAGACACTGTTAGCATATAAGCCTCTCCCTGGAGGGATGTTGAAAACTGGCACCCCTCCATGCTGGTTTTCGATATATCTTCAATATTTTCTTATTTGTTCGTCTTCTCCAAATATTCTCTGCCGCCTTTATTCCTCCGAAGACTTATCTGAGCACCTTTCTTTCCCAGATCTCTACTTTCTTTTCTTTCTGCTGGTTCATGATTCACGTTTTACTGACATACATCACTGTAGGGCTGATTACTGTCTCATAGACTCGCAGTTTAGCTGTTCTTCACAACTTTTTTGCTTTCAGTAATAAATTTACCGACCCTATCGCTCTGCTTTCCTTCACTAATCTTTTGTCTATATCTTTTTCTTTTTTTCCCGTGTTCGTTATGGTTACTTTTAAGTATTCAAATTCTGACACTTTTTCAAAACTATAGACAGTCTCTGCTCCTTTCATTTTGATATATTTGTTATTACTTGTTACGTCTCCTCTCATTTCCATATATTGCGTTTTTGTTTGGTTTATTATTAATCCGTATCTTTTCGCTTTTTCTTCAAATTAGTGGTAAACTTTTTCTTTATGTTTTTTTGTTCTTGCTGGTATCACCACATCATCCATCATAGTTCTATTGAAAATCGTCCTGTTTGTGCTTATATTTGCACATTCTACATGAAACGTTTGATGTGAAAGGGTCACTGATGTTATGTATGGTTTTCATGTGCAGATATACTTGGCAACGTTGCACTTGGCCCACAAGTGACAGCGGTGACATGACAACCACACATGACAATAGACTTAGGTTATGGACTACATGTGAACTGAAATAATGTTAATTTATATATCCTTATAAAGCTTAATAAATAAATAAAACCTATCGTAAGTAGCTTTATGTTATGTCCAACAGTCCTAAAGAGGAATACATTACAACTGGTAGCATAACGGCTCACTTTTATCGAACGTAGGTAGATTACGTAGAACTAGAATCAAAGAAAAACAGTAAACTGACAAAAGAAGAATATCCAACAACAAACAGTGAAGTAATACAATTGCAAAGGTACGTTTTTGGAAATACATCCACGGAGCGTCTTCCTGAGTAGTGGTCCCTATAAAAACAGTGGAAGACCGCTTATTTGGACGTCCTTCGATGGTGTTCCTAGATAGTTCGCGAAAGGTTCGTTGAGTGCCTAGCACTACCGCTGATCCTGCAAAGGACAAGACTAGTTTCCTAACGGGGTTCTCTCGTTATCTCGTTTAGCTATCAGGATAAGCTGAAACAAAAATCCGCTCATCTGTACAAATTTATTTCCAAGCACGGGCCCTGGTCCACGGAGAGTTTCGACACCTAAGGTGGAGATCTTATCGCATCAGTGATGTCATTCAGTTCATTGCCAAACATGTCGACTGAGCAAACCGATTTTTTAGTTCGACTATGCGATGTCCTTCAGGAGGTCTTAGGTGTTCTGAAGCATCTGCCAAAATAGTCAACGACCTAAACAATCACCAACCACTTCTTAATCCAAATGCTGCAGACGACAACTCCGACAGTAATTATGAGGACTACCCTCCTCTGCCTACCATCTCTGAGAGAAACTCCAGCAATTTCGACAGCACAATTTGACCAGCCACTCCTTCTTATTCCAAACCAAGGACCCGCTCCAGGTCAAAGCCAGTAAGGAAAACCAAATCCGCCAACAAATTAAAAGCAAACACTATAACTTCAGCTACTAAAGCTGCCAAAACATACGCCAAATCATACACCACTCCAACTACCACTCCCGCAAAACCCAAAAAAAGGGTAACAGTCTCTCTCACTGAGGGAGCGCCATCTAGCTCTCGTGTCCCTTCTCCGCCAACCACAAACATCGAGGCCACTAAAGCCTCAAAAATCATCGCCACTTCGGAGAGCCAGATGAAAGAGCCGCAATATTTCGTCTACAAAGTTCTAAATGTTCCTAATGCGTATGATACGCACCGCAAATTTTTTCAACGTGTTAATATCTAAGAACTTTTCAAAGGTGTTATCGTCAACCTAAAATTGGTCCCTAAGGACCGTTTGGCGTATCTGGAAACGTCCAAAACCTTGGGCGTGAAGAATATGTCCAAGAAACATATACTTATATGTTTCTTACGTCCAGAATATATCACTCGTGAATTATATTTAATTTTGGCTTGAAGGATAGGCCTTCCTTCAAGCCATCCTGCAAGGAAAAATATTTCTAAAACGAGGTCCAGAAGAAGAACTTGAAGAACATCTTGGTTAAAGAACCTCAGAATCTGGTTCAATACAACATCTGTGCAACTTTTCCGGGCTGCTGCAGATAAGATAAAGTTTGCCATGATAATCGCCAACATTCGAAACGGATAGGTATATTAAAAAGAATAATATTTAATTTCATTTCATTTTATGTAAGTTTATATAATTTTATTTAGTTTTATTAATTTTACTAATAATTTTTTATAATCATTTATAATTTTTTCTAATTTTGATAATTATTTTATAATTTTTTATACCTACCTTTTTATAATTTTATTAAATTTTTATATATTTTTTTATTTTTTATAAGTTTATATAATTTCACTTAATTTCATTAATTTTATTGAATTTTATTTAATTGTATTTAATTTTATTTAATTTTATTTAGTTTTATTTAATTTTATTTAATTTTATTTAATTTTATTTAATTTTATTTAATTTTATTTAATATTATTTAATTTTATTTAATTCTATTTAATTCTATTTAATTTTATTTAATTTTATTTAATTTTATTTAATTTTATTTAATTTTATTTAATTTTATTTAATTTTATTTAATTTTATTTAATTTTATTTAATTTTATTTAATTTTATTTTATTTTATTTAATTTTATTTAATTTTATTTAATTTTATTTAATTTAATTTTATTTTATTTAATTTTATTTTATTTAATTTCATTTAATTTTATAAATGTCATTTAAATTTATTTAATTACATTTAATAACATTTATTTTATATTTTTTTATTTAATTTTATTTTATACAAATATTTTAAAATAAAAATTATCGATTTCGTATAAAAAATTATAATAAGACTACATCTATGTATATTATGTATATTACGGTATACCGCAAGGTTACTACACCCGTCTCGATTGTTCGGTGTTACGCTAAGGCCGGTCGTCCTTTGGATGCGTTTTCGTCCGAAATATTTTCGTCAGAAATCGGAGGAATAATTTCGTCAGATTTCGCATATTGTGGTATCGTCCACTATAGACAAGTTTTCGCATTGTACGAAGTCAGTCATATGTAGTAATTTATCAAATAAGCATACTATAATAATTATTAATACTTAATATGGATCATATTCTTTTGGAAAATAGTTACCTTGTTAGACGGCGATTAAAATTAAAAAGAAAAAAATGTTGGGTTAATGACATATTAGCAAAACGAAAAGAATTCGGAGAATTTCATCATTTATATGATGATTTGAAAAAGGACGAGAAAAAGTTTTTTGATTACTATCGCATGAATCAGGATACATTTAACTATATTTTAGATGCCATAAGAGAACCAATTAAAAAAATGTCGAATTTCCGTGAGACCATTTCACCAGAAGAACGATTGAGTGTGACTCTAAGGTAAGTTATAATAAATACAGTAGTTGCAACATTTCCAATTTTATTATTAAAAAATACAAAGAAAAGAAATACATTGTTTTATGCGCCGAAGTGAGTAATATAGTTCTGAATGGATAACGGCTGTTGAGAGGAAACATCTTCTCTTCTTTCACTTGAATATTGTGAGACCACGGAAGATTCTGTATTTTGCAAAGATGAAGAATGATGTGGTGTTGATATTAAGTCATTACAATAGAATGACGCCTTGGAGGAATCGGTGTCTGTGTAAGACATTGGAGAAGGCAACGGTGTTGATGTAATTGTTTCATTGGAACGATATGATGCTCCGGGCGCGTGTCTTGTAGATAATTGCTCCTCATCAAGAAATACTTGCTGCAACTTACTTCTTATTAGCATTTGTCGATTTTGAGGTACAGCCTTTAAAAAGGGCAGGAGACTGAGTAGGAATTGGCGTTCACTGTCACTATCTTCTCTATTTTTATGTTGGCACAATATTTCCAATTTGGCTTTTTCTATTTCGAGGAACTTGTCGTCCATTGAATTTGCCTCGGAATTCCTAGCATATTTTAGACGACTGTTTGTGTTTTTCTTAGTTTGCATAGTTGTACTACTAGGTGTACTGAATGTACTTTTAACCTCATTACCAGATGTGGATGGCTGCTGTATATCTGTATTTACAATTTGCTGTGATGACTCTTGAATGGTTGATTGAGAGTATGCATTGTCTGCATCAGGCTCCAATGTCGATTCTGTTTCGGAATAAGAGTTGTTATTGTCTTCCTTTTGCGGAGATATATTTCCATGCAGTTTACGTCGTTCAACAGTTTTAGATAAAAACAACAGTATTTTATAATATGGCCATTTGGAGGTAACTACCGATTCTGCACCATCTCCAGATTTCTGTTTTTTCGACTTGTTGAATTCCTTCCGGAATGTGTCTCGCAGCCCCCTCCATTTATTTTTTAGTTCATCAACTGAAACAAAAAAAATCGTTACAAATTAATCACGTTTTTTTTTCATTTCAGGTATTTGGCAACGGGCTCCTCGTTTAAGACATTGGGGTATTCGTTTCGAATATCAGATGTCACGGTGGGTAGAATTGTTCACGAAACGTGTGATGCTATTTGGGACAAGTTGAAATGAAGACATGGAATCTATATCTGAAGGATTTTGGAATAAGTGGAAATTTCCAAACTGTGTTGGATGCATAGATGGGAAACACATACGCATACAGAATCCAAAGCACTCTGGAAGTATGTATCGAAACTACAAGCAATACTTCTCAATTGTTTTACAAGCTGTGGCTGGACCAAACTACAAATTTATAGCAATTGATGTGGGAGAGTACGGTAAAGAAAGTGATGGTGGTATTTTTTCGCATTCAAATCTTTGCCAAAAGCTTGAAAACGGAGGATTAGGTGTTACAAGACATTGTGCACTGCCGGGAACAAATATTAAAGTACCTCATGTTCTTTTGGGAGATGAAGCTTATCCACTAAAAACTTATTTAATGAGACCTTTTCCAGTATCAAAATTAGGACCTTCAGAAATAATTTTTAATGAGCGTTTGTCTCGAGCAAGACAAGTTGTTGAATGTGCATTCGGAATTATGAGTAGCAAATGGAGATTATTACAAAAATCAATTGAAGTAAATCCCGATCCGCCGATAAACTTATTAAATGCATATGCCTCTTGCATAACATTATAATTGATAAAGAAGGAGAGCAACAAGTAGCATGTACATTCGAGCAAATCCCTCATCAAACACATTCAAGAACGGGAAGATTTGGAACCTTGGGTGAAAACAGAGGCACCAGTTCAGCTTATGACATCAGGGATAAATTTAAAACTTATTTTTCATCTCACCTATAATGCATAATTTAAAATCAATAAAATATTCAAATACATTTTGGATTGCAATGAGCCTTACCCATATATGCCTTTTCTACATTATAAACAACAAAGACAAATATTTTGTTTGTTTGCAAATACATATATCATAGGTACCTGACACCTAAATTTGATTTAACTTACCCTTAGTATTCATTTCAACTGCCACTTCTTGCCACAATTTTCTTTGTATATCTCTCATGTGATATGATTTATCGGTCATATCCCATAGAGGCTTTTTTTCATAAATTAAAGTAATTAATTTTTCAACATCCATCTCGTTCTGTTACAAATACAAATCGACTATCAATTCGTCATAACAACTGCGAAAAATCCCATTTGTTTCGGATAGATCGCACTTCGCATGTTTTCGTCCGAATTCGTACGAAGCAGTTCGGACGCAGTGTACGAGCATCAATAGGTTTCAATGAAACGGGATGCTTCGCACTTCTTCGTCCGATTTCTGACGAACGCAATTCGGACGAAAACGCATCCAAAGGACGACCGGCCTAAATAGGCGTGCAAAACATCATACCGTGGTCTAAGAAGTATTCACTCAAAAAAATGTTATCGCTAATATGACATAAAAGAACAAAGAACACAGAAAAAAAAAACTATAGTTTTTATCTAAAACTTTTTTTAACATATCTGAACTAACTTAGAAGACTTTATTTAAGATAGTATTATATTAAAATATATTATATTATTATGGATAATTTAAGATTATTATTTAGCAAAGAAAGGTTCAAATTTTATACTTAACAAGTTACCAATTTGATATCTCACAAGGAAATAGCTTTCTAACTCTACCTGAATTTTTAATATCCTCTAACACAATCCTCTTTACTAATAGCTCGATAAATAATTGTAATCAACAGATCATTAAAAGAAACTAAAATTCCATTTAATAATGAATGCGTGCCATTAAATAGCTACGAGAAAAAATTGTTCAACAAATTTAATACACAAAACTGTTTGTAGCGGTGATAGAAAATGTACGTTTTAATTAACTTTCTTAATGAGTCTTTAACGTCTTTCATTTCTTTATAAATATTATTATTTATTAATAATTAATAAGGTACATAATTCATTTCTTGCTTGTGTTAACGGTTTTTCACTTAGCAATAAATCTGAATTTGCGCAAAATAATATAAATGCAATATATTAAAGAGGTATTTTACGTAATCCTTAAATAAAAGCAACTTTCATTTGACAATCGCATATTTATCGCGCATTTAATTTTGACAATTCGATAAACGCATACGCAATTTTGCTTCCTTCATTACTGTCCTTTATTGAAATAAAGGCCGCCTGTATTTAAATTAAATAGAGTCCAGAAAACTATAGTTGTCCAGAAAACTAATCAACTTAAGTCTTGTCTTAGGTGGTATTTTGTTATGTTTAGTCTACGTCATCTCAATCACCAAAACCTCCTTTATATTCTTATTAACTAGAGTATTTTTCTCATAGTTACTTGTCAATGCATTTGCTATGTATTTCGTGTTGATTAGATCCAATCTTAGTTTCATTTCTTTAGACGTATTAAGGCAATATCATCTAAAACTAAGTGGCTCAGTTTTTTGCCATCCATTTTTCTTTCTTTATCTTTTCATTCTAACTGTTCATTCTTCCTTTTCTTACTACTTGTTGCTTAAACTACTAGGAATTACCCATATTTCTACAGAATCAAATGAATCACATCACAGTCTGAAACATATACTAGCTTGTACATTGATACCATGTGTTCTTGGCATTACTTGGTAATCTCCAAATAATATTTGCTACGTACAATCTAGTGCATTTTAGTCAAGTAAGACATGCTTAACTGTTTCAGGTTATCTGTGTATTTATAGTTATATTTTCCGTAGTACTTTTAGCACATATGGCTACCTTAAGGAAGGGTTTTGTCTAGGCGGTGATGCAAACATGCTGAAGAAGATGGCCAGTCCTGGACCGAAATATATTGTAACTCTTTAGGCAAGTTGTAGCCAGTGATGGTCGACCTCTTCTTTTTCCCCTTCTTATATCTAGAGTTTTAAATGGCGCTTTATCGTCAAGGGCATACTTAAACTGAATTAGCCCAAACGCCTTGGTATATCTTAGCCATTTAATATTAAGCCAAAATATCTTTTCACCTTCAGTGTCACTTGTTCGTTTGACTATAGTTTATTTTTATGAACGAGAGAGTAATTAGCATAATTTTAACTGGTACCTTCGACCACTCAATGGGCGTGCTCAAGATTAATTGAAAAATTACTTTGAATAATTGTAAAAAATAAATAAATTATTTCAGTGTTATAAAGTGTTATGTGTATGTAAACAAAAGTGACCTCTTATTAGAACTGACTGGCCTACATTAAAAAGGGTTTTAAAAAATTCACATTTTTTTTAATTTTTAAAAATTACAAAAGAGAAAAAGAGTTTTTAAAACCGTCTAAGGTATGTTAAATAGATGAATAAAAATATTAATATAAAACTTACAGCTACTTGTTACAAATCCAAATCAGATTCAGAAGATGAACTTTCAGAACCTAGATTTATAATAACTGGCTCGATCATTTTATCAGTAATATGGTCCAGCTTCCACATTTTTTCCTCTTCTTTAATAGTGTGATTTACTGCCTTTTCCCAGTTTTCAGGTTTTACATTATTTACGGCCTCCAAAAACAACTGTTTAACATCATGAATTTTAAAAGTGGTATTTTTTCTTGAAACTTCACTCTTTCTCTGTGCCCATACCAGTTCAATCGGGTTTAATTCACAATGATATGGTGGGGATCTAAGTACTGTCATTCCACGATTTTTGGCAATTTCATCAATTTCGTATTTTTTTAATTTTTCTTTATGAAGGGCAAACAACGAATAAAGTTCCTTTCTTATAGATCCGGGATGGTACGTAATATTTTTTGAACTCAGATAATTCTGCAAGTCTTTTTTTAACCACTTGGTTGTGGGCAGTCCTTCTATAAGTCTGGAGTGATAACTTGCATTATCCATTACTATTACACAGTTCTTAGGAAGAAGATCTATCATTTGTTCGAACCGTTCTTGAAAGACATCAGCGTTCATGTCTTCATGGTAGTCACCGGTACGAGTTGATTCAAAAGTTAATAAACCACCTTCAACAAAACCGCCTGAACTGCCAATGTGTACTATTATCAGCCTGCGTCCCTTTCCTGATGGTGGGTTTAAACCAGTAGATAAGTTATTTACAAAAGCTTGCTTTGACTTGTAACAGTTTCATCCTGCCAAAATTTATTTGGTGTATGACCCTCGTTGATCCATGTTTCATCAAGATAAAATATTTTTCTTTTTTGGTTTCTCATTTCCTTTATGGTTCTTAGAAAATGTCTTCTCCATATGACAATATCGCTTCTTTCTAATAAAATAGACTTTCTGGGATTCTTTTTCCAGCGGAAGCCTATTTCTTTTAAAAGTTTCCATAACGTACTTCGACTCATTTCTGGGTAATCCTTATCATCTCGAACTGAGACAAGAACTTTATCCAATGTTGGAAATTCTTGTCTAAAGAAGAATTCATGCACTTTCCGTCGAAGTCCTTCTTTAAAATGATATTCTATTTGAAATTTTGGTTTCCTTGGAGCATTACGTGGCATTTGAAAACTACCACATTTCTCTTTTTTAATAACTCTGTAAATCGTAGATTTCCCAACACCAAGTGTACTGCTAACTAACTCAACGGTCTCATCAATACTTTCACATAAACGTTTGTCTGTAACTGATTTAAAACAATTAAATATTAATGTTTTTTCATTAACTGTTAAAGGACCAATTTTTCGGCGTTTACACGGCACTTCCAAATTTTTCATAACACTAGTATACACAATAAACTGCACCTTGCAACTGAAGTACCTACTTTTAGTGAACTGTTAAGAATTTTGAATACGCCACTTGGACCTTCCTACAAAATAGAAAAACCCACTATCACATTTTCTGTGGAATAAGTTTAGAAGGTAATTATCTAGTCAATTACTGTCGTAGATTCCTGGAATTAAAGAATTAAATGTTTGATTGTTGAAACCCTTACTTCGTCGAATGCACTCATTTCAGATAAAATAAAACGTTTTATTTTATCTAAAGAATTAAACTTTATTTTGCAAATAGGTAGGTACTTATTAAACTTCAATAAAATAAACATCTTACATTTCTTGCAAATTCATTAGTACCTGTTAACCTCCATCACTCCGACACTGGCAACCTTATTTAGGGATTAGTAACCCTCACAACTATTGTATTCTATTCTGCTCCAACCTTTATACCTGGTGGTCATACTCAATTTAAAATTGTTTTCCTATATACTTCTGTAAACTTGTTGACAAATATCTGTTTTTCATTGAGTCACCCGTATCAACAGTTCAGGGATTTGCATACATAATTTATTGCTTTATTACTCTCTCATACATAAAAATACACTATAGTATGTCACGTAAGAGCTTGGAAAATGCCAGAAACTCTTCTTGTCTAATATCATCCACTGTAAATTTGGATTTGCCCCTAAGGATCGTACAAACTGAAACCAGTCCCAATATTTTAAAATCATTTAAAATTTGTTTTTTACACCTTTCAATTCTAGCGTGGTCGCTATCACACTTGAGCTGGCAAAAGAAATTTCTGATCAACTATTTTGAGAGTTGGTTTCTTCTGAATGGCATACAAAAACATAACCGCCATATTAATGTTGCGGTTTTGTCCTCCGCACGTGTCCGAATATGTTGTTACGTGCTGAACGGTCTCTGATAAACTCATTACTTTACTGTAGAGGCATGAGGCAATTTGATCAGAACCTCTGCCTCCAATGACTTCATATCACATAAAGCAAACAGACGATTCAGAGGAAGAACAATCACGTATAGTAAGATTATACACAGATAATAACCGCTTCCAGTAGACTATGTTAGTTGATAAATAGGGGGCTGGTAGGACTCAATGTAAATCAAAAACCAGTAGGTACTCTTTTCGTTTCATCATTTTTAGTTATCTTTTTCTCTTTTCGTTTGCTTTCAAAGGCTTTATTAGCTTCATTAATGTGGTCTTCCAGTTGTTCATTAATTTTTGCTCTAACTTTTCCAGTACTAGCATTCTTTTTTAGTGTTTGATATTCGTCACATTTGCGACATGTAGGTATCGATGTAGGGCTGTTTAAATTTATACCCCTTACTATTGAATACGTCACGAAAAACGTCATAACTAGCAGATTTTTTTAACCCATTTTTTTAATATATCTTCTTGATATTCTTTATGCATTTGACGGATGGTTAGGTGGCTCGGTAGAAATATTTGATTAGGACTATCTTGCCTTGCATAATGACTTTCATGTCTTGCTTGGATGTTTATCTATAAATTTCTGAATTTCACTGCGTTCTTAAACTAACTTATTAGAGTCTCTCATGCTGTCCTATCATATATGTTTTTTATAAATCCATCCTTTGACGATTTTAGTTTTTTAACGAGCAGATTTAGCTGGCTTATTGTTACTCCATGCAGATTGATAAAAAAATTCTTGCACACTTACAATTTTCTGAGTTTCTATCTGCACTGAGTAACTAACAGTTACGACCCGATTATGTGGCTTTTCCCCTTTCATACCTCTGCCTTTAATTATTTTGTATTTTCATTTAGAAAGAGTCATTCTTTCACATAATACTTGTTTACGCATATCTGGAGCTTTGTTATTAAAACTAGACAAGATTTTAATTTGTTGTTCAGGGGTGCAATTTTGATGACAATTTTTTGTACAACATTTTGTCATTGGTATAAATACTACGACCACGCGACAGCAACTGAAAACAATTTGGTAAATGACAAAATCAAATAAATCAACACGTTACTTCGTAACTCATCGCTCATTCCACATAGAACAAAAGAGAAGGGAAAAACGAAATGTGTTTGTATATATGCAATTGCAAATGATATAAACGTGAATAGTGGTGTTACTTTATAATATATCTGCATATAGTATATTGTCACCTCCTCAAGTACCTTACTCTAAAGGTGTTACATGGAGACAAGAATCGATATAAGATATTATATGGTATTGCCATCTTAAGATGTCACTGTTTTACCTACACATAACACAATACCTAAACATCTGCAGCATACCTAATTTTTCCATCTTCTAGATCTCATCACTACGAATGTGTGGGTATAAAAATCTCAAAATGTAAAAATGTTGACATATATGCTTTTTCCATCTTTCCACTGTATTATTATACATTATCTGCATATAAATTATTAGCAAACGTTGTAAAACCGATATGCAAACCTAAATTTTGTTTAGAAAATAATACCTTATTTAAAATTTTCAGACTATCCCTAGATACTATCAAATCTATTACCTTACGTTTATTAAGAAACAAACTATTTGAATAAACATAAGAAAGTGTTAATATAATAGAATAATAATAGATAAAAATATGTTTTAGATTGATTTCATGAATTTAAAAAAAAAAACAGATTTTTTCGGTAAAAAATTTCAATCCTGAAATCTTGTAAAGACCTGTAAAATCTTGAAATCAACCTGTTTCAACCTTTGCGATGCTGTCTATACACGCTCTTCCGCCAGAAATTCAAATATCGCCGCGGGCAACCGACGTTCCAACAACCAACCACAGTTAAATCTACCTCGCATTCGGCCTCTATTGGCCAAACGCGCGCATTTGAAAATGAAGAAGGGGAATGCAACTTCAAATCCCAACAACATTGTCGTTAAATTTCACAAAGCGCATAACCACCGTAGGTTACGTAGGGGTTTCAGCAGTTGTTAGAAGTGCAGTGAATTCAACGCGAGGATCATGGATTCGTATGTGTGTAAAATCGTCGTCCTTCGCACCAGCGACAAAAAAGTTTTAAAACCTAGAAGTTTAAACACCAATTTAGCACAATCTAAAAAAGTTATGGGAATTAAGCGGTGCCTTTTCGGAGTTGCTAGTATAGAAGACACTGAAAGGATGTTACAAGAACAGTACGAAATTGACACGAAAAGATTTAATGACAGGTTCGGAATAGATCTTAGAAAATTAGAAGAGAGCGAGAATTTCCACGACACTGACAGAATGCTTCACGAACAATGCAACATTGACAGAAAAAGGTTCAATGAGAGGTTCGGAATTGATCTAAGGAAACTGGAAGAGAACGAGAACCAGGGGAATTGTGAAAATTTAGTTAGTAATTCCAATATTTCGCCTGCCAAGAGGAAAGCTGTGGCGACGAGTAAGCAGCAAGTTAAAAGAAGTAGGGAAGTCTTTAGGCAGCGCAATAACCAGACAGTATTAACAGGTAAGCCAATAATTTTATCAATCTTTTATATTTATTCGTTAAAAATCTTCAGAAATCATTTATAATTAAAATTTTTAAACAAAAAATGCAATTTTCTCTGGATGCACTTTTAGACCTAGCCCCAGTTGCAGTGTTTTTTGCATATTGCACTTAATTGTGAAGACTTAAATCAAGTAAAGTTGTTTTATGTCGTTCTTCGTTAAATTTAATATTATTGGATGCGAATTATAGTTTGATTTAATTTTTTATGTTTTTCACATGTGTACATATTTATTTTACAAATGTCTTATAATATTAAGGTGGCAATTTTTATTAAGATTTATTTAAAAATGTTTTAACAATCGTTGCAGCTTTTTTATAAAAAGAATATAGATATCATAATCGGTAAGACTTCATTATCTACAATCTGAATAAGAATTCAGTGCACATGATTTTTGGATTACATTTTTTCGCAGATTCCCAAATACCTACTTGTGTATTTGGAATAAATTCTTTCTTTTCCTGATAATCGCTTTAGAATGTTTTAAATTGGAGATGGTATAGGTACATGGTGATTTATTCATCGTGTATAGTTTTATCACTTTATTTACTTTCTTCATCAATGGGTATGTGAGTGCATAATTAAGTACGTCATATGGGATTTGACTAATGTATCTTTGCATTTGTTTACTAATGTTTTAAATTGCAACGATTTCGTTTATTACAAATAATGTGCTTCGTTTTTTAGACAGTCTTTCTCAGTACTAGTATTACATTTTATTTGAAAACTATTACATGAATTTGATAGCCCATTTCGTGCTAATGTTCCTATTTATATTTATGTTAGTTTTTATTATAGCTTCCTTTACTATTTAAATACTTAAGTTATATTTTTACAAGCGATACTCCCTTATATTATGCTACTAGATAAATTTAATTCATTGTTGTTGGCATGGGTTTTGTACTTTGAAGACTCAGAATTCTTTTTATTTATTTACTTATTTTTTTATTTAGATAATCGCATCGATCAAATGGTCATTAGCAACGAATTAATAGATACATATTACATAAGTATATTAAATTTTTTGGTACCGTATAATTTTTTTCAAGAAATTTAGAGTATTGTTGAAATTACAATCTGTACCTAGAGCTTTTAGAAGTGCTGCTGGTATCTAGTTGTTAGGGGAGGGTGGTACATAATGAGACAAAAAATACATTTTATTTTTGACATTAGCATTTTTGAATTTTTCTACAAACTGAGTTAATCAATGATCAATATGATTCTTTGCTCAATATATTTGAAATATATATTCTCACATGAGAGAAGAAACAAAATCTATGATTATTTTTCTAAACATCTACATCTGTCTCATTGAGTACACCTGGTGGTACACAATGAGTTAAGTTAAATTATTTTAATATTTTGTTAAGTAAATACATAGAGTGTAGTTTTTATTATTGAAAATAGCAATTTTATAGGTAAAATAAAAAAACTGAAATGAAAGAAAATTTTAGCGGATCTTAATACTGTCAAACTTTACATCAAATTTGGAAATAATTTGCAAGGCACTTGTTTTGTTTGTCTACATTTTTTTGGTTTTGGTAAAATTGATTCAACGTCTGACCTTGCTACTGCAGCAATGTTTTAACTTCTTCTTCTTTTTTATGTAGATATGACTCCATGTGCCTCCAGTAAGTTGTCGTTCCATCGTTTTCGAGGTCTTCCTACTGATCGTCTTCCTATTGGGGGACTGTCTCTGACCGTCTTTACTACTTACTCTATTTCTTGTCATTTGGCTTATATAATCGGCCTTGAAGCTTAACACTTTTTCTTCATTATATCATAATTCATTATTGTCCAGTGTCTTGAGAACGTTAACAGCATAAAATATATTGTTTTCAAATTTCACTAATACAAAACTATTAATGGAAATTTCTGTACTAGCGTCAATGCGATAATCGTCTTTCAACTGTAAATTTTCACATTCATCGCCAGAAGAATCATCGTAATTAATTAGTTCTTCACTCTTTTCAGATGAAGTGCTATCTATCTCTTTTTAAGTGCTATTTTTTTGTTTTCTGGTTGCTGAAGTTTTTAAGAGCGTAGGCGCAAAATTTCGAGCCAATGCATTTAAATGCATTAATTTTTTTCGAATCCTGAATAAACTAATAAATATTTTTAAAAAATTTGTACGCAGAATGAAAGATTACATTATTATCGAGGGTCGAAAGTACCTTAGAATAAACAAAAAGCTTTTTCGAATGAGATATTTGAAATTAAAAATCACACTAAATTTTCTGTTATTTTTCACCCATATAACTTATTAAAATAAACATTATAGAAGTTTTCGGGGACTTTCATTTTGTGTTTAAATTTTTGAAAAATACGTATTAGTTTTTCAGGATTCCAAAAAAAAAATGAATGCATTTAAAAAGCATTAGCCCGGAATTTTGCGCCTTCGCTCTTAACTGATCTAAATCAGGCGTGTTAAAATTGCACTCTGTTTAGTTTTCCTTGCTTTTCGTAGATGATACTAGTGATTTTATATTATTAATAGTATGATTTAGAGTTTTGAGACACAATAGGTTTGTCAGGTGTCTTTCAGGTGGGTATACTACTTGATTTTCAGGTGTCAGGTGATTTTTCTTTTCAATGAGGATGATATAACTTGATTGGAAACCACAATAGACATTTCTGTCTACTCTGGCTGTAGATTTGACCTTTTAGTTTTATATTACATGTTTTATTTTTACATTTTTATAGTCATTGGTGTCTATAATGTTACTGATTTTTATTAAAATATATTCTGATCAATCCTTTCTTTCTACATTTGCATTATCTCGTTGCATTATTTTCTGCAACTATTATATTTAACAAAACAAACTGATTGTGGTTTGTTACTTTATTTTAAGTAAAACTGCGTCTGCCAATAACATTTTGAATGTATACTACACATTGTGTGAGTCATAATGAACACATTATAATTTCTAAAAATATTCTAGGAAGAATACCGGTTATCGCATACGATTTTATTAGTTTATTATGTATGTGGTTTTGATATCAAACAAAGTATTATGAATTTATATGCGTTTTTACATGTTTCAACAAGTTTTATCGCATCCCACGCCTAAATGATTAGTATTTTAAAATGATGAGGCTATTTTGCACAATAAAATATGCTTTTACTATTTATAAGTTTAAGATTACTTGCATTATACTACATATGTACATATAATTAAAAATCTATTGGTATTTTAGTTGCATTAACATTAAACCCTGGATTTAAAAGAATTTCACTTGCCTACTCCCTGTTTGTACAATTTTCTTTGCACTTTGGTCTCCCTTTTTGAAGAGAGGTATTAAAATTCTTGATCTCCATTCTTGAGGAATTCTGTTTTGTTCTATTATTTTTTAGATTAGTTTTAATAGTTTTTTCTATATTCCTAGCATCGTCTAATACCTTTTAATAAGTTTTGGGTTTGCAGTTTACCTATTTCTACGCTATCGAAGAGAAGTCTTCTGACGTACTTGCCGTACTGCTCCTCCATTCGATCAGACACCAGCGTATTCTAAGGTTAAGTAGCAGGTTCATTTATAATTTTAAACTACTACGTTAGACTTTTCGTCTTCTTTTTCTGTCCTGTGCCAGTGATCGAACCAAGTCCACTAAACCATTCGATAGTGTAGCTAGTAGGAGCAGCATTCTAGATGGCTTGGCTGCCTGACCGACTAGATCATACAAATCTATTCTCTAGTATATTATTGATATTTTCGTGGATGTTACAAAAACTTTACTTTAAATTTTGTTTATATTGACAAAATTATTGCACATAACGAAAAAATATCCTTACCACAAGCAAAATCAAGTAAATTGTATTTACTTTAGAAAATGTGACATGAATCATAGTAATAAATCAAATAAGATAAGACTGACGCTGACGATGGTATATAACTCTACGAATTACAAAATTTACATAAAACCTCTGTACAAGATAAAAGTATTATATTGCAATGCAAAGGTCATTCAAAAACAATTTGCTTCCGGCAAATACCTTACGGTTTTTCGTAATGATAATTGAAAAAACATTACAATTTCTATATGAATATTTTATACGTTTAAGGTAATTATCTATTTTTTTTACAAAAAGAGTCTTAAAAATAATAATTAACTGTTACGGATATTTTGTAAAGACTGAAATAATACACAATTCAAAACGGCCTTCTTCTTGTTGTTTCCTCATTCAAATTTTTTCACTCAACCTCAATATCAATTCTGGCTTTACAATTCAATTCAATTTCATATTCCCTAAATGGATGTCATCGGAACATTGTTCTAGGTCTTCCTCTTCTTCCTTAACCAATGAGTCTATCAAGAAGGTTTTTTGTTGCATCCACAATACATTCCGTATGATATTTTACGATATTTGGTTGCTGGTGTATTCTACTCTATAAATGTCGAAGTTATATCGTTTTCTTCACACTCCATTGTCATTCACAGCAGTGCTTTATCGTGGTTTAATAAGAGACTTTTTGTTCTACTCTAATGCAAAAGTATTCGGTTTTCTTTTTATTTACTTCTAGACCCCATAATCATCATCAATCAGCCAATCGCGTCCACTGCTGGACATAGGCCTCCCTCAGTTCTTTTCAGTGTTCTCTACACTGGGCGACTTGTAGCCAGTTTCTCGCTACACGTTTTATATCATCGGTCCATCTAGTCGGTGGTTGTCCTCGGCCTCTTTTTTAGTTTCTGGGCCTCCATTCCATAATACGTTTTGTCCAACGTCCATCTTGTGTTCTGGCTAAGAGCCCTGCCCAGTTCCACTTAAGCGTCGTGATTCTTTCGATGACGTCTTGAACTCCTGATCTTTGCCTGATTTGTTGGTTTATTATGTGGTCTCGAAGGCTCACGTTCAGCATTGCACGTTCCATAGCTCATTGTGTAACTCTGAGTTTATTCGCAGATTTTTGCGTGAGTGTTAAAGTCTCTGCTCCATAAGTTTGTACAGGTAAAACTCATTTATTATAAACGTTTCGCTTGAGACACATGGGAATTGAACTTTTTAGAATATGGCTTAATTTGCCAAATGCTGCCCATGTTAGGCCTTTTCGCCTCCGTATTTCATATGTTTGATTGTCTCTGCTTATTTTGATTTCGTGTCCCAGATATTTGTAAGTGTCTGTTTGTTGTATGGCATTATTGTCAATAGTTATATTTCCACTCATTACGAGATTTGTTATTAGTTTAGTTTTCTCGAAGTTTATCTTTAATCCTTCAATCCTAAAAATCAAGACTTTTAAGCGAATGCGTCATAGAAACTATATTATGTAAGTTATCTGCGATTAATACAACATCATCTGCAAACCTTAGGTGATTTAATCTTTCTCCATCTATATTGATGCCCATATCTTGCCATTGAGTACCCTTAAATATTGACTCTAGAGCTGCCGTGAACAATTTTGGTGAAATATTGTCTGCTTGTCTAACTCCTCGCCCTAAGCTGTATTTATCTGTGTCTTCATGTAGTCGTATAGTTGATGTAGCGTTCTCGTAGATGTTTTTGATTAGTGTCGTGCACCTGTAATCTATTCAGCTTTTGATTTAGGGCTTCCAGTATTGTTTCAAACTCTACAGAATCAAAAGCCTTCTCGTAAGCGACAAATGCAAGAACCAGTGGTATGCTGTACTCGATGCACTTTTCTATTAAGATCTTTATGGTATGCAAATGGTCATTTGTGCCATATTCTGCCCTGAAGCCTGTCTGTTCTTTGGGCTGATAGAAAAGAAGTTTAGGTGTTAGCCTCTTTGTTAGGATTTTCATAAAGACCCCATAATAATACTGTTCAATTAATTTTCGTGCAATATTGGTTAAATCATCATAATCTTGAGCCATTATTACTTGATCATCTGCTGAGTTGAGTGTATATACTATAGTGTTGGTGAGCGGTATCCCCTTATCCTGCAATTTTGTTTCCATGTTTTAAAGCACTTTCGAGGTATATTATAAATAAGGTGGAGGACAGACAATATCCTTGCTTTAATCCTTTTGATGCTATAAATCCTGTTGTTATTTGTGTTCCTTCTTTTATTTTTGTTATTGGTTCGTTGTATAGCACTTTGGCAGCTTTTATTAATTCTAAAATATTAATTCTATATTGATTAACATTATAAAAGAAATAAGGAAAAACACGCTAATATTACTTCTTAGAGATAAATGAAATTTGAAAATGAAATGAGTATCTTTATTTGTTACTCACTATTATAAACGTTTGTATACAGCTGTGTAACTTCTATTTTACGTGTACTTTAGTAAAAAAACTGTATTTTTATCTACTTACTATTTAGTACGTCATTGTAAAAGTTCAGATAAGTTCAAACAAACTAAAATATCTACGAAATATGTTAATAGGTAGAATAAGTGCTTGTTTATTACAGTTCTAGGCTACAATCTAGTCAATGTCTCATAACTCACAATTAGTTTACTTAACTAATTAACAGAAGAAATTGAAACAATTAATCCTGCCGGAATATTTAGACTTTTGTCCAAAATTTAACGATGCACGCACACAGAAAGAGTACATTTATAAATTCATGTAAACAATTTGTTCATAAAGTTCTATGTAAAATAGCCTCATTTCCCTGAAGTTTATAATCTGTTTATATTCAGTTTACGCTTTTTTTTATTGCGATTATGTAATTATTTATGCATATTAAACGACACGACGCCTAAATAACAGGATAGCATTGTTGAATGCCACAAATATTATCTACAATTTTTTGAATGGATGTGAAAGGTCTATTAGAATTGGTAATAAGCTTTTATATTACAATAGAATTGTTTTATTTATGACGATATTTTTAAAAATTCAAGATTGTTTAGTAATCTAATTAAAATAAAATAAGAGAAACATTATAATGTTAGTGATTATGTTTTTAAAGAACGGAACCTGGCAGTTTCGTCTGTAAAAGTGGTTTCGTATAACCTCCTCAGTCCCAAGAAAAGAGTTTTTATTATTTTAGCAATATTTTCTATTTTCCCTCTTGATTTGTGAAAAAAATAAACGAAAATCTATAAAAACTAAAAAAAATTTATTTGACAGACATAATTATGACAGGTCCAGCATAATGGACATCAGGACTTAACTTACATATAATTTAAGTATGAAACTGAAAAAAACATTCTCGTTCAGGAGAAATACACAAGTACATTTTGCATTTTACACAAAAGAATCTAGTCTTCTTAGTACACCCAGAGTTTCGGCAACGCATGTAAGAATTTTTATTGTCGACAGAGCATATTGGCAAATGGTCATTACTAGTTTTTCTTACATCCATAGGCGGGAAGTGGACAACTTTAGATCGTTTTACTGGAATTATGGGCTCTTCATCTTCAGATGTCTCCGGTTTTCTTGAAATAGACATACTAGCTTCTCTCCCATTTGTAGGCTTACCACCTAAAGCTAGTGACCTTCCAACATACAGCTTAAATTCCAGTAAATCCATTACCTTGGATCTCTTATCGCCAAACGCTACCCTATCCTGACGATACTCTATCCATGAATTGGTCAATGCAAGATCAATAAAGTGCCAAAATACACGTACAGGCCATTTTTTAGTGCGCATACAGATTCTGTAATATGAGATAAATCTGTCACACAAATCCACGCCTCCCATTGACTGGTTGTATTTAACAATTGTGTTTGGACAAGGCACCAGAATATACTTTGAATTTTTTTTATCCCATCTTCGTACGTCAGTCAAAGGCAAAGAACCTGCAGATGTAGAAGCCATTGTCACAGATCTATTGTCCATCCATTTCAAAATAGAGACTTTCTTATCACCACGTACCCATTCTTCATGCGACCCTTGGCCTTCTTTTAGTAAAGCAGAATCTTTTTTTATTTTGCTTCTAAGTACTCGCGGAATTCGATTATTCATAATGGTACCAATACCACATATTCCCTTTTCTAATAAATTATCGAGTAAATTAATGGAAGTGAAATATCTATCAAAGTAAATTGTTGTTCCTGGACACAAGTGCATCGACAATTTTTTCACTACAGAGCCTCCAATGCCCAAGGATTTGTCAGGAGCAGCATCAGGCCAAGTGTTTGCACCTTGATAAATAAAGAAATCCAAGACTAGCCCTGTTTTTGAAGCAAGAACAAAATGCTTCAAACCTACAGGATTAGGTTTGTTCTTGACATACTGTCGTAGACTAGTGGTTCCAGTGAACGGAATCATTTATCGTCAATTGTCAACTCGAGAGATCTTTGAAGAGTGATACATTTACTTCGTACAACATCAAGAATAGGCTGAACTTTAAAAAGTTTATTTGCCTTTTTGGTCTCCTCTGAAACTGCACAGTTGTCTACAACATGTAAAAAATTTCGTAACTTGTAGATTCTATCTCGGGGAAGCTGAGTAATAATAGGAATTTCAATTCCTTTCATGAAATAGAGGCGTAAACGCGGTAGTCCAAAAATTCCCATCAAAATATGAATACCTGCGAGTTTCTTGAATTCCTCTGGAGTTGACTTTAGGCTTTTCTTTTCGTTTGCTTGCATAGCTCGTATGTTACTTGCTGAAGACAAGTTTTCCCAAAAATGCTCAGGAAAATACTCAGAAAAATAATCCAATGGTGTCCAGAATTCGTGATCTTCATTAGCTATCCATGGATCAGCGACGTCGAAATCTTGAGTTTCAAAAATTTTTTCACTCCAAGTATTCTTAACATCATCTAATTGTTCCGTTTCCTGGAGTTTCTCCCAACGCTGCAGTAAAGGAGTATCATCGTCTGAATCCCACTCCGAATCTGAATCATTTTCTAAATCATTTTGGGCATTATTTTCGTTTTCATGAAAAACATCTGAAAGGTTTTCAGAAACATTCTCTTTCTCACTGCAATCATTATCGCTATCGTCACTGAGGAAAAAATCGCTATCTGCCAAAATATCCTCCAATTCACGTTCTGTCAATATCCTTTTTCTGTCTGTAACCAAACGTAAACAACGTGAGTATGGTAAAATATTTTGCTAACTAAGTCCAAATGTCCAAAATGCTGGACAAAAATTTCAGAGGAGTCCTGACCTGACCAGTTGTAATTATTTTCAAATATATATTTACCACAAAAACGTCCAAATATCAAATAACATAAATGACAAACAATCAATAATTTAAAATACAGAAAAACACTACAACTTACTGCATTTTTGTGGAGACGCCATCATAACCTCACAAGTTTCACCACATGTAACAACAAACCAATGAAGTAGGCGTTGTAGTCAAATTTTGCAAACGAGTAAATTTTACTGATAAATAGGAAGTCCAATAAGCTGCACTATAGGACGCGGCGATGCTTAACCCGATTAGTCACCGTGTAAAAAATTAGTAAACATTGTCCAGCAGGCTGCACGTATGGACTGAGGAGGTTAAATTGGCTGAAACTTTTCAAAACGATAGCGTTAGTCATGCTGATCAAAAGTTCTTATGCCAAAATACTCAAAATAATAATCAATTCTTTCTTAATTATGAGCTTCAAAACGTCGGTTTTTATTCCATTTTTCAAAATCATAAATTTGGAAATGTGCCGTCCCACACATTCAATATACAGCACCTGAATCTCGCTAAACACGAATAGAGGATCTAAATAATTTTTTTACATGAAAACATTAAGAAATTCCAATATCCGTCAATCTGATACCATATTCGCGGTTGTTGAGATTCAGATTCTGCACCTAACTTGTATTTATGTTTTTTATATCTTATAAATAAAAAAAAAGGACTTGAATAAAGTTTAGCATTTGTTAGATTTTCTTCATTAATAGTTTTTTCGAGGATCAAGTCGAGGATTAAGCACATTGCTTTCTATTAGACTTTTCACCCTATTAAACTTTTTTTCATCTTGGCTTGGACAATTGTCATTCAGATAGTCTGAATCAACATGAGCTTAATTAAAGAATTTAAATATGTCAATTAGTAACACATGAATAATATATTAATAATTTTGACTAGGAATATATACCAACTTTTGTTGGTACTTAAGTACCATTAAGTACCAGGATATTGCTAAAGGTATCATCATTATTCTGGATTTATACCCCAGTGCCTCGTCCTAGCCTCTCCAAAAATTTCTCTCTATTCACCTCAGATATTCTTTAATATTTTTTACTATATCAGGTTTCTGGTATATTCTATAAAGTTCGAAGTTGTATCGTCTTCTCGACACTCTATTGTCATTCACTGCTCCTTAGATTCGCCATAGTACTTTTCTTTCTCGATATAATTGTGGATTTAAGGAGGATATTGAGCCCAAAATAGCATCTGTTGGCTGTAGAGCGCTCTCAGGTATACAAATTCGTTCACTGCTTCGATGACGTCGTTTTCTATTCCAAGTGGTCGTAGGATTTGTGGTTGTACTTCGTTTTGTTGATGTTTATTATTAAACTCATTTTGGCAGCTGATTCTTTTAATGCTAATTTAATTCATATTTTTCAACTGATTTGGTATTTCTATCTCTTTTATTGCTTTAAACGTTTCCCTTTTATTCACAGAGTAGTAGGCTGTTTTATAGTCTATAAATAAGTCAAGAAATTCAATGCCATATTCCAGTGTTTTTCCAAGCCAAGTTTTGGAAGAGTTAATATTTTTTATAATAGATTGTCTTTCATGTTTAGGAATTACATCAACACATTTCTTAGCACATTTTTAAGCTTCGCCATGTTGCATGAGACTGTAACTTGCATCTTGCATCGCAGAAACATCTTGCATCTTTCCAAAGCTTTTTCTTTTCTTAGAGGTTTTCCCATGGACACAAGGTAATTGATCACTTGAACACGCACCTGTGTCTGCCATGATTATTTTGATTCAGTTTAAAATAAAATAAAACAAACTGATCACTATCATAACCTTCAGAACAAAGAAACTGAAAGCGTCTGTAGAAATCAGGTTACCCAATGTGGATGTCATTCTTGCCAACTACTAGGATTACCTAGACCACAGCCACCTAAAATTTAGGTGGCTGTGCCTGACTTATCAACGTCTTCCCCTGTTGGAATGAACATGTCAAGTTCTTTCTCTGTACAGAGTTTTTACAAACAGTCAAAGTTTGTGACTGATGATTAAACTAGATAAATGGTTCTTGTGAACTAGCAGTCAATGGTTTTGGCGTAGAAATTAGCAAAACTCGTGGACGTTTTGTCTATCTGTCGAATTTATTCAATCCTTTTTTAGTACATCTTAGAAAATCATTTTATTAGTACTAGTAAGTGGATTGAATTTGAATTTGAAATCGAATCAACAAATTCAATTACATCTTAGATCTAAAGTTTTTGATGCATGCATTATTCCGATATTAACTTATGCGGCACAAATATGGACAATCACAAAAAAGAATATGAATATACTAAGAGTCACTCAACATGCGATGGAAAGAGCAATGCTAGGTATATCACTTAAGGACACGAAAACAAACACATGGATAAGACAGAAAACCAAAGTCACCGATGTGGTGCAAAAATCATTAAAGTTGAAATGGGAATACGCTGGACATGTAGCTAGGAGCGATTTAAACAAATGGCACAGATCAATTTTAACCTGGAGACCATACCAACACAAAAGACCCAGAGGCAGACTTCCTATGAGGTGGACAGATGGTCTGAAAAGGACTGCCGGGAAAAATTGGCTACAAGTAGCGTACAATAAAAAACAATGGAAAGGAGGACTTGAAGAGGCTTATGTTCAGATGTGGACGTGAATGGCTAGACGAAGAAGAAGAAGAAGAAGTAAGTGGATTACACTTGTATAAAGTGGCGATATTGGCTTTGAGGCTGTGACTTCTATATGTCTTATTACATTGAATTTTTTGCATCCTTAAATATTTTTAAATTTCCGATTTCCTGTAAATGCATTATTTTTTTTTTGTAATGTGTGTCATTTCCAAAAATAAACGTTTTTGTTCATTTCTTTCTTTCTGTAAAACGATTGCTTTAGAGAAATTGTCATGCTTGAGATTGATCGCATTATCTATTAATATACAAGCTTGTGACTGTTTATGTTTATGTCATTTCTGTTTGATATAATCCCCTCAATTGTTCTAGAAGTTTTCCCTATATACTTATATTTTGTCACAGATTGAGTGTATGATGGTATTTCGTACGCAACCCTTGAACTTTCTTTTAGTGTCAAAAGATCAGATATATTTTGACGTGAAACTGGATGCACAACAGTGCAGAATTTATATTTAAAAATATAAATTAGTAAATCAACTGAGCTAACAACGTCCCTGTACTTCTCTGTTTGCTTTTCAATCTGTCTGCCTCTTGATTTTACGTAATGTTTTTTAGATTGCATTATTATGATTGTTAAATTTAACAGACGTTAAGGAGACGAGATACGTTTAAAATAAATTGCTCCTTATTGTCATTAACATTATTTCCATGACGACATAATCTTCATTAAAGTATATGTTACAGAAAAACAAGATAGATACGTTTAGGGCATACGACAATGCAACGATGTGCCTCGTATTATAAAAATGAAGATATAATTTAACAAAATGCATTTGGATCGATAACAACAAGAAGTTAAGACATTTGATACGTTCCTACGTACTATTGGTTTTAAATTTAATCTTATGATACAGTTGCTGAATACTGCTGCATCTGATAAAAATGGGATATTTGGTTATTAATTACTACTTTAATATCTATTACATTATCAATACATACAAGAAGTTAGTTTTGACAAGTTTAATTTACTAATACTATTATTATTCTATTTTAGTAATATTATTAATACTAATATTACTTGTTTAGAGCTAGTATTACAGCTTTTATTATTTTCGTCACATCTTTTATGATTATTTATATTAAATAGAGCATTGTTTATAATTCAATATAATTATTTCTTGTCCTAAAGAGTTATCACACGGTCATTAGTTAATTTTTTAAAGAATTTTATGATTTTTCATTTTCTTTGTGCATTTTTTAGTTCTCGGTTAAAGACATTTATTTTGTTTTATAAATATTTTTAAAATTTTACTGCTTCACATCCTCAATTGATAGCAGTACACGGCTTAGGAGCTTAGGAGACTTTCTTATTTTATCAGGTGTCAGTCTTTTTTACTATAATGTTCATAATTTTTAGCTTTATTTTTGAAAAATTAAAAACTTCTCAGTAGCTTATTTTATATTCGACGCATACGTACTAGATCATTGAGACAGGAAGGACCTCGCTCCTATTATTATAAATCGTTATATGTCTTCTTACACTCTATAAACATTTTCTATAATAGGAAATTAAAAAGAAGTGTTTTTATCAGGACCCAGTTTGCTTAAGGAAATATACATGTAGGAAACAATACGCCCCTTACTATTTATCTACCCTGTATGGACTCAATATTACCTATTTCTGCTTCTTCTTCCTTCTTGTATGTAGGCTTTAAAGGTTGTTTCTTCTTTAATATTAGCCTCCTAAATTGTTTAAATTATCGCACCATCTTCTTCTTGGTCTGCCAATACTTCTTCGTCCATTTGGTGACTTATCTAGTGCTATTCGTACTATCCTATTCCCTGCCATTCTACTAATGTGTTCGTTCCACTCCTGTTCCGGTTTGTCTCCCATCCATTTGTCTTCTATATTGCATGCTCTTTCGCTTCTCTCCCTATCCAACAAACTTTTACCTAATATTCGTCAGAGTATTTTCATCTCTGTTGTTTCTAGTAGTCGTCTCGTTTTAGATGTGTCAGGTCTTGTCTCCGCCGTTTATGTTAATTTAGGTCTAATTGCTGCTTTTTAAATTCTTGTTTTTGTGTCTTGTCTTAGGTATTTGTTCTTCCAGATGGTGTCATTAAAAGATCCCGTCGCTTTACTTGCTCTTAAGGTTTGTTGTAGTACTTCTTTTTCAACATCTTCGTAACTAGTTATAGCTATTCCCAGATATCTAAACCTTGTTTCATGCTTTATTATTTTCCCATCAATTTCGATTTTACATCGTAGTTTGTATTCAGATATTGAAATACATTTGTTTTTTCTGCTGATATTATCATATAGTATTTCTTGACTGTTGTATTAAAGGTATGTGTTAATCTTTGGAGCTCTTCTTCATAACATAATATTTGGTTCTCTTTGTTCTCCATTCTGTAACCAAGACCTTTACGTACTGCTTGTATTATTTCGTCCACTATTATATTAAAGAGAAGTGGGCTTAACGAGTCACCCTGTCTGACTCTGCTTTGTACTGATATACACTGTGTTAGTTTTCCATTTATCTTTGCCTGTGTTTGATTATGGAAGTAGGTATTTTCGATGGTTTTTATAATATTGATTGTATGTTTCTTTTATTTACTAGGTGTAAGACGTCTTCGACTTGGATGCGATCGAAAGCCTTTGTCAGGTCTATGAAAAATAGATATGCTGATTTATTGTACTCTATGGCCTTTTCTGTGATTTGTATTAGTATAAATACGGTGTCTAGGCAGGATCTTCCGTAACTGAATCCTTTTTGTTTATCTGATAAAGTTGTTAGTTTATTGATTTTGTTGGTTAGGACTTTTGTGGTAAGCTTAAGTGCGGTGTTCAATAGATTTATACCTCTATAATTGTTGGGGTCTTGTTTACCTCCTTTCTTGAAGATTGGTATCATTATGCTGTTTCTACATGCGTTTGTATCTTGCAGTGGAATATTAGGTTTTGTATAAGTTATCTCAAGGGTTATACTTTCTCCTCCATGTTTTATAAGCACCTATGTTATTCCGTGTGGTCCTTGTGACTTTCTATTTTTGAGTGAATTTATGTCTATCTTTACTTCCGGAAAACTGATTTCTATTTCGTGTCTTAATGCAGGTACTTTATTGTGTTGATTATTATTTTCCTTTCGTTTAAACAGTTTAGGTATCTTTCCCATTCGTTTGCTGGTATGTTATTGTATTCCTTCAATTCTGCCATTTCTTTTTGTTGGTTTCTTATGAATCTCCATAATATAAGTATATTTATAGTTTTTATGTACCGTAGAAGCCGCTTTCCATCCTCTTTGTAAACTGTTCCCTGTGTTCATTTTTTGTTTTTCTTCCTCTCTCTTTTCTCTTTACATTTCTCTTTTCAATCTTTTCTGACCCATGACGTATAATTGTTGTTTCTTTTGTTCAGTATAACTTTGCGATTTCCTAGAACTTCTGTTGCTGCTTCTTCAATGTTGTTTATAATTTTCTTCGAGCTTGCGTTTATATCTTTTGATGTCGTATATGTGTTTAAGCTGTATTTTCTGTGCTACCCTCCTTTTGTACATTTCTCTTGTAGAGTCATTTCACAGTGATTCTTTTTTTAATTTTTCCTTGGTAATTTCCTGTAAAAAACGTTTTGGTGTTATTTTCATTCTTATTTTTGCTAGTACTAGTTTGTGTTCACTCCTAGTTTACACCTATTTCTTCGGATTTTGTAAATACCGTAATAAAACCTAATTTTTCATCAGCAGTTGAATATCCACATGAAATTGGTCTTACCTGCATTTGGTTTTGCAAATATAAAACTAGATTTGTGTAACAAAGACTATCTAACTTGTTTAAGTTACTGATAAGTAAATAGGTATAAGTAATTGGTATGTTTTGTCAAGGTATTTTTTAGCGGTAGGTTAAGTAGTTTTATTTTATTCCTTATTATTCTGGCAGTTTAGGCAGATGTTTCTTAGATTTTTTATCTAGCTCCTGATCCGCCAAAAAGTGTGGGATTCTTAGGATGCTGTTAGGAGCTTAACATTTAAATTTCCCATAAACTAGTCCACTGCTGACTGGTGATTTATTATTATTCCACAATATCCTTATCTAAATCACGTTTGTACATGTTTCTGACAACTTACCTCCCCATTTGTTTGTATTATTTTTATTAATTAATTTAATTTAATCGTTTTCTCCGATAATCTAATTATTGTGAGGTCCTGATACATATTTTCGTTATAAATGAATCATAAACATGCTTTAAGTGTATAAAATAAGAAGAGAATGTTTAACTGTTGATCATAAACACTGCTCTAGATCATCTTTAGTACAAAACCTTGATCAGTAGTAGATTTACAATTATTAAAATCTTCATTTAAGTATTTATCTAGTCTGAATCTAATAATTCTGGAGATAACATTATTATATAACAGGCAAAATAATGCCTCCTTAATTCCCACATTCTGTTTTATCTCTATACAGAATATTTAAAACTGTATACAAAATTATATGATCCAAAATTTATTTACTGTCTATAGCGGCAACCCTATTATGCATCCAGTTCTCTAATGTCATTGTCCTAAACACCAGTAGTGTTGTATTAAACGGCTAAGTACACTTTATCAATTGAGGTCACTTTACTAACGTTTAACTAGTCTCATAGAAACAAATAGGCACCTTGAACAACTATTACGTCATTCAGTGGCGTGCATTATTGATCGAACTTCATTAAAAAACGCAACAACAAACAAAAGCAAAAAAGTGTGGCTGGAAATGGTATCGTTTTTATTTTAATCGCATAATCGCTTAAAATATACGTGTATTTAAGATGATGACACCATCTCGTTTACATTATGTTTGAAAGTCTCTTCCACCAGATTAAAAACAGGGCTGAAGGTCATCAGGTATATACCTTCGTTGGCAATGTTGTTGGTAATATATAATGTTTAATATAATTTTAAACATTAGAAGTTTTAAATACAATATTTGATTTAAAAGGATTTTAGAAATGCATTCTAACTTCAATAATAACTTCAATATTGCATCATTAATCACATTAGACACAACTTTCATTAAATACTTTATTTTTCACTTTTCGTATGGTTAATAAATACGTCTAACGTACATGTCTATTTTACTGTTTTTTTTTTGTGGAAGATACTAAATCAGTATAAATTGATTCAATGCAAATTAGATCTATTTTCCTTCCAGTCGCTACTGTTACCGTGATTTACGTTACATACAGTTCAATGGAGGTTCTCATTTTTTTTTTGAACCTATTCTCTATCCTTCCATTGTTGGATATAGGTCTCCCCCAGTTCTCTTCATCTTTCCCTATCTTGAGCTGTTCTCTGCCATGTGGGACCTCCTTGTTTCCTGATGTCATCTTTCCACCTCATCTGTGGTATCTTGATCTCTTTGCATTGTATGGACGTCACTTTCCGATGGCATTGTTCCATTGTCCGTCTTGGAGACGTTCATTGTGTCCAGCCCATTTCCATTTCAGTTTTGCTGCTTGTTCTATCGCGTCTACTGTCTTTGTTCTGGTTCTGATCCACTGGTTACGTTTTCTATCTCTAAGTGATACACCCAATATTTGTATCTCCATCGCCCTTTGTGCCTTTCTTATCCTATCCAAATTGGCCTGTGTAAATGTCCATGTCTGTGCTCCGTAGGTGAGCACCGGTATGATACAGGAGTTATATACCTTGCTTCGTAAGTATAGAGGGATTGTTTGATTATTTAGAACGTAAGAAAGTTTGCCGAACGCTGCCCATCCCGCTACCCATTCGGCTGTTTGAATTTCTCTATTAGCTCTGATTGCTTGTCCTAGATAGATATACTCATTTACCTGTTCTATTTTTTCTGTTTTTATTTTTATTGCCTCTTGGTCTTCCGTGTTTGTCATTACTTTTGTTTTGTTAAAGTTAATTTTTAGGCCTTTTTGAAGTGATTTTTCATGAAGTTCATTCAGCATTAATTCCAGTTCTTGTCGTTCCGAGGAGATCAGGAGTATATCATCCGCATATCTAAGGTGATTTAGGTATTTTCCGTTAATACATATTCCTCTGTTTTCCCAATCTGTTGATTTTATTATGTCTTCGAGGGTCAAGGTAAACAGTTTAGGTGAAATTATATCGCCTTGTCGGACTCCTCGTTTAACTTTTATATTATCTGTTATTAATTTGTCGTCCAGAATTACGGTCATGGTTGCGTTTTGGTAAATATCATGTATTAATTGTCGGTATCTTGAATCTATTCTACTATTGACCAGAGCTTCTTCAACCGCCCAGTGTTCAATGCTGTCGAAAGCCTTTTCATAATCTACGAATGCTAAGTACAGAGGAAGGTTGTATTCATTGGTTTTCTCAATTAATATTTTAAGCGTATGTAGATGGTCGATTGTGCTGTATCCTTTTCTGAATCCGGCCTGTTCCACTGGTTGGTAGTTATCAAGTTTATAGGTTAGTCGGTTGTTTATTATTCTTGTGAAGGTTTTCTATAGTTGTGACAAAAGGGAAATAGGACGGTAGTTGTTTAGGTCTGTTCGGTCTCCTTTCTTATGTATTAAGATTGTGTTGGCATTTCTCCATTGTTTGGGTATTTTACCTTCAAACAGACATTTGTTGAACAGTATTTTTAGCATTTTTTTTATCGTGTCTCCTCTTTCTTTTAGCAGTTCCGCCAGTATTTTGTCCTCACCGGCCGCTTTATTTCTTTTTATGTCGTTTATGGATTTTTCGATTTCATCTTCAGTTATTTCTGGTAATACCTCTGAGCCAACATTTTGAGGATTCTGAGGATTCTGAGGATTTTGAGGATTGATTTTGAGGAGGTTCTCATATTGCAACAAAATTAAGAGATTGATTTTAGTATAAATAACTACGCTTATGTCTCCGAAAGAATAATATATATAAACATAGCATATATGTATAAACATAGAGGATAGGATAATATGAATAGCACGAGGTAACTCACCAAATGGACGAAGAAGTATTGGCCGACCAAGATAAAGATGGTGCGATAATTTAAACAATTTAGGAGGATAATATTGAAGAAGAAACAGCCAAGAAGGAAGAAGAAGAAGGTTTGAGAACGGGAATATAACCCTACCGACAACGTGCCCAGCATAGTGGCTACACCATAATCTTATCTTAACGTGTATGTATAGGAGATATGACTTTGAAATGAATCGCTCTTCATTTTTATAATATTTCTGCTCGATACATTCTCTCTTTTTTACACTAAACTGTCTTTCAGTTTAATTTTCAATAAACCAAATTTCAAGTAAATGAACAAGCAAACTTTTTTAACATTAGATTGATTATGTTTAAAAAAAAAAACATTAAAAATGAAATTTTGAAAGTCTCCTATTGATATTGTTTACACCTGAGTTTTTTACTTACCGAATTAGCTATTTGTTTATCCGTCAACTGATAGATATTTTTTAACTGATTTAGCTTTTTTTGTAATTTTTAATCACATCCTGAGAGATCAGGATAACAATCATCTTTCCAAAATAGTAGTGGTTCTTTTAACATTCTTTTTTACAATAGGACTACTAATATAAAAAAGAAATCTTTCTATTAAAATTCTGTTGAAATAAATACTTTTTATTAGTTATCGGGAATACGTCAATACATTGAAAAATAACTGTTTTGGATGAGTAACGTAGCATTTATTTCTATTCTTTCAAATACCCCCCTTATAGACTATATTATTACAAAAATTGCAATGGTACGGCCTCCTTTCACAAAGAGTTGCACTAAATCTTTGCACTTCTGACAATGCTTACAATATTTCTCCGAAATAAAACCGGCGCGTTGCATCTGTGCCTGTACCAGGTGATTCATGTTTTTGGAACTACCTGCCCCACATCAGTACCGTAAAGGCGCCAATATTTTGGCGGGAAGGTGTTTTTTTATTGTTCGAATCACAGGTGTTTGACTCAAGGTTGGAATCGGTGCGTTCGCCTAGTTTGCGTGTTCAGACTTGAAGAGAGATTTTAGAAAGGTTTGAAATAGGTAGCATAGAAACCGATTGAATGTCGTGTTATGGAATACTATGCGTTTATTTCTTCTCCGGACTAACTCTTTGTTTTGGAATTAAACAGAATATATTGACATGTATAAATTTATTATATTAGAGGATGAAAATTACACTGCCTGTTATTTCTTAAAACTATGAATTTATAAGTTCTGTTATCTACAATTATTTAACGATGTTTCTGGATGGATTTGAGTACAAGAGATTGGACTCAAATATTAATATTAAAATAGCAAATACGGATAGCTTATCGAACAAAGAAATAAGAGAAATAAATTATTATTATTCCATAGATACGAAGTATTAGGCGAATAAACTAGCGAAACTTATTTATTCTAAATAGGAAAATATTTATGAAGAGTATTGATTCTGATTTCTAACAGCAAATAATTATTAGTGATTATACATGAGAACTTTTCATAATTGTAAATAACATATACCAGGTGACTAAAAACTATATAGAAATACATAGATACTTTAATTATCTTACATGTGAGTAGGTAGGTACATTACACCTCCTTTTGTAAGAATGAAAATAATTGTAAAATGAATTTTCATTTAAATGGTATAAAACATTTGTATACATTATTATTTTATTTTAACACATTTAAATAGTTTCTTTTAGTCTCGATAGTCTTTCACTTCGTCTTATCGGTGTAGTCTCTGTGAAACTAGTCTCTTCACACTTTTTGGATTCACTATAATTATTGTCTTTATTATGTTTACAATCTATACTTAAATCTGTCTCATGTACATGTTTTCGTTTACTTTGACATATATTTAGTGTTAAACAATTTGTAATTTGTTGACAACTATGTGACGGATTTCTACGAAATCGTCGGTAAAAATATTTAATTATCCTGTATAAAATATAAAGTAACATACATTTTATCAAAAATAAGATTGCATAAGTGAAATAAGAACTATTTTTTATTGTGTCTGAAAAATTAATATTTGTTTCTGAGGTCATTTTCTCTAAATTATCTAGTTTATGGCTTGCTAAATTTAATGCATCTCGATCGAGATTATTTAATTGTAAGGGAACAAGGTGTAATTTGGATTCATTATTTATCTTAATATCATCACAACAGACTTCTGGAAGGGATAAATCTGGAATGATAGACTGAAAATTACTTTCTTTTGGATTTGAGACAGATATCAAAATAGTTGATCCGGTGTAAGTTTTGCAATTATTCGAAGTAGAAAAAATACCTGTGTTTGAAAGAACAATAGATATTGGCGTACTAGTCTGACAGCTTAAAGTTAAATCTGTTGGTTTGGGTAAAACATATATCCAAGAATTTGGTTTGTTTAATTTATGCCAAATTTCATATTCTGTTTGAATTATACGAGTATCGCAACTAGATGGTATGTTTGTTATTGAAGTTAACAATTCAGTTTCACAAATTGGATTAGTGTGTGTAAATCGGAAAGTATCAGGATTTTTGCAAATAAGTTTTTCTTCATCTAATGAATAACAGTCTTCTAATGTATCAATAGTAACATAAATGTTTCTATTTTCTGAAAGAACAAGATATTTGACAGATGGAAGAATAAAGGTAAGTCTCTTTAATGTTGGATGAATTATAGGAAGAGATATTAGTTTAAAAAGAGAATAAGGAGTATTACTAACCAAAGGTATACTAACCGTAATTAAAATCTTGTTATCAAAATATATATATTTAAGTAAAATGATATCGAAATATTTATGAGCATAATCGATAGTCAATGGAAATGGATAAGTCGATGTACTAGGTAAATGCGTTACCGTTTTAGATAATTCTTGAATTAGTTGCTCAGGTGTTATAACAGAAGGATGAAGGTTATTATTTCTTGCAAATAGAATAACGTTTATTAAAGTAGAATATTCTTGTTGTAATTCTGTTATAAAGAAAGTTAGTAAAGTAAAATGTTCTTCAATTTTTTGTTTTAAATCTAAATTAAAATATTTATTATTCATTTTATCTGTGTAATTGGTAATTGATTCAAAATTTTTATCAAAAATCACTTTGTTTCGGTCTAGATTTGTAATAGAGTTATTAAAATTTGCAATCGTGGCTTTTACTACATGAATTTGTTGTTTTAGTAAATCAAGAAGATGATTTTCGTTACTTTCAGCTTTGTTAATAGCATTATTGAAATTTTCAGCATCATCACTGTCTAAGGTACCGAATAAGGTCCTGAAAACAGATCCAATTGCATTAAATAGAGCGCGTTTTGGTCTAAAATGTTCATGCAGAATTATGTTTTTTAAAGTTTGTTCATCTTGAAAGAGTCTAGGTATGATTTGTCCTAAGAGTTTTAGTGAAGTATCACATAATCGTAATTCAATAAGAACTGGTTTGTTTTGACACAGTCTTAATGTTTTTTGATAGGTGAGATCTACAAAATTTAATTTGTCTGTAAAAGGTTGTAAAGGAATATGACTTAATATGTTCCAATGAGTTTCAATAAATTGAACATTTTTTATGTGTTCGTAATAGATTCCAGGTGATTTGTTGATAGGAGTATTGGTATATTTCTTGTGAATTTGTTCACTATTTGTCAGCCATATTATTGCATACCTGAAACAAAAGCATGTTTCAATCTATTCATGTGAACTTTTATTGGTTTTTTATTTACTAAAATTGTGCAATTGACAGGAGAATTTATCTCTAGAATTTTATAAGGTCCATTATAATTTTGTGTAAGTTTTTTGGTTTGACCCTTCTTTGTTTGCTCATTTTGGAGATATACTAATTGTCCTTCTAAGAAAACGGTGTCATTAATCTTTTGGTCATAATATTTTTTACTGACTACTTTAGATTCTAATAGATTCGTTTTTGCTAACTCATGAGATTTTCTAAGTTTAAGTGTTAAATTATCTAAATAATCTTCATATGTATATTTGAGTTCTACTGGTCGTATTATACTGCTAGGTAGATTAGGTGTATATCCAAATATTAGTTCATATGGTGTGAATTTGGTTGAAGTATGATTAGTTGTATTATATGAAAACATAGCAAAATCTAGCCATTCGTCCCAATCGGATTGATCAGCTTTAATATAATGTTTAAGGTAGTCTGCTAAAGTAGCGTGACTCCTTTCTAATGCAGCATTTGATTCTGGATGATAAGCAGTACAATTTATATGTCTGATTTTAAAAAGCTTGGCGATTTGAGAAAATAATTTGGAAGTAAAATCTCGGCCTTGATCAGTAACTATTATATCGGGTTTTCCAAACTTGCAAATAAATCCACGAACCAGATTTTCAGCGATAGTCTTGGTTTCATGATTCGGAATTGCGTAAGCTTGAGAAAATTTTGTTAAGTCATCTTGTAATGTTAATATGAACTTATTACCTGACTCGGTTAAAGGTAAAGGACCTACTATATCTAAAAATATTTTTTCTAATGGATTTGAGCTTGTTGTTGTTATCTCCATGGGCTTTACGAATTTTTTTCTAACGAGTTTATTTTTCTGACAAGATTCACAGGTTTTTATAAAGTTTTTAATATCATTTTTCATATTATTCCATTTGAAATGTTTTTTTATACGATTGTATGTCCGATGAAAACCAGAGTGTCCAGCCGTAGGACTAGTGTGATTCTCTTGTAATATTGTAGTTATTTCCTCAGGTTCAGGATTTGTTAGTATATCATGATAAATGATAATAGATATATCAGTTTTTCTAAAAATAAATCTAATCATAGATCTAATTTTTCCCCAACTTAATTTATCGTAGCTAAAAGTTATTCTGGGTAGGCAAATTTTTAATATTTTATCGTTTAATAACCAGTCTCTTAATTTTATTAGGGAATTAAATATATCTTCATAAGAGGTATTGTCCCAATAATTATTTTTTATAAATATGTAATAAAAGTTTTTATTTTGATCAGAAATATATATAATGTCATTTAGTCTTGGATTTTTGGCTTTCAATTTTTCTATATGACTGAATTGTTTATTTATTTGTTTCTGAACGATCTCATTAAAATTTAAATCTACGGAAACAAACAATGCTAAATTTTGTGAAAATGATGTAATCTTTTCATTTGTTTCTTTTATATTATCATTTGTTATTAATATAGTTTCGGATTTAGATAAGAACTGTGAATAAGTGTCATTATTTTCTTTACTCATTTTGTTTATTTGTAAGGTGATTGTTGCCGGGTTTTTGTTTTCTTCGCAAATATTTGTTTCAGATATGGTTAAAGGAGGACGACTTAAACAATCAGCATTTTGATTTAATTTACCTGGTTTATAAATAATTTCATAGCTATATTCTTCTAATGCTAATCTCCACCTAACGAGTCTTGATCCGGGATCTTTTACATTAAATAGCCATGTGAGTGGTTTATGATCCGTATAAATGAAAAATTTATTTCCGTACAAATATGGTCTAAAGTGTTTAACACTCCATACAATTGCAAGTAATTCTTTTTCTGTTGTGCTATAGTTTGATTCCGCTTTGTTCAAGGTACGACTAGCATAAGCAATAGGTAAATCATCTGGTACTTTACCTTGAGAAAGTATGGACCCTATTGCATAATTACTAGCATCCGTTGTTAAGACAAAGGGTTTGGTAAAATCTGGATACTGAAGTATTGGTTCTGAACAAAGTATTGATTTCAGGTTCTCAAATGACTGTTGTTGAATGCTTGTCCAATTAAATTCAACATTTTTCCTCAGCAGTTTTGTTAAAGGTTGTGTTAAAGCACTGAAATTTTTTATAAAGCGTCTATAATAACCAGTGAGACCCAAAAAGCTCTTAATATCTTTTTGTGTTCTGGGTATAGGAAAATCTGTAACAGCACATACCTTTTTTTCGTCCGGTTTGACACCAAATTCAGTTATTAAATGTCCTAAATACATTACTTCGCGACGAAAAAATTCGCACTTATCTGGTTGTATTTTTAAGTTGAATGTAGACAATTTTTCGAATACTTCTTTTAATCTTTTATTATGATTTTCTAATGTATCGGCATGAATGACTATATCGTCGAGATAGACAAAACATCTGTAATTTTGTATTCCTGAGAGGACAGTATTCATTAGCCTTTGAAAAATACTGGGAGCATTTTTTAATCCAAATGGCATTCGTGAATATTGATAATGTCCAGACGGAGTTGAGAAAGCAGTCTTTGGAGAATCCTCAGGATCCATTTTGATCTGGTGAAATCCTGATGTTAAATCTATTGTTGAAAAATATTTTGAATGACCCAATTGGTCTAATATATCGACTATATTCGGAAGTGGAAATGAATCTCCTATAGTAATATCATTTAGTCGTCGATAGTCTATAACAATTCGCCATTTCTTCTTTGCTGAAGCATCGGCCTTTTTTGGCACAACCCAAAGGGGCGAATTCCATGGCGAAGTTGATTCTTCGATAATACCTTGATCTAGCATACCTTTTATTTGAGTTTCGACTTCATGTTTGTGTACTTCAGGATACCTGTATGATTTAGTGCTAATAGGTACATTAGAATTTAAAGGAATTTTGCAAGTTATGGCATTTGTACTGGTAAGTTGATCTCCTTCCAGATAAAAGATATGATTGTACTCCTTGCAAATAGAAATTAAAGATGATTTTTCTTCACTATTTAAATGATCTGTTCTCAAGGCATTTTTTAATTTAGCAATTCTGTTAGAATTCGTATTATCTTTATAAGAAGACATTTTTCGTATATTTGCATTGTTTTGTAAATTTGGAATTTTTTCTATTGCTACTTGAATATCGTTTAATTCAACATCCGTTTCAGTAGTGTTTACGATTGAGGTTAAAAAGAAATCATTTTTTACTTTAACAACACTAGGACATAAAAATACACCTTTAAAGATTTCGCGTTCGGGACATAATCCTTCGCTTAATTCATTATTTATTACTTTAATTTGAACAATTGTTTCAGTTCTTGCGGATAGAATAGTTTTATTACTTCTTGAGTTAGAATTAGAGTTTTGATTTAGTATAAGATCGTCTGAACAGGATTTTTCTTCTGAACAGGATTTTGATTTATGATTTCGTGAAGAGTTACAAGTTTTATTTGTGCATATCTCAGTGGATTTTACACATTTTGGACTTGAATTTTCTTTGGATTTAGAGTTAGATTTAGATTGAATTGGATTGGATAGTAGTTCTTCACTACTTAAGGTTATTTGGATATCATTGGTTTCTAAATAAGAATGATCCTCTATGGATTTAGCATCATAAGGAAATATTTCATCGATATTAGAACTTGTCTCGATATTTTGATCTCTCAGAAATTCGTCATTGTCATTGTTTAATGGAGATTTTATATATTCAATTGGAATAGAACAATTTTTAAAGTTTAATTTATTTTCTTTATAATCAATTTGGCATTTATTTATTTCAAAAAAATCGCTACCTAATATACCGTCGAAATGAAGAGGAAAATCGTCTTCTACGACATAGAAAACATGAGTTTGGACAAAATCTTTTATCTTGAAATTTACGTTACAACTACATATAGTTTTATTTGGATTTAAGACATTTTTATCAATGCCTCGTAGAGTAATAGACTTAGAATAAATTTTTGGAATGTTTAGTATTTTTGAATATTTAATTAAAGAAATATCTGCGCCTGTATCGATTAGAAACTTGCAAGAGGATGGATTAGAATTATTTACTAAGGGTAAATCTACATAGGAAGTGACTGAGAAGTTGATGGTTGTGATACGGCCTGAACTGAACGAACTCCTCGAGAATCGACCGTTGGTTGTCGAGGATTCTGGAAGTTTAAAGAATTTGTTGGATTTTTGTTTTTATTGTTAAATTCGCGTTTTCTACATTCTTCTATAACGTGACCTGGTTTTTTGCAGTATCTGCAAAAACGTTGGGAAGTGTTGGTATTTTCTTTTCTTAAGTTTGGAGGAAAATCAGAATTGGAATTTGAATTTGAAGGTTTATAATTTTGATTTTGAGAATTTGACCTTTGAAGATTTGAATTAGGATATTTTGGGTTTTGAAAACTAGAATTTTGAAGATGTCTAACATTTCTATCTGAATTGTTTTTATATCGACAGTTATTTGAGGAATGGTTATTTCGTTTGCAAATATTACAGAATGGTCTGAAAATTTCTTGTCTTGATAACTGTTCTTGTTCTTCGGCAATTGCTATAGCAACAGCTCTTTCTAAGGAATCTGGATTTCGGGCTTTGATTAAAATAGAGAGGTCTTTGTTTAATCCTCTAATAAAGACATTTAGTGCTTGAGTTTTTAAGAGTTTAGTACATGCATTTCTTGCATCTGGAGATAAGTCTGGATCAAGTGTATTTATTAATTTTATATAGCAATTTTCAACTTTATTTGCAAATGACATTACATTTTCACTGGGCATCTGACGTAAGGAATGTAATTCCAATTGCCACTGACCTTCAGTTCGGCGTTCAGAATAAGCATCTAATAAGAAGTCTTTTAAATCTTTCCATTCGTCAAATGTTCTGTTTCTAGTTATGGCCCTAGCTTTATCGGTTAATTTAGTTTCTATAATGGCTAATAAGATGGGTTTGGATTGCGGATTTACTAAATTGTATGCTTTATCACAATTGTCTATGAATTCGTATAATTTTGATTTTGTACCATCAAATCTAATGAGAAGTTTTTCAGCTATTTCAATTGATACTGACATTTTATTTGAATTAGAAGTAGAAGAATTTGAAAGAGAATTTGAGTCGGGAGAAGGTATTTGTTCGTCAAATAAGTTACTTATATCAGGATATAAAGTAGACATACGTTTACAAGATTTTTAAAATATGAGACAGAATTTAAGATAGAATGTACTTACAAGTAGAATATTGTTGTTGGTCGCATAGTCTATTATTCCACGGGTTCACCTCTACTTCCGATGGAACTACAATTGGGTTATGACTGGAACTGGATTTCGAACTGGATGTACTGGACCCCAATGTAATTAGTTGTAGTGGCGATTTTTCCACACTGACAGTTTTTTTTGAATGATTCCTCGAAGGAAACAAGTCAATTCAAAAATTCCTCAGCTCTCCTTCTATCAGCAATCAGAGGAACTCTGCTACTAATATCCCACGTTCTGACACCAAATTTTGTTATGGAATACTATGCGTTTATTTCTTCTCCGGACTAACTCTTTGTTTTGGAATTAAACAGAATATATTGACATGTATAAATTTATTATATTAGAGGATGAAAATTACACTGCCTGTTATTTCTTAAAACTATGAATTTATAAGTTCTGTTATCTACAATTATTTAACGATGTTTCTGGATGGATTTGAGTACAAGAGATTGGACTCAAATATTAATATTAAAATAGCAAATACGGATAGCTTATCGAACAAAGAAATAAGAGAAATAAATTATTATTATTCCATAGATACGAAGTATTAGGCGAATAAACTAGCGAAACTTATTTATTCTAAATAGGAAAATATTTATGAAGAGTATTGATTCTGATTTCTAACAGCAAATAATTATTAGTGATTATACATGAGAACTTTTCATAATTGTAAATAACATATACCAGGTGACTAAAAACTATATAGAAATACATAGATACTTTAATTATCTTACATGTGAGTAGGTAGGTACATTACAGTCGCAACGATAATGAAAGTCACCTCACGGGCTAAAAATAATTTTTCGACGGTTGTAATTTAGCATATTAAACAATGATTATTAGAATTTAATGGTTTCATCGGCGGTATTTTGTATATACCATTTTATTGCAGTAGAATTGTACGATGTATAATGATCAATAATAATAAAATATATCCGGTCAAGTTAGCATCAAAAATAGGGGTAAGGTTACATTAATTCGCACCTTCCTAAAAATTGGCACGGTTGTTGGGAACCCTATTATACACAATTTGTCAATTATCCACATCAATCCGGAGTGTGGAAAAAAATTTATTCAAGGTCAAATGTTGCAAAAATCGGTTTTTTGAGTTTTTCAGCTAAACGGTAAGTTTTATAATAAAAATAGGTGAGACAAAAATGATTCATCATGCAATTATCTATAAAAATTGTTCCTACACATTTTTTCCTAAGAATCACCATTTCGAAGATACAGCGATGCAAAATGTTGAAAAAGTTGTATTCTTCATAATATGCACACGTTTCCGCGCCACCCGTGAGGTAGTGTACATGGCGCGTTTTTTTTACGTGGTTTCCCCGGTAGGCCTATTCCACGATCTATTGTGCTTCTGTTAAGTTAAAAAGCTATTATATTAAATTGAAAATGGTACTATTGTAAATAACAAGAGCGGTGTAAGTAATGTGTAAATTAAGAAAATTATTCGTCTGATAGATACTCTTCTAATGGAACATAATCCAGACTGTCTTGCTCTTCTTCTTCTTTTTCTTCTTGCTGGGTACAAATAAATTGTTCAAAGAGCGATGCATCAGATGTCTCCCCGTCTATATCGTAAGAATCCTCTTCTACTGGCGATTCAACATTGGAGCACGATTGGCCTCGACAACTGATACATGCTAATGAACAAAACAAACCAACTTTTTTACAGCCGCATTTAGCATTACATCCCTTTTTACAATTGCAAAAAATTGAATTGAGGAGTTTTTCTGGTGCAGGAGGGAGTAAAGTCTGAACTGGTTCCAATATATTGTCAATTAACTTCCAACCCCAGTCTTCTGGGTTTAGTTTATTACCAAGCCATACTTGAACTTGATAATATACCCGAAATAGATGTTGATGAGCAGAAGCAGAGGTTGGAGGAAGACAAGCTAATTGTACTTGTTTCTTTTTATATGTTTCTTTTGCAAAAGATAAGTATCGAAACTTATCTAAGCATGTAATTTTTTTTGGAGCTCCGTACATTGAAAGAAGAAAGCGAATTCCGTTGGTCATTACATCTTGTGGAGTAGAGGTACTTTCTTTGAAAACTTCAGCACAATCAAGTAAATCCTGTCTCTCAAACAATTTCAAAACTGATCTTTTACCTCTCCTGAAAAATGCTGATGTCGTGTCGCAACCAGTTACTGCATGTAGAAATAAGATATGATTTTGGCATTTTGAAAAAGCAGATAAACTCTTGGATGAATATATTTTTGATTGTTGTTGAGTCTTCCCAGGTTTCAAAAAATAAATAATTTTTTCAGTTGGTGTTCGAGCAGTAAGTAATACCAACAAATCAACATCTTCACCAACAAGAATAGTTGGATTTGTCGAGTTAAAATGTTCTATTGTTGTTTCAACTATCAGGACATCAGCATCATTATCAGCTTGCTTTACAGAGATATTCTCAGACGTAAATTTTTCTTTCAACATTGAAATAAACCGAGACTTGTTGTGTGTATTTGCGAGAAATTTCTGTTGGCTTGTGGTAACTGTCATAAATTCATCAAAAATGACGTCCGAAGATGAAGATGTTGTTGTAGCTCGACGACGTTGTTCTGCAGCTTTAATATTTTTTGTAGAATCAGCATAGCCATCAAATACCACAGTCACTCTATGGTCAAAATGTCTATGTACATACTGCACGTATTTATCTAAAATATGGTTAAATGTTTCTTCGTGATCCCACACTACACGATGTAATAGATATCCTCCGTCGATTATGTACGTAGCATTTATGTTGTCAATATCTATGTTTACTGTTTCAAAACAATCGTAAATAGCTGACTTTTGTGATTTACGCATTCCAGAATCATCGAACAGTGACAACGGATACGGAGCCAATTCATATTCGAAATATTTCTCAATTTCATCTTCGATGGCCGTACGGTCATATAAAATGAGGGACTGGTTCTTTTTCGAGTTTATATTTTTATAACTGTATAATATGTATGTATACGCTACGAAAATAAATATTTTTACTTATATTATCGCTCTGTAAAGTATATTACGGTAATTGACATGCATATTATGAAGAATACAACTTTTTCAACATTTTGCATCGCTGTATCTTCGAAATGGTGATTCTTAGGAAAAAAATGTGTAGGAACAATTTTTATAGATAATTGCATGATAAATCATTTTTGTCTCACCTATTTTTATTATAAAACTTACCGTTTAGCTGAAAAACTCAAAAAACCGATTTTTGCAACATTTGACCTTGAATAAATTTTTTTCCACACTCCGGATTGATGTGGATAATTGACAAATTGTGTATAATAGTGTTCCCAACAATCATGCCAATTTTTAGGAAGGTGCGAATTAATGTAACCTTCAATGTCTATTTTGACCGAAGTAAAAAGTTAAAATAAAAACTCGTATCGTAAATATCAGCTGAATTAAGATGAAGCAATTGAAATATTTATATACAGAAGAATTAGTTTTTATGCTTAATTTGATAGTTACTATAAATTGATTACATAGTCTTAAAATCGGGATAATTATAGAAAACTGAGGGAGGCCTATGCCCTTCTTCGTATGAATTAAATCTATTTCAATATAAGGTTGACTGTTCGAATAATTAAACTTTGAGGATATACAAGGCAACTATCGAACACGGTGATTAATTTAATCTTGCCCAAGTACTTTCGATCAATAGATCATCTTCAGGGGCATCTGAAATAAGCCAAGAAACGTTTTTTATTAAAAAGGAAAATTAAATCACTTGGATAAAAAAACTCCAAGTTTATGGTTGAAAAAAATTTTTTTATATGTGATAAACGTTTATAGACTTACTTCGTCAGTTGTGGCCAGTTGTGGTCAGTTGTATCCTACTATGTCGGATAGGCCACAACTGACGAAGTAAGTCTATAAACGTTTATCACATATAAAAAAAATTTTTTCAACCATAAACTTGGAGTTTTTTATCCAAGTGATTTAATTTTCCTTTTTAATAAAAAACGTTTCTTGGCTTATTTCAGATGCCCCTGAAGATGATCTATTGATCGAAAGTACTTGGGCAAGATTAAATTAATCACCGTGTTCGATAGTTGCCTTGTATACCCTCAAAGTTAAATCTATTTATTTCGTTATTGTAGTTTTCCTTGGAAGGTGGAAGGTGGATGGGAGGAAGAAAATCTGTCAATTTTTGAGGGTGATCATGAAAAAACGACTTTTTCAAAGTCGATGAAGCACGCGAAGACTCTATGTTGACGTTACGCGCTCGATGAATAAGGACTTGTATGGAGAACAGGGCCTCTTGATTGCCGAACTCCTTTCTACTCCAAATTGTATCGTTTTTGCTTATGTTTGCGTCTAGTTTTTTTTGTATACCCGATTTTGTATAATACTAAGAAAAAGTCTCAGGGTGTGGCTCATCAGACTGATTTTCTTAAGATCGGAAGATTTACTTGCGTTCTTCTTATTGGGAATCGGACTCAACGTTGACAGCATTTAATCATTTGATATTTGTACGCTTAGGTGGATTTTATTGTAGATATCGGTCGACAGTTTTATTTGATCTGTGTCAAGTTGTTTAACAAATTTTATCTGGTCCGGCAGCCTTGTTGTTCTTTAGTCTTTCGACAACTGACTCTACTTATATCTGTCTGATGGTGGTTCCCTCCTCACCGTTGGCTGCATCTTCAAATAGTAACTCCATGCGTCCAAGCGACAAGTTTTTCGTCAGTTTCGGTAATGTTGTCGTGGTTTGAGGGTTGCTTTGCTCTAGGGCTTCGTCTTTAGTATCTTTTCATTTCTTATATTTTCTCATGAAGGTGTTTCTTATGAAAGCTGTCAAGTTTTGTCTAATATCATTATTTTACCTATTTTTCCTGTAGCCATTGCCCTTCTTGATAGCTCTGATTACTTTTCTATGTAATTATTTGTATTTCACTTCGTTTCTATTCTATTCTTCTTCTTCAAGTGCCGTCTCCATCAATGGAGGTTAGCGGTTATGGTGGCAAACGTTTGTCTATCTTCAGCTGCTCTTAAGAGTTCCTCAAATCCAAGTCCTGTCCAGTTTCTGATATTACGTAACCAGGACAATTTTTTTCTTCCAATTCCTCGCTTTCCTTCTATTTTGCCTTTTATTATCAACTGAGGGATGTAGTATTTCTCGTTGCGCAACAAATGCCCTAAATAACTGGTTTTTCTTCTTTTGACTGTTCTCAATAGTTCTTTTTCTACATTGAGTCTAGCTAGTACTTCTTCGTTTGTTTTTCGTGCTGTCCAAGGAATTTTTAAAATTCTACGGTACACCCACATTTCAAATGCCTCGATTCTATTCAGGCTCTTTATTTTTAAAGTCCACGTTTCGACTCCGTAGAGAAGAACAGACCAGATAAAACATTTTACAAGTTTTAATCTCAATTTAATATTTATATGTGTATCGCAGAATAGAACGCGCATCTTAAAGAAACTATCCCTAGCTTGAGCAATTCTCGCTTTAATTTCTTGTTCTGGGTCCAGCTTGCAATTAATCCAACAGCCAAGGTATTTGTATTGGTTTACCTGTTCTAAAATATTCCCATTTATTTTTATAGGTAAGGGGATATTCTGTTTTCTTTGGATCACCATTACTTTTGTTTTTTTTTTCGTTGATCTTCATTCCAAACTCTCGACAAGCATCCTTGAGGTGGTCTATAACCCCCTGTAAGTTTGTGTCTGTATCAGCCAGTAGGACAGTGTCATCTGCATATCTTATGCTAGATATTGGTTCTCCATTAATTTTTATTCCTGTGGAAAGGTTTTCCAAGGCTTGCTTGAATAGTAGTTCCGAGTAAAGATTGAACAGCATAGGGGATAGTATGCATCCTTGCCTTACTCCTTTATTTATACTAATATTTCTAGATGTATGATCGTCGATCCTAATCTTGGCACTCTGCCTCCAATATAAGTTCTTAATTAATCGGAGATCTTTACTATCCAAGTTGATGCTCTGCAAGGAATTTAACATTTTATTATGGTTTACGCGATCAAATGCCTTTTCAAAGTCTACAAAACATAGAAAGACATCCTTTTGTTGGTCGTAACACTTCTGCAGCAGTACTTGTAGTGAAAACAAGGCCTCTCTGGTCCCCATTCCGGCTCTGAATCCAAATTGATCGTATCCAACTTCTTTTTCACACCTTTTGTATACCCTATTGTGAAGTATTTTTAATAGAATTTTAAGCACTTGGCTCATAAGACTTATTAATCTAAAATCTGCGCATCGCCTGGAGTTAGCTTGTTTTGGAATGGGAATAAAAATAGATTCTAACCATTCCTCTGGTATTTCCCCAGTATCGTAGATTGTATTAAACAAAATTACTAACAAATCAATGTTATTACTTTCGATCAATTTAAGTATTTCAGGATAAACTTCATCAGGTCCAGGGCTTTTGTTGGTCTTTAATTGTTTAATGGCATATTCCACTTCGACTTTTAGAATTGGTGGGCTTTCAGTAACATTATTTATTGTAGTGTCTATTCTTTCATCTCGGAACAGCTGTTGTATAAATTTTTCCCATTCTTCTATTTTATCTTTGGTGTTATGAATTAACTCTCCGTTGTTATTTACCAGTGGGCAATGTTGTTTTTTGTGGATGAATGAAAATTCTTTCACCTTCTTGTACATATTAAAGTAATCATGTCTATGTTCTAATTCTTCTATTTCTTTACATTTTTCTTCGAGCCATTTCTCTTTTGATTCTTTTATTTTCCTTCGTATTTCTGTATTTAATCGTTTGTAATCGATTGTGTTCTTATTTTTGTATTTCCTCCTTTCGTCCTATCCATCTTTAGAATAGCTGGTGTCATCCAGTCTTTTTTGCCATTAATCGTGTATTTGGAATTTCTTCCCTTGCAGAATTGACGAGGATGGATTTTATTTGTTGCCAAGTTGTATTTATATTTTGGATATTTATTTGGGTTCGGTCTATTTCTGAGAGTTTTTCATTTAGTTTTACAGTGGTTTTATCTTTTATCTTATCTATTCTATACCTATACCTATATCATATAATTATAAAAAATGTTTTTGTTTAACCAGTATTACATTTCTATTGTTACATAAATCCAGGTATAAAGGTTTTATAGGTAAAAACATTCTATAGGAAACACATGCATTAAACACCATATGTTTGTTGCACCGAGTCTCTAATAAAAGTTAAGTACGAAATTTAGTACCAAATAATGGCATCTTCAGACAGATGAGAGTCACACTTTATAAGAATTCTACCTGAGGTGAAAAACAAAGTTGTTCGAAACCATGACATCAGCCATATGTTTTCCTAACATTTAACGTGATACCCTGTTATTACCAGTAATAAACTACAAGGCTCAATTGATTATTTATAAATATTATCGGTATTAATGAAGTGTAAAATATAAGTTGGACTATTATACGTCAATAATAATGACGTTATTTGTGTTATATGTATAGGTAAATAATTTTAAATTCTTGATTTGCCACAATTTATCTGTTTATCTCTCGGCCTACTGATACCTCAGCACTAAAATAAATGAAAAATGGGACTACTATTTAGAAAACCATATGCTTAAGAAATATATACGTCCTCTTTCCGAAGATTTTTTATATTATTTAATTGTCATTAGATTATATAAGATTAGATACATAGACATTATATAAAAACACCATCATTAGTGCTAAGGTCAAGTTGAGCCTCTAAATTGCAACGAAAAACAGCTCAGCTGGTCAAAAATAAGATCAGAAAAAAATAAGCTCATCATACACAGGAACTTTACAAAGGCTTCATTGCTCAGAATCAATAATCTCATTGGGGTGGGTAAGGATAGACTAATAGATTATAGACAATGACCGTTCCGTGAATAATGGGATCAAAAAACAGTATGAAAATATGGAAAATACTTCCATAGTGTATCTTTAAATGTATGGGGACAAAATTAAGATAATTAACCACATAACTCGAGTTTTTCACTACTAAAAAACTGAATAAACTATTAAATTGACATCAACCGCCATCGTGACAGCAAACTATAAAATGAAAGCCGAAATCTTGGCTTCTGGATATTTTATAAGTGATCACCAGACTAGGTAAAATCTGATTAGTAGTATAGACGTCTTTATTAGGTACTTAAGAGAAAGAATATACAGCTGCGTTTATAGTACATATTTTGTTTCATAAAAAAAGTTACAAACTTTTAACCTAATCATACCCAGATAAAACTAATGGCAGGGGAACGTAATAAAAACAGTACGAATACGTAAGGTTCTCTCCAAAATTGTAGAGACTAGAAAACTGGACTGCTATAACCTTTCTTAGCTTATTTTTTCATTCGATTAGATTCCTTGCAACTTGAGGCCAGTTGGCATTTATTTGCTGGAGGTATTTTCCGATTTATCTTTTCCGATATTACGTGTAGTGTTTTTCATGCTTCCTAAAATAAGACAGTTTCAAAATTATAGTCACATATATCTGTCTTGCCCTATGTTGCCCTATAATTTTGGCCTGATACCATGATCTTATTATTATTTTCGTTGATTACCAGACCCATATTCTCCCAGTAAGGTATAGTAAATATAATATTCTGATACTTGGGTATATTTGTGCCTTGATTTTTAAATTTTATTTTTCTTATGAACAACTTTTTCAAGACCAATTTTAAAAATCCAACTGTCTCAGGCCTTATTTTTGTACTGAGTTCTTCACATTACATTTTTGGATATTTACTTCAAATGTAACTTCTAAAACTGTCATATTTACCAATCTTATTAGTATGACAGTAATTACAAAGTGTTGTATTTCTTCATATATCTTATTTTCGTGTGATGCTATCATATGCTCTTTTGAAATTTACAAAATATTAGAAAGGTGTCGATATGAATTTTCTTGTTTTTTTTCTCAAATATATATCCTAATGTTGGAGGTGACTGAAATGTTTTGTTGGAAAAGAATGTTATAGGTAATGGATTTTGGAACAGCTATGACCTTGAAAATGCCACAAAGAATATAACTAAATATCTCTTTTCTTACTCATACTCTTTAAAGTCTTTTACAATATTTTAGAATCGAAGAGATGTAATTATATTATTAATGTATTAGGTTTTGACAAGAGCTATGCATTATGCCTATTTAGTACACAAGTTTCTGTGAAATATTCAAGGTCATAGCTGTTCCCAAAATCCATTACCTCTACTAATTCTATGGACGAAAAACAGCCAAATAATTCAGTTCTAAATGAGCTAAAAGTGAGCAAACGACTTCTTATCATTAAAGAAAAGGTAAAAGGACGAAGATCACGAGGAAGATCTCCAACAAGATGGATGGATCTAATTACATGAATATGCAGAAGACCCATGCACGAGTTCCAAAGACAGAAAATACATGACATCACGATAACCATTTCACTCCTAAGGAGGGTTCAGATTAAAGAGAGAGAGAGAGAGAGAGAGAGAGAGAGAGGAGAGAGAGAGAGAGATCTTAATACGATCTGACGTCTTTATTGCATAAAGACGTCAAATATAAAGGTCTACAAAATAAAATAGAAGTATGTAGATGATATAATAATAAATAACAGTAAATCAGAAAAACTGCAATTGATTTCTCACAAAAAGGTACTAGGGATGACCAGGAGAAGAAGAATATATTAATTGAACAATTCCTGAACTTCTTAAGTAACAGTATGGTATTTGTATAAGACAGTACTTCAAGCTAGACAGTATTTGATCATAAGGCTTTTGTATCTAACCCTGCCCTTACATTAAACACCATTAAGAAGTTCCGTGCTTTAGATAAAACTATCAACTTTCTTATGGGCAGTGAAAGGATCTCTTCTGATTACACAAGTCAGATCAACAAAAGATGTAGATCTCAACTCTTGTTGTCTGAAAGGTTGTCTAGAATACGTTTAGACCTAGGAAGTTGTTCGTGCTTAACAAAGTTCCACTCAATTTTTTCCACAACGAAGTCGTGCATGATATTAAGGTATTCTTCCTTTTAACACATCAACCAAAATTAACTGTCCATGAGTCAGAATTTTCCATGTCGAGAAGCACATGGAACTTCATCGTTAGTTTTATTAATATATAATCTAAGATCACTGTTATCTTGATCCTGGTAAAAGCAGTTTTGTAACCTACCGTCACAATTTTTTGGGGAGAAAGTTGCAGGTTATCTCTTTGTTGTAATTTTCTCCTCGGAAGTACTTTTAGTAGAAGCAGTAGCCTTTGTCACATTCGTTTTCTTTCCAGAAGTAGTTGCAGGTTTCTGGGATATGACTCCTAGTATTATGAATACCTTGTTTTCTCATATTTGTGAACTTCCTTTTGTTAGTACCTTAGTGTTCACTCAAAATTACTTAAATTGTCCTATAATGTTTGGTTATTGAATACTGGTGGTTCCCTGTGCTAAATAAAATCTACTAAGCATTTTTTTTTGTAAGTAGTTTTGTTAGTATTTGGGAGCTTCTTAGAATCATCCGTTTTTGCTATTTGTATTAATTTGAATCCCGCAATTATGGCAAAATAAAGAGCTCCTAATGTAGATACTAGGACTAAAATGAGAGGAGTGATCTGTTTCCTCAAATAGAACGTTTTTAACAGTTGTTTGTCTATTCTAAGTTCATCGTGTAAATAGTATTATCCTTTAAAAATCTTTGAACTTATTGTTGTGAATTCATTATAGTTCAGGTCAATTCATATTAAACACAATATGAAGATATTGTGTTTAATATGTTAATGTTAATGCTAAACCTAATGTTAATGTTAACATAAAAACTATTAGAACTATAAATAGAGTTGTCGCAAGCGATTAAGCGATTTTGAAGTTAAAGGTAGGTACTCATGAAAACCGAAGTTGTACTATGAATAAAGCAAGAAACTTTTTGTTGTACTACTGGGAAGCATATTAGGAAGAGAAAAATCTCAATTATTCCTACTGCTATAGAAAATTGTATTTTATAATTCCTTCTAGGGTTATTTTATATAAAAGCTCTTGGGAACATCTTTTCTTTAAATAAAATCGACTTTTTATATAATTTATATATCTTCATTAAGTAAGCATTGATCATCACATTAGTTATAGTCGGTTATAAAAAGGAAATGTTAAAATTTTTGTACAAACCCCATCCCCTTTCCAAAAAACGTTGAAATTTATTCAAATTAATTGACTTTTCAAATTCAAATCCGGCTCTAATTTTAATACAATGGCCGCACACCTGTGTGAGTAGGTAACAAGTGTCAGTTGCAACGAAAAAATATATGTGAAAATATACGAAGTGCTTTCGGTGGTGCTCTTTTACTCTCACGGAATCTACCAGACCATAACTTGTGGTGAAATCAGAGATATCTTTGTCAGATATCTCGAGAAAAATGATTAAATTACTCCTTTTATGCCGTGAATTGTGTAATTGCCCCATGAGCGTTACTAGAGAAGGGGTTTGCAAAAAAAATAGGGGTTCGTATAGTAATAATGTTTTAAAAAATATACTATTAACCAATCAGTTCTTTCCTCCAGTTTCAGTATGTGTAAAACGCGTTTGTGGACGAGTGTCTTTTTTATGCTCTAATATAATTTTTTAAAGGGTCACTCTGTGTGTCCGCTGTAGACTCTGGAACAATAAAAGAAGATTAATTCCAAAATCTTCTTTTTTAAATCTGATAATGGCTTTACGCCACCGTAAAAAGAAACCGACAGCACTCACTGTTTTTTAATTTGTGAAATTTTTACTCTATTAATTTTCATAGGTCTATTAATACGTATTATTGTTGGGGTAAAACATACAAAGACCGGTGGTGTTAATTTACTTTTTATTGTTAAATTTTATCGTTTTACTAATATTTATATATACTTTATAGGAGCTTTAGAAATTTGTGTGACTATTTGTTTACCATTTCTACAAGCTTTTTAAATTTGCCAGAGCATTAAGAATTGTTATTACTCTTTTTTGATAATAGAAGATAATTTAGTAGAAACGTTGTTAAAATAGTCTTTTATTTAGCTGATTTTTCAACCCCCTAAAGTTTACTTTCGTACGTCACTGAAGTGCATAGTTATCTAGGGCAAATGGCGAGAAAAAGTATGCTTTGTGGAGTTGATTACATTTTTATAATCAACGGATAGATTGTTGTGGTCAACAAGCCAGTTTAGACGTAATTACGTCACAACGTGAGAACAACATTAACGAGGATATTCACAGGACGGCTGAAAAAGGTTTGAAAAGTGGTTTATCTATTTTTATAAAGGTGGTAGCGAAGATCAACTCCAAATATGGTCATTTTCTCACCGATTATAAATTATGTGTAGTGCTTTAATATAAACTTATTTTGTTCTATTTTTTTATGAATTGTTTCAGAGTAAGATACTTTGTTGGCTTTCATATTTTCTGCTTCTTATTATTTTATTATTTTAAATGTTTTTCTATTCACTTTTTCGTAGCGTGCTGAATTGTCTCCTCGCGATGTCTGTTATCGATCATTTGCCTGTGGATTTTTAAAAAGGATGTCAAAAAGATATTAATGTTTAGATATTGATGTTCATTCAGTTAACTGGCGACTTAAGTTTGTCACTCCCGAAGTTACTGTTTAAAAAGGCCCTTTTAAAGGTATAACTAACACTTTCCAACTGACTTTAAAACACAAATTTACAGAATTTATAAGAAATTAATTGCTGCCACCTATCTGCGACTTATGTAGAAACTGCTGATCGGCTGGATTATTAGGGTGCAATACCGCCGACATCCGGGGTTAATGTATCGTAATTTCTCCATCCTCTGAGGAAGTTTGTGAGGGATGAACAAAACTCTGTGTACTGTTTCTAAGGACTCTTGGCTTTTTGACTCTACATGATGCAGTCAGTAGTCTAGTCATTCTCTTATATTCTCTCATAACAAAGGTTCTTTAATACTCAGAGTCTTCTTTTTTTCTCAAAGTATTCGTAGGTGTTCCAAAATTGTAGAGTGAAAACGTTTTATCATTATTTTCGATTGTGGATTATCTGATATTGTGTAGCGAATTGAAATTTTGTGTGGTATCGACAAATTTATGAATGAGGCTGTTCTTGGATTCGGTTCTACCCTCTGCTATTATCATGTGTGGTAGTCCATTGTGGGTTATGAAGAGCATGAAGGCATTAAAGACTTAAGGATCCTTCTATGGGGTATGCTTGGGACTAAAAGAAGTCAACTACAAGAATATACCAAGAATAGCCGAGTAATAGCAGGTCAAAAAACATTATCTACAATCTAAGACACAACACGTATGCAACACACAAAAATAAATCAATTTTTGCTCAATTAAGTTACCAACCACAACTGTAATACAATTTTTTTTACATAAAACTGCAACACAGAATACACAAAAAAATCCGAATTTGATATTTCTCGGGTAAAAACACCAGCCTCAAAATGTGTTGTAGCCAATATGGGCTGTTGGCCTACAAGTTCCAGATCCAGCACGTCAAATTTAAAATAACATAATCAGTAATAAAATCTTTGGTACACACATTTTTTCTGAATTTGTACAAAAAACTTTCTTTGGAAACGATTTCCGGAGTGGAAATTGAAACGTCAAATATTAGTTAATTAAAAGTGCGATTTTCATCACAATCACAACCAATAATTGTGGCATATTTCATAGTATTGAACTTAAAAATGCCACAAGAAAGTAGTTTCAGATCCTTGCTAACCAAATTTGTTCCTATGGTGTTATGGGATTAATTTTTTATGACTGAAAATCGGTCTATATTCAAACACAATTCATAATTATACTCTTATTGTAGCTGCAGCTCTTTGGCCTACCGTAGCGGTATGGCCGATATTAAAAATGCTCTCTCATTTGTTCGTATGGTATGCTAATACAAGAATAAATCTAATCTTCAGTTCTATGCGTTCCAACCATGTACAGGGTCTTCTTTGTCTACTTTCGTTTCTTCTTTTTCTAAGAGTTTGTTCCACTTTCGTTCCTCAGAAATAATGTCGTTGCGTATACAGTTTTACTCGTATTTATTAAATTATTTTCCATTGACAGGTACCCTTGTAGTAATATAAATAATCATTAAATACTACCTTCAAACATACTTACAATTTTATTTGATGAAATCTTACTAAATTTTATATTCCTTTATTTTAATTTTATATTCCATTCTTTAGCAGAGACAAGCAATTTTCTGCATATTATTTCGTATTAACATATTGCAGATTGCACAAGTAAAGTAGAAAAAGCGGCAACGAAACATATGGTTGCTGTGAGCATCTAACAGATGATCTGTGACGTAATGGTTCAGGTATTTTTTTTCTATACGCCGCATAGTTTGCAAAAAGCTTTGAATGCGCTTATTGTTGTAACAAGGTTGGCCTGCGTCTTTATTATGTGAGATACCCAATAAAGATCGTGTTTCTAAAGGATTATATTGCAAAATTTTGAAAAAGATAAAAGTGATATGGGTATAGCATAAGAAGTTCCCGTTATTTATTTTTTCAGAGAGTTGTTATATATATATATATATTATATATATATATATATATATATATATATATATAATATATATATATATATATATATATAATATATAATATATTATATATAATTCTTTGGAGGGTAACTTTCGGGAAAGCGTCAAAACTAGGATCAGCTAGAGATGGTATAAGCCAGTTTGGTGTAGAACTTTATTCTAAATGTGAAATTTTCGGTGATATGTTGTCACCTTCATCAGCACCTAAATGGAAAACCTATTATAGTACAAGTGGTGGAAATCAACATTTAAAAACCTACATTGAAAATGTTCAGTTGGTCCTAGTGGTAAAGAACACTGTCACAAACATGTTAAAAATATTAAAAAATACATTTAAAATTTTGAATAAAAACATTACAACACAACAGGGTATTTTTTCAAAAACAAACACAACAAAAAGTCTAAAATTTACAACCTACAAAAACTGCAACTAGAAAAGAAGAATTAATCTTCTTTTTTGATGACATATTTCTGTCAACATCTGGGTGTCATATGTAACGAGGTTATAATTTTCACTTTTGCACCTCACAACCACATGGATATGAAAAGAAAGAGCCTAGGCAACATAATCAGCAAGGAAATGAAGTCTTTTCTCAAGTACAGGTAGGTAATCTATGCATGTTATGCTAAGTTCCCTACATTTTCCAGTTTGTTACTTCTTGTCAAGTCCTGTTGAAGTAGAAAGGAATAAATACAACTTAAGTTTTCAACATCTTTCTTACAGTTCATAGGAGAGCTGCAGTTATGGATGTAGCACATTTCTATGAAGTTTCTCTTAAATTGGTTGTCAACCCTCTTTAGTACTTGCACATTTTCATAGTTAGCAGTGTGTCCAGTATTCTTAATATGTTGGCTAAAGGCTGTGCTGGTGGGCTTCCTCACAACATCACTCCTGTGCAAATATATTCTTTTTGAGAGTTTCTGGCTGGTTTGACCGACATACACTTCTGAACAAGAACCACATGGAATAGAATACACTACATTAAAGTTATCCAGTTTTTTAACTCTTACTGTCAGGTGAGTAAAGTATTTCCCTAATCTTTTGTAAACAGAATTTGCTATCACTATGTTGAACTGTCTGAAAAGGTTTGTGATCTGTGGTGATAAACCTTTGATGTAAGGCAATCTCCCATAGAACACTTCTACTGTTTCTCCTTCTAATGTTTGTCTTTGGTGTGTTCTAACTGTTGGCATATCTTGAAATAGCAGTTTATTAAGAAGCATCTTAAAGTAGTGATTTTTTCTAAGAATCGCATACAATAACTTGATGTTCTTATTGTAGTTAGAAGGGTGACAAATTCTTTTTATTCTGTTTTTCAGACCTTTGATGATGTTAATCTTCTGTTCGTCTGGATGATACGAGTGAAAAGGCACATATCTACCTGAGAATGTTTTTTTTCTGTACCAATCCAACCTTACTGTATTGTCCTCATGTCTGGTTACATAGGTGTCTAAGAACGGAACACTATTATTTTTCTTCTGTTTCAACTGTGAATTGTAGGTGAGTGTTATATGAGTTGAAAATGTCAAGAGGGTAGTTGATTTTGTCTGCAGGGACTGCACATATGAGGTCGTCTACATATTGGTAAATGAAGGGGAACTGAAAATCAACTTCTTGAGTACAGTAGTGAAGTAGGGAGTTCATTACAATTTCTGCCAAAGTAGTACTTTCTCTAGCTGATCCTAGTTTTGACGCTTTCCCGAAAGTTACCCTCCAAAGAATTGTATTCTTAGCGTCGTTATACACACTCTATATATATATATATATATATATATATATATATATATATATATATATATATATTAACGATCAAGCCATTTTTCAATTAATTTTTCCGTTCCCAGAATTACTAAATTCAGTTATTCGTTACAATATTTTGAATGCCAATCTAGGAAGCCTGTAAGACTGTTTAGTTATTTATATCAATACCTTAAAGTCTACTATTGCTACTGCATATGCTTTATTTTTTTACTTCCCATCAACTAAGTAATACGGAAAATTTTTTCGACTAAATCCTCATTTTTCAATATTTAGTACTAAAGCTATAGGCATATATAAAGCATTAACATACTTTGAAAAAACTCAGAATACATCTGTTACAATAGTACCTTAATTACTATCTGTTATGACTATTATCACCACTAAAACTTCAAATTTTCGTAACAATAACTCAAACATATATTATGTCCTCCAAATTATAAATCTTCTTTATGATATTTATAAAAACCAAAGTGTTATTCATTTTTTGTAGGTTAAAGTTCACATACGTCTTAAATACACTGAACATGTTGACATATTAGCTAAAGAAGCCAGTGATACTGGGACGCAAACAGATCAGAAGTTCTGTTGACTAGACACATTAATAATAATTAAAAGTAATACCAATACAAAATTAAATCAAACATGACATATAAACAGTACACATTCTTCCTCTCAATATGTGTTTATACAACCTTTACTCCAAAGTGATTATTATAGTTTGTGTATTTTAGATATTGTTTTGAAAAAGGCATGGACTACCTGTCGAAACGTGAAATAAAGAGCTTTTAAAAATAATTAATTTTAAATCAATCTACTCCCAAAAAAGTTTTCCAAAAACAAAAAAAAATAGAAACTAAGGTTCAAGAAAATAAAACAAACAATATATATCATATGTGTATATGTGTATCGTATTAAAATTTTATTAGTTACAAAATAGAGTTGCTATTCATAAGTAATCGTTAAAATGTATTTACTTTTTATAAGGCTATCAAGGTTTTTACGTAAGGAAGTGCAAAATAAAAATTACCATCAGACAACAATAATTGTTAACATTCACCTTAAAATAGAAGTAGGCGGTTTGAATGCCAGTAATGAATATTTATGGTGCAAAGCTAAACGAAATGCAAATGTTTTGTTGATGTCCATTGCCAAATATGACTTATACTTTATAATTAGGATAATGGTAAAGGTCCCGAATTTGCGAATGAAAATGAAACAGTTTGTCTAATGAATGGAAATATTACGAATATACAAAATGTAGATGCAATGTAATAAAAAAATGCAAGTAATGTAAATTAAAATCCAACTAACAAATAGAACTAATAGAATTATAAACCGGCACTGTCATACTGGCAGATAATGCTGAAGCCCTGTAACGCTTAATGGACCGAGTAACGACAGCCTGTAGAGAATTTGGAGTGAAATTGAATACAAAGAAGACAAAAACGATAGTCATCAGCAAGCACCAAGACAGAAGGGTGAAGGTCAATGTCGACGGAACAGATCTGGAAACAGTAACAAGAACAACGTACCTTGGAAGTAATCTTGATGAAACTTGAGACCACTCACTAGAGATAAGAATACGCCTGAAAAAGGCACGTACAATGTTTTACAAAATGCAAAAAGTTCTATGCAACCGCTGCTGGGCATCTCATTGAGAAATATAATACTTAAGTGCTATGTTTTCTCCACCTTGCTTTATGGCGTTGAAGCCTGGACAATGACAGAAGCAACACAAAAAAGAATCCAAGCATTCGAACTCTAGTGTTACCGTAAAATGCTCAGAATATCCTACATGAGCCATACGACAAATGCGGAAGTCTTGCGGAAGATGAATAAGGAAAGAGAGCTTATGATTATAATAAAAGAACGGAAAACACAATATTTTGGTCACATCATAAGAAATCAAAAGTATGAACTGCTCCAACTTATAATCGAAGGCAAAGTCAATAGCAAAAGAGGACCAGGAAGAAGACGCAACTCTTGGCTTAAAAACCTACGGCAATGGACGAACATGACCTCCATAGAACTATTCAGGGCTGCTACAAATAAGAATAAATGGGCAAATGTAATGGCCAACGTCCTTAAGGATAAGGCACCGTAAGAAGAAGAACAAATAGAACAGGATAGAACTTTTACCATAATTGAAAAATGTTTTCAACGAATGTCTTCACAGAGGAGAAGTCCCAGATGATTGTAATGCAAGTTTGACAATACTTCTCTTCAAAAAGGGAGACAGGGGAGATCTGAAGAACTATAGGCCAATCTCCCTGCTGTCTCAAATGTACAAACTGTTTATGAGAGTAATAACTAACATGCTAACGTCGAAGCTCAATAGCTATCAATCGGTAGTGCAGGCAGGATTCTGAAAGGGTTACAGTACAGCGGATCATCTTCTTACAGGATAGACTCCCGATACAGAATGCTCATACATAATATTCGCTCATACAAATAGATGCGAAAACCAAAGCTATACCAATCAACAGAGGAGTTCGCCAGGGAGATGTTACCTCACCAAAGCTATTCACAGACTGGAAGACGTGTTCAAAGACATTAATTGTGCAGATAAAGAAATAAATGTTAATTGACTGAGTCATTTAAGATACGCTGATGACATTATAATATTCCCTACAAGTTTCGAAGAACTACAGACCATGATGACGCAACTATTTCAAGCTTCGGAAAAAGTAGGTTTTAAGATGAACTTGGAAAAAAAAACAAAAATAATAACAAATACACCGAACATTAGACAACAAAAAAATCAAACTGCCTAAATTACCAGAAAATATAAGGTTAGCGTGAACATATTTGAAAACCAGAACTTACGATCAGTGTATCCTCCCTATACTCACGTATGGCTCACAGACTTGGACACTCACCAAGTGCAATATGGATAAAATAGTAAAAGCACAAAGAGCGATGGAAAGATCAATGCTCGGGGTGAGACTTATAGACAAAAAAACAAACAAATGGATTAGAAGCAAAACCAAAGTAAAAGACGCAGGAGAACATGCTGCCAAATTAAAATGGAGCTTCGCAGAACACAATGCTCGACTGAAGGATAAGAGATGGAACCACGAAATACAACAATGGAGACCATGGTTAGAAAGAGAAGCAGAGGAAGACCACAAATGAGATGGACTGATGACATTAAGTAGATCGGAGGACACAACTGGAAGCAAGTGGTGCAAAATAGAAGACATTGGATTGATTTGTGGGAGGCCTATGTCCAAAGTTGGATTACTTAAGGCTAAAGAAGAAGAAATTATCATATATGAATTAAGTCTCTATTCGCCTCTATTATATTTCGTTTATTGGAGTAAGTGACACATTAGACATTTACCAAAGAAAATAATATTGTTAACAAAAATCACTTACTTAAAAAGTATATTTCTATGTCTATTAAAATGTTTACATAAACTGTTTCTCTTTTCTCTCTTAATCAATTTTTTTTCCATCCACATCTTAACTAATTGCTTTCATTTTCCCTATTCTGCGCCAATCTCATTTACTGTTTGATGTCACTGCTTTTATGTCGCCTACTCATCTCATCATCGAGCGTTTATTTTCGTATCTCTTCTATTCTCCATGACCTATCATTATATATGGTTATGTGGACCTCCCAACTTTGTTTTATTTTTATCACCTCTTCCACAATGGCCTTGACTTCTGTTGCCTGTCATATTTCAGTGTTTTTAATTTTGACTTAGTGACCATCATCATCATCATCACAGTCATTAACCTCTTAGCAGATTTGTTCTGATTCATCATTGAACGTCAGCTGCAGCAACTGATTTCAACGAGAATGCTTCTTATCACGCATCGATGATCTCTCCTCGGTAAAACTTCTCTCAGTCAGCTTTATGGTTTTTAGTTAGTTGTCGATTGGATTTCACTTCTCAACTTTTGTTAACGTAAATAACAAATTGGATTATGTTTATTCTACTCGAAGATTTTGAGACGCAATTCATATTTCTCTTTCGAAGATTTGTAAGACGCAAATTAAAACCTCATACAGAGTGAAAGAAAAGAATGCTACAATTTTTTATCATACTTCATTTGGTACTTTGTTGTCCCTTCAGTTGTTTTGGGTTCGTCTCGCTAAGTATTACCATGCAATCCATATATTCACGTATATTTTATTTTTTTTTGTTATAAACTAATTTATTTGATATTTATGTTGTATACTTTTGTATATAATAAGAAGGCTTTTTTACACAATAACTGTACATTAACTTATACGTATATCATCTGAGTGGACAAGAACAGTTTTCCATCGAAGCTGAATTTCTTATATAGATTTTTGTACACATTTAAATATACTTGCTACGTTGTAGCAATTAAATGCACTCGAATCTTTATTGGGGCTACTTTTTGTTCAAGAAATATATTCACACGGGTACTGGCACTTTCTAGAAAATTGTGTTCATATCGTATGAAATATTTTTAAGTATATTGTCCCACAAACGCCACATCATCATTTAAAATAATTAAATTACAGCAAATAACACTCTACACTCTACCATCGAACTGCTTCTTAACTAAAACGCTCGGCACAGGCATCCGGTCGGTAATAGGGAAGGGATCAAATGTCGCAGCATTTAAAGCGTTCTATAATGAGCCTTTGAAAGCCAGAGTGGTACAAGTCAGTTCAAGTAAATTGTAAGATACAAAGCCGTAAAGTTTAGATGCAACTGAAAAATCTTGAAACCTTTTAATTTTAATTTTTGTTGTTTAATAATTTGTGACAGGCCACTTTGCCTCTCAACAATAATAAAAATAGTTACAGCTTCCTCTTGCAAGGGTCCAATATTTTTAATGGACAGGTGTTCCAAAATATTCTTAAAAATACTACTGTTGAAAGATTGATATGGACTGGAGTACATCCACCATGTCCTTTTTTATTGGCGTTAATTTTAAGTGGAGCAGTTTACAGTGGTGTAAGTTCCATATTCTTCATTAGTTTGAGGGCACCTTTTTTATTATTTTGTGGAAAACTGTTGATTGTTTCAAAACTGAAGTCTTTATTTAAAGTGCTCTTATAACATATTTTGTACAGTTGATTTTTCTCAGAATGCAGCCACTGGATATTCAACCAAGATACTGTACAATCATTTTCATTTTTCTTACGGCGAGTGACGAAATTTTGCACCACTGCTATGGAGAGAATATCTTCCTTTTTAATTTCGTACACCGAAAGAGGATTTTTTTGTCCTACATTTTTGTGGTAATTTAAATGATCCTACACTATAAACTTATGACCTATTACTTCAATATCTGTATCTTTCATTAATTTTAACCAAAACAGTGTAAGTAATAATATGCTTTTTTGCATTTGCATTTGTCGTAATATGGTTCCGTATGCATGATCTGATTTCTTGTAATCCCCTCATACATTAAATACTTTTTTTATTCATTAAACTCGTGTATGCCTAAATTGTATACGTACATGTTTCTTTAATAATACGCAATGGAATAGTTAATGAAGAAAAAGGCGAAGCCTTTTCTATTCTGTAATAAATAAATGCATTTTGTGCAGAAAAATTGCTCATTTTCGAAAGTATTTAAAATACTGTTTTTCTCTCCTTTTCATCAATTCGGTTAACATTTTTTTTCTGCAATTACAATTTGTATTAGAAAATGTTTTTTGCGGCACCTTTCTTGCTACATGTACTATAGTATCCACGTTCTGTATTCCTCTTTCTCTTACGAATTACCTTGCTATATTTTTCTGGTCCTCTAAACCGCTTTTTTTCCAACGCGTTTCTTTTTATTACCACTTTCATGCTGACTTTGCGAACCTGATGCCTTATCAGATAAAACATTTAATTCTCATCTAAAATAATTTAGAGGTTATGTATTTTGTTAAAGGTAAACAATAACTATTTGTACCTAATGATTTCGAATTCTCCAATCTGCCCGGTTCATGTTTACTCTCACTACCAGGAAAATTTTCTATTCTCTCAAAATAAACTGATTTTGAACACGCTATTAAAATGTGTTACATGCTATAGTGGTATATGTCACGCATCTACTGACTTGTACCACTCTGCATTTCAACGCTATTAGCATTTCGTTAAATAGGCTGTGTCATCTCTAGGTACAATGGCAAATATAATTATTTCATATTTTGTGAGAAAATAGATTTCTGTAAAATAAAGCTTTTGCCGATATTTGGGCAAAAAATAGAATTTTGTGACTTGTGCCACTCTGGTTTTCAACGGCTCATATGTTACCGCGACTGTACCAAATATGAAACTCATATACCTCAACGTTATATCTAATAATGTAGTATTTTATTTTGTACATTTACATTTACAATTTAACTAACGAAATCTCTTCTTGTTTCAGATTTCTACCAGGCTAGGAAGACTGTGCAATCGATAGATAAGTCGTTAAAGGATAGCAAAGAAAACTAGAACTATCAACAAATTATTGTATATAAATTATTTAAAGACTGTAGTATATTGTATGTATGTTTACAGCATTTTGATCCAAAGTTTTATTATTTAGGGGAACTAGAAAACCAAACATGTGCAACACATTGATTTGTAAAATTATCCCAGTGAGGCGTAAATGTTCGATTTTTAAATTTTGATTGATAAGATGATTTTAACACGTAAAGTATCATTTAGCTCGATTATTTCAATTACTAGAACATCTTTAAATTAAATTATTTATGATTTGTAAACAAAACATCCATTTGATTGCACAAAAAATTGTCCGACTTACGCGTTTCTAACTGTATCGAAGGCCATATGAATAGGAAAGCTTGGCAGATAATAGACAATGTCGTCAGCGTTTCCTGTTTTTCTACGATCCACTAACAAGTGTCAATAAGAAATATTAAAAAATGATAAGTTTATTTTCGTAAATAATGATAAAAATTAATAAAAAATTAACAGACAAAAAATATAGCAGTTTTTCTCTTGAGTTTAAATATAGCCTTATGAAAAATGTTGCTTAAAAGACACAAAGCATTTAATTTATCTTATCAGACGATACATCATCATTTGACCAGTTGACCAATTAATCAGTTTCACATTTTTTGTAATCTAAGAAAATTTTTAACAACATTTATTTAAAAATCACTCAAGTCTTGTTTAACAATGCTTCTCAAATCTCACTTATTTTTAAATCTCACTCTTGATGGACAGACATATTAAGTTAAAACGACCGATTTAGTTAAAATAGTTAAGTTAATTGTAGTAATGGGGTCACTGAATGAATGTCGAGCTTTCGACCGTTTTTTTGGTAGGTGGAGTTCTGTAACTAAAGGCAAAAATATATTATTTCACACATCTGACTATAATTGGCGTTAGTCATACATTATTTGTTAGTTGCAGTCCCATTGGTCTTATGTACGGAGATTTATACTTTTCTTAGTTTAATAAGAAAAGATTGCATTTTTGTCTAATGATACTATATTATTTATATTGAATATTATGTTTGTTTACGATTATTTCTCTTATATACATAACACCAATTATATTGTAAGAATAAAATTGTAGCCAAAACATCTATTTGCTATAAAATATAATATTATGTTAAACAATTTACGTGTTAAGATTATTTGTCTTAATAATTGTTGTATATTTGAAAAAGGCTTACTATCATATTCTTGGAAATTACGATCATCAAAAAATTTGGACTTTGTAAAAAATTGTTAGTCTAGTCTTTGTATGTACTTTTACGAAAGTACACTATTTGTATGTAGTATGTATGGAATCTCTTGTAAATGGCTTAAAATATATTCTATTTATTTTTGAATCTATGTTTTGTTTTATTTTACTTATCACAGAAATCTATAATTTATTTATAGGGTGTTCCATTAAAAAAAAACATTACAGAAACTTCGCTGGTGAGAACGCTAGGAATAATTTAGGCAGCTTTTCACAATAAATCCTTTATTTCACCAACACAATTTACACGAAACTGATTGGTTTCCCAAAGGGAAAAGCCACTTATATTTTTATTTAACTTATATACTTTTTTTCAAGTTCAGTAAGTTCAATTTTTTATTGAACTGACAACAAGCCATCTTTTTTGTCAGACATTTTATAACGAACCTATTGTTTTTTAACAATGTGCATGTGTTGGAACTTAAAAGACACACACAAGGTCTCAAACATAGGACACCTTGTGTCACACAAAACATAAAATATGTTAAAGTATATTGTGTTGAGAATTTATTTCCCCATTTTTGATATCAAAACTAGATACTCCACCCCTTTCCTCATTTTTTTCATTAAATTTGTTCATTGTTAATAGGTAGTAATAGGTAGAAGAAGAAGCAGCATTATCCTCCTTTACAAATACAAACATACCTTTTTGTAAATTTTGCAACGACTTTCTCCATTCTCCATTCTCCATTTAGGTCTGTTTTGAAGTTGCGTTAAATAATCTTGGTACCATTTTTGCCAAAAATGCTGTTGCATTTGGCAAAATACACAACCTCCAAAATTTCAGTCTATTTTGAGGAATCTCTGTTAAATTGTCAAAGGAGCACCTATTAGTCTACGTCATTTAAATCACTATTAATGAGTGGGTTTGAATTTAATATTCCTTCAACTTGATTAATCAAAGTATTAAACTCCTCAAGCAAAATTTAATTTTGTCATCAAGGCAAAAGTAAAAACTTGACATTGTCTTTTAGAAGGTTTTGTATTTGATTGTTTGCTCTCTGGAAAGTGGCACAAAAGATTTTGAATGGCTTATCCCTTCTAGAATTGAACCTTTTTAGTGAACCTAAAAAAGCATATCTTGTTAGATCTGATTTCAAACACGCTACTAACATTTGTTAAATGCCATAGTGATATATGTCACGCTTCTACTGTGTCATTTCTAGGTATAATGGCAAACATAATTATTTCATATTTTGTGTGAAAATAGATTCCTGTAAAATGAAGCTTTTAAAACATTTGGTCAAAAATGGAATTTTGTGACTTCCATTTTATTAAGGCTCAATTATTAAGTACCACGAACACGTTACTTGGAGTGCTAGATGATGGACATAGATAATAGACTAATTAATCATTATTAATAACAATATTGACGCACTGCAAAACGACTCAACATCATTTTTATATAAGTTACAGCTGATGAAATAACAGTAAACGAAGTCTAAGATGCAATATGAAATCTTAAAAATCGAAAAGCATGCGGACCACTAGGTATACCGAACGAATTACTAAAACACAGCAAGTATTACGAGAAATACTTGTGTATGTTTTTACCTTATTCTTTAAGAACATGACTTACCTCTAGAGTGGACAAAATTACGTATTAACAACATTCACAAAAAAGAAGGTAGAAAGAATGGTTCAATAACTTGGAGAAATTCCTATTAGTAAGAGTCTACAGCAAGGCTGCTGCTTAGCACCTGCACTCTTCAAAATATGTCTGAACGAGGCGCTCTCAGTTTGGAGAATAAAATGCTACAATATTGGCTTCCCAAGCAAAGACGAGAGATTATTTATGATACAGTTTGGGACGACCCAGTCATTCTAGCTCAAGAAGGAAGTGATATTGACTATAGGTTTAGAAAACTGGAAGAGGAGTACACTAAGTGGTGCCTTACAACTATTTATATACAAAAAACCGAGTAGGTACTCGGAACTGCAGGAGAAAAAGTAGAAAGCCTACAAATTGAAATGGGAACTATAAAAATAACTAAAACCTTTAAATAGGGGAGTCCAAATAGCATCAAAATCAGCGAGTAGCGAAGAAGTATATTGCACGATTGGCAAGCAAGATTAGCCACTAGACAGCTATACGAAATATTGTGGAATAATAAAATAATAAAAGAAAAATGTATCAAACAATAACAGAAAGTTTTGGGTTATACGCTGAACTTTGGGAAATAAATAAAAAAAAAATAAAAAATTGAAACAGTAGGTAGTAGGTACTGTACACTAGCGCGGGACTTCATACTACCTTTTCTGGTATTTTTAAAATTTAAATAATATATTTAAAATTATATAAATTAATTTTTTGAACAAATTCAATAAATTATTATGTTTGGTCCTAACGCCACCTGTTAACATATTAACAAAGCATACTTTGTTTACTTATGACAAACAGTCATGGTGGATGCATTTAAACGACTAGAGTGGACTCAAAGAGTATGAACATCGATGGACAGAAACCACATTATCTCGGACTTGCTATGACGTTGTGCCCATAACAAATGACTTAGGAGAAGTTAGAGTTATGCTACAATAACTAGAGCAAATACCACAGAGTCGGTTTAAAGATAGAAATTACTACCAATCTCATTCCCAATGAGCTTAGAGCCCTCGGGAAATCATCCGTAGAAGTTGTCACAAGATATATGTATTTGGGGTCCAAAATAAGATTAACCCGAGACACTTAAACATGTTGGCTACTCAAAAAAGTTTATAGGAGCATAAACATTCACTCTTACAGCAACTTTGAGAAGGGCGCAACATAAAATTGAGAGATTATTGCTTGAAAATAAGTTTGAAATATATTGAGAAACTAGAAGCTAAACCGGAGTGGAAGACATTATTCAACCTATTAGAACGCAAAAATTGAGATGAGTGAGACATATCTGACTGCATGTGGGTGGAAAACATGGTTTTATTGATGGAGTGGATCTTGCGTTTTCGTAAAAATCAAAAACGGCTAATTACCACAATAACATGAATACAGAGATGTTTGTAAAATCGTTGAAAGAAAAACTGCTTCCAAGTTTACATGACACACCTGTTATAGTTGTGGATAATGTCCCATACCATTCGGAAATTTTAAATAAGTAACCAACAAATTCCTGGACAGTGTAACGATAAGACTACGAAGAGAATCGAAGTACTATTGTAAAAATAATACCTCAATCAACCATGGGAGCTTATCGTCTATACCTTGCCTAGCTCAGTATCTCAAGGGTGAGTTCGTCTTGTCTTAAAATAGGGATTGAACCTGAGTTCTCAGTTGATAGCAAATAAGACAAATTTTGACCAAACATATTTATTTAAAAGAATAAAAAAACACAATAATTAACCCTGCCAATGCTTAACAATTGATGTGATACTTATTGCTTCGTTCGATGGGCTACTTGTGTGCTCTGGTTACTAGGTCCTCCAATTGAATGTGGTAGTTTTTGGAGGGTTGCAGTCACATGTCGTATGTCCCGATTAAGTCCAATAAATGGTCCTTACTATTTTGAATGTGGTATAAATCCAATAGACTGTCAATAAGCCCAATGAAATTGTAAAAATTCCCAATTAAACCCAAGAGAATTTGTAGACCATAAAATGAGTCTTATTATAATTTTTGGCTTCTTTTATAAAGTTCAAAAGCAGGCAAAAAATTATATTCCCACTACATTAGAAAATTTATATTGTTCTGAAGCTATTTTCTTGTGGCATTTTAAATTAATTACTATTTAACTGGGAATAAGCCACAATTAAAGGTAAAAATACGTTTATTGACGTTTCAATTTCCACTTCGGAAATCGTTCTCAAAATCTGGAAATTGAAACGTCAATAAACGTATTTTTACTTTAATTGTGGCTTATTCCCAGTTAAATAGTAATTAATTAGAAAATTTGTTTTGACAGAAAGTGGGAGACTGAATGAAATTAGCACAGATGTCATAGGATGTTGCTATTTCATAAAACTAGCTTGTCTTTCAATACAAAACAGAAAGAGAGAGGGCGAATATTTATTCTACGTGGCAGAAAGAGAGAGGAAGAAAGAGAAGACGAAACTACTTTTTAAATAAACAATAGTAAAATTAAACTGAAGATAAAGGAATTAATAAATTAATAAAGAAATTAAAATGAAATAATTATTATTTAAATATAAATTAATAGAGATGTGACGTTTATAACAGTACATAAAATAAAAGAATGATTAACGAATTTCATTTTCTCAGGATTCTTTCGAGCGGAATTACTACAATTAGATAAAAGAAACGAAAAACTAAAAAAAAAATATAGTAGACGAGATTAGAAATAGTTTGGACATACTGTACTAGGTTATATACAAAATTCACTACGATAACGTTGATAACTATATTGGACGTAATGGTTCAGCATGAACTCAGCAGTTTTGGAAACATGACAAGAAGTATTGAATACTGCCACTCCTGCAATTTGGGAAAAAAGTGTGCGGAAATATGAAACGTTAATAGAATAATGTTGTGAGTGAAAATTGCATCGAAGCAATTAATCCAGTCATCATTTACAATCCAAATGAAGATACCGACGACAGTGATTATAAGTATGGATCTAATTCGTTTTCTCGTTTTACAGAAATTGGAGAAACTTATGCCAAGAATATAACACCACCGACATCGTATTTCTCACAATACAATAGCGTGATGCATTCTATGTATTTAAGACCGGCCTTTGAAAGTGAAATTGAGGGAATTATTAAAACACTTAAGAAGAAAGAATCACCCGGTATTGACAACATTAGAGCAGAAACAATGAAAATGTAGATAAACAATAAAATCATCAAATTTAATTTTTAAAACTGGTCAATGTGCAGACGAATTTAAAAAAACCAGTTGTAATTCCTATATACAAGAATGGAGGTAAACTAAAGTTTTTCAAACTACAGACCAACCTCGCTAATTACCACTTTAACAAAAATCTTTAAAAAATATCTTAAAATCAGATTAACATCTTTTTTAATAAACACAACATATTATCGTCTTTGCAGTATGGATTCCGTGAAGGTTTACTGACAAATGATGCAATAATAGAACTCATCCATGAAATATACAATCGAATTGACAATAACCAACCTACTGCTTGTGTGTTTCTAGACCTGCCAAAAGCATTCGATACTGTAAGTCATCCAAAACTACTAAAAGCCCTAGAAAATAGTGGAATACGCGGCACTGCTTATAATTTACTGAAGTCTTACTTGAACAGACAACAAATTGTTAGGATTAACAGCAAAAAATGTTACTTAAGATGAGGTGTACCTTAAGGTACAGTATTAGGACCACTACTATTCAATATCCATGCCAACGATCTATATAATCTCAATACTGAGGGGAAGATAGTGGGTTTTGCCGATGACACTGCAATTTTATATAGCACAGACAATTGGGAACATTTAAAGAATAAAATTAAACTAGATATACTCAAACTAATAAAATGGTTTAATTATAAAGGTTTAATTATAATAACAATTAATTATAAAATAAGGTTTTTTGTTCCGTTTTGCAGTTACAAAGTAACACTACCTTCTTATACTTCTATAACAATAATTAATAACACGAAGGAAAACATAATTATAAAATCAAGTAATACTATAAATAAATATCTTGTAATAACAATCGACTCTCATTTAAGATAGGATGCCCAGATAGATGAAATAACAAAGTTTTTGAGAGCTTTAGTTCCAACGTTTAAATTTCTTAAATCTAAAATACACATTAAATATTGGGTGGCGGTGTACAAAAAACTTATTTAAAGAAAGACGACATATTACAAAAAAAAAACAATATTGAAAATAATAATTACCAAAAAAATTACATAGTCCTCTCATTTTTTATTCTGTGATACTAACGTAATGGGTACGAGGCAATTTTATATGTATTCCCTGCTACCGTAAAATTAACATGTATGTAAAAAAACTACTAATTATAATTCTTTTTTGTCAATTGAAATTAATAAACATTATTATTATCCAGATTTAGCCATAAGGCTCACACTCCCTCTAAGGGGAAAATTCACACATCCTAGATACCTACGGTATCAAAAGGATTAAGCTCTGGTGGGACTCTTTCCATATTATTGAGTCCTAGGTGACACGTTGGTGTATCTTCCAAAAATTTTCGCACGCATCTGGACGTCGAAAGTAGCACAGCTTTCTGCATGATCTTATATAGATGTTCACTTAGACCCAGCTTTTTTATGTTTTCTAGGAGGTTCTAAGGAATAACTCCAGTGGTAGAAAGAATAATCGGTATCATCTGAGTACTTTCCATTCTCCATTGTCTTCTTCTTCTTTAGGTGCCATCTCCGCTACGGAGGTTGGCAATCATCATAGCTATCTTAATTTTTGAGGTAGTAGCTCTAAATAGTTATTTTGAGCTGCATCCAAACCATTCTCTCAGGTTCTTCAGCCATGAAATTCGTCTTCTTCCGATGCTTCTTCTGCCATCTATTTTTCCTTGCATTATGAGTCGCAGGATGCCATACTTATCGCCCCGCATCACATGTCCGAGATACTGTAGCTTTCTTTCTTTAATTGTAAGTTCAATTTCCTTCTCTTTGCCTATTCTTCTCAGTATTTCATTGTTTGTAACTCTATCTACCCAGGAAACCCTCATAATTCTTCTATAGGTCCACATTTCAAAGGCGTTAAGTCGTCTCATGGTATCTAGATTTAACGTCCATGATTCCACTCCATAATATAGTACACTGTATACGTAACATTTTGCTAGGCGTATTTTAAGAGCTAATGTTAGATCTTTGCCACATAGGACCTTTTTCATTTTTATAAAATTAGAACGTGCTTTTTCGATTCTGACTTTGATTTCTGCCGTGTAGTCATTATTTTCTGTTATAAGTGTTCCTAGGTAAGTGTACTTTTTTACACTTTCGATCTGCTGGCCCTCTACTATCAAGATTTCGTTAGTATTATAGTTGTTTTTACAAATTTTCATAAACTTCGTCTTTTTGACATTAAGAGAGAGTCCGTACTCCCTACTACACATGACTATTTTGCTCATGAGTCTTTCCAGGTCTTGTAAACTATCGGCTATTATTACTGTATCATCTGCATATCTGATGTTGTTAATTAAGACTCCATTTACTCTTATGCCGACTGTTTCATCTTTCAGAGTTTCTCGAATTACCTCTTCAGAATAGGCGTTAAATAATAGAGGTGATAGAATGCAGCCTTGCCTGACTCCTCTCTTTATTTCCATTTCTTCAGATGTTTCTTTTTCAATTCTTACTATTGCTCGCTGATTGTAATAGGGGTGTGTTATTAGCCTTAAATCTCTTTCATCTAGGTTTTTATTTTTTAGAATTTCCAGGAGTCGATCATGTTTTACTTTATCAAACGCTTTATTGTAGTCTATAAAACAGACGTAAAGAGGACAGTTAACATCCAAACATCTCTGTGTCAGCACATTGAAGGAGAATAATGCCTCTCTGGTACCCATACCATTGCGGAACCCATATTGAGTGTCACTAATATCCAGCTCCAGTTTAGAGTGTATTCTGGCGTGGATAATTTTCAAGAGAATTTTCAAGGTATGTGACATTAAGCTTATGGTTCGATAGTCACTACACTCTTTGGCATTCACTTTCTTTGGCAAACACACAAATGCTGATGTCAACATTTCTCTAGGAATGATTCCCGTAGTATAGATAGCGTTGAACAGTTCTACTATTATGTCCAGGTTTTTCTCGTTGACCAACTTTAGTAGCTCGCTTGGTAATTCATCTGGACCAGCAGATTTATTGGTTTTCATTGAGTTTAATGCCTGACTAACCTCTGATTTGGTTATCTCTGGACCTACATCTCCCGTTTGGCTATCTACAGATGTACTAGCTTCTCTCTGGTCATGAAATAATTCTTCGATGTACTCTTTCCATCGTCGTAGTTTTTGTTTTGTTTCCAATATAATATTTCCATTTTTGTCGAGCAATATATTTGAGGTTCTTCTATTTCCTACTCCCGCTAGTTCTATGACTTTTTTATGTAGGTTGAAGTTGTCATATCTGTTTTGAAGTTCTTCTATTTCTTTACATTTTTCAGAGAAGTAGGTCTCTTTAGCCTCCCTAATTTTTCTTCTTATTTGGTTTTGAAGCTGTTTATAGCGCGTCTTATTGATGGTTTTGTTTTTTCTCCTTTCATTCATCAACTCTAGAATTTCCTCTGTCATCCATTCTTCTTTCTTATATTTAGTTGTTGTAAGTAGTTTCTTACTTGGCTCCAATATAGAGGTTTTGAAGAATTGCCACTGCTGCTCTACGTTGCAGTTATTTCCTGGGTTTCTGTCTAGATTTGTGTTGATTTCGTGTTGATTTCGTGTTTCAGATTTTCTTTTGTTTCTTCTGACTTTAGTTTCTGTATGTTAAGTTTATTGTTATTGCGGCTTTTTTGTGTCTTTTTTAGTTGAAGTTGAAATCTAGCAATAAGAAGACTATGATCAGAAGATACGTCCGCTCCTGGATATGCCTTTACTGCCTGAATTGAGTTTCGATATCTGTGTTTTATTAGGAAGTAATCAATTTGATTTCTGACGATTTTGTTGTCTTTGTCAGCTGGCGATTTCCATGTATAAAGGCGTCGCTTAGGTAATTTAAAGAATGTATTTGCGGCTATAACATTGTGCTCCTGGCAAAATTCTATTAGGCGATCCCCTCTGTCGTTTCGTTCACCAAGCCCATATGGTCCTACATTAGGGTAGCATTTTCCCTCGCCAATTTTTGCGTTGAAATCACCCATGATCACTGTTACGTCTCTAGATGCTGTGAGATGTAACGTTTCATGATTTCTCCACCTGCACCTGAAAATAAGTTCTTACAGTTTTCGTTATCTCATTAAGAACATTTTTGAGTGTTATTGTTATTATTTTTTTAATAAATACCACTACAATTTAGAAACAAAATAATTTTTAATTTTCTTCTATTTAAGTCTAATCATCATTTTCATGTCCAATCCAAAATAGCAGCAAATTCGTAAAATTTACTTTAGATCAGTTTTAGTAATGGAAATATACAAATTTTAAGACTATAAGTTTTTTTTAGAAAACCCATCTAGAAAACACAGGTTAGATATAATAGAATAGAACTCGTAACATACAATGATCAGTTATTGTTTTATTATAATAAATTAATATTTTTTTACCATCGGTATTAGATAATGAGGCGACTGGATCTGTCATCCGCACTTATTAATTTAATCAGAATTATAATGCCTTCAGATTTGTAAGTTACTATTATTTTTATTGAAATTAATCCCACATTAATAAAAAATATAAAATCCAATAAAGATGTGGCAAATAATAAATAACTTTTCGAATGTACCCCCTTAATATCTCTAAACCACCTAAATTTACAATCTATAAACATGAGTTTACTTTGTAAATTGTAAAATCAATTAGTTGGGACAAAAAATTATATGGCTACACTTTTGGCGACTACTCTTGCCATATCGTCCTCACATAACCATTCGCAGCTGGTTTGTCTAGACTAGGTGACGTGGTAGGAGATCTACCTTCTTTTTTCAACCCACTACTTATCAATCACTTTAGTACACCCCACTAAAAGACATTCTTCATTTATTAGTCATGCATCCCCTGTGACGTATCCAGCGAGATAGTTTATGAAAGAAGAATATGTGCGGTGTGTTGTCAGGGGCGGACATCGCTGAGATTTTTAAGCTTAATATAAGATTTGTTGTATTATTAAAAAAAAAACAAACTAATTTTTGCTACATCGAAATTCCTTATCAACACCTGTTGTAGACGAGCATGTTAATGTGCACATTACAACGTGCGGCTGTGATAATAAACCTTGCAAATATTTATACTTATAAACACGTTCAATAGTTTTGCTGTTTACTATTATTTGAATATTATGGTCCGATTGTTATGAGAAGATGAGAGATTTGTTTTATTGAAATTGGTAGCGTGAGAATTTATCTTTGCAACTCTAATATCCCGATTTCTGTGTAAATTTTCCTATTAGCCAGATAAGTACTATAGTGAACTAGAATAATCCGACAAGAATTACTGTTGCCACCAAATACTTCATGTCTGTGCCCGGCTTAGAAGATATCTTTTTAAAAACCGTTTGCCGAATGTTCAACAAAAATTTTTGTCAATATAATATTATCAATTATTGATAATCTTATATTGATAATAAGATAATCAATTATTCTTTACCAGTTGAATTATTTATTACTAAAATTTATTTACTAGCTTAGCAGTTTAGAAAATGTAAATTATCAGTGACTATTACTTGGAATTCAAGCCAAGCAAATATAATTCAATTTCTAGGTAAAAATAGGCAACAATGTTACTGAAAGGATAATAAGAACAGTTGAAGAAGAGATCTTATTGTAAAATAGAATCCGTCCCTGTATAAGATTTCTTCGGGAACCTACAGGCACTATGAGTCATTCTTAAATAAGTTAAAATATTCAAGTCTGCAATTTACTGCTTGAGATTTTACTTTGTATTTTTTAATTAAATTTAGATTATGTTACCCATAAACTCGAAAATAGTAGCCTAAAATGTATGAAGAAGAATGAAAAGAAGGTAGTGCGAAGCGAAATAAGGAGTTATTAATTAAGCGGAGTAATAAATGTCCTAGTATAGTATAGTAGATATAAAGTGTCAGTGTTATTATACTGCCTTCTTCTTCTTCTTAACATGCCATACACCAAAGTGCAAAGGCGACTATCTCTTTACTAGAATTCCGTTCTGTGCGGCGTGACACAGCTCGTCTGTATTGTGTATTCCTGTCCATTCTTTAATGTTCCTTAACCAGGATAATTATTTACGGCCGGCTCCTCTCCTACCTTCGATCTTTCCTTGTAGGATTAACTGTGGTATTTCATATTTTGATCCTCTCAATATGTGCCCAAGGTAACCAATCTTGCGTTTTTTAATTAATTCAAAGAGTTCTCTTTCCACGCCGGCTCTCTTAAGAACGTCATCGTTTCGAACTCTATCCACCCAAGGTATGCGCATCATTCTTCCCAATGACCACATTTCATACTGTCTTACGCGAAACTATTTTGCTGTATTCACCATCTGCTATTCTTTCCATTGGGATGGAAAGATATAAATAAAGCAATTGTGTTGCTGCCACACAGTTTTGAAACACTTGACTGTAGTTAACGATGTTGTAAGCAGATTCGCCTGGCCAGAAAGCTTTTCGTTGTACTGTGGACTACTGATAATAGAGTGAATCTCAAGGATCGTCAGTTGGTTCCATTCGTTTTACATCCCTTCCTTCTTTTCTGATATTCTGATATATTACTAAATTACTAAATTAGAAAATTATAGACACATCAGCCTCTTGACACATGTGTACAAACTCTTTATGAAAATCTTAACAAAGAGGCTAACACCTAAACTTGATTTCTATCAGCCCAAAGAACAGGCAGGCTTCAGGGCAGGATTCAGACCATTTGCATACCATAAAGATTTTAATAGAAAAGTTCATCGAGTACAACATACCACTGGTTCTTGAATTTGTCGATTACGAGAAGGCTTTTGATTCTGTAGAGTTTAAAACAATACTGGAAGCCCTAAATCAAAGCCGAATAGATTACAAGTACACGACACTAATCAAAATCATCTACGAGAACGCTACATCAATAATACGACTACACGAAGACACAGAAAAATTCAGCTTAGGTCGAGGAGTTAGACAAGGAGACAATATTTCACCAAAATTGTTCACGGCAGCTCTAGAGTCAATATTTAAGAGCACTCAATGGCAAGATATGGGCATCAATATAGATGGAGAAAGATTAAATCACCTAGGATTTAAAGATGATGTTGTATTAATCGCAGATAATTTACATGATACAGTTTCTATGATGCATTCGCTTAAAAGTCTGTCTGAAAGAGCAGGATTAAAGATAAACTTTGAGAAAACTAAACTTATAACAAATCTCGTAAAGAGTGGAAATATAACTATTGACAATAATACCATACAACACAAAGACACTTACAAATATTTGGGACATGAAATCAAAATAAGCAGAGACAATCAAACATATAAAATACAGAGGCGAATAGGCCTAACATGGGCAGCATTTGGCAAATTAAGCCATATTCTAAAAAGTTCAATTCCCATGTGTCTCAAGCGAAAGGTTTATAACCAATGTGTTTTACCTGTACAAACTTATGGAGCAGAGACTTTAACACTCACGCAAAAATCTGCGAATAAACTCAGAGTTACACAGCGAGCCATGGAACGTGTAATGCTGAACGTGAGCCTTCGAGACCACATAACAAACCAACAAATCAAGCAAAGATCAGGAGTTCAAGACGTCATCGAAAGAACCACGACGCTTAAGAAGAACTGGTCAGGGCACTTAGCCAGAACACAAGATGGATGGTGGACAAGACGTATTATGGAATGGAGGCCCAGAAACTATAAAAGAAGCCGAGGACGACCACCGACTAGATGGACCGATGATATAAAACGTGTAGCGGGAAACTGGCTACAGGCGGCCCAGTGTAGAGAACACTGAAAAGAACTGAGGAAGGCCTATGTGCAGCAGTGGACGCGATTAACTGAATAATGAGGTGGAGTGTAACCAATGCTAGGATAGAGCTTAATGATGGGTGCGGGTTTCAGACATCCTTTAAAGACTCTTGCAGACTCGTTGATAGTTACTTCTAAATGCCTGTTTATGTCAATTTTGGTTTAGAAGCTTTTGGATAATATTTTTTCTGGTTGTTAGTTTGCCTTTTGTGGACGCATGGAACCGTGGAATCCATAATTTCGAGTTATTTAGGGGAAGCTTAGTGTTCAAAGGTTTCACCACACTATGCAATATTCAGCTTGAGGAATGAATATAAAAGAAGCGCACTTGATTTTTTCCGTGATTGGACATCGTCGTCATTGTTTTCAAGTCTTCAGTTAATGACGTCTCTACTTCAACAAAAGTTTCTTCTTGCGGAAAAATGGCTATGTTGTATCAAAGAATATAGACGCTATATTCTTTGGTTGTATGCATAGATGAAGTTCCTAGTATCTACTCTTATGAGTTGATCGTTGATATAAATACTGTACAGTATTGCTACAAGTACAATACATTGAACGAGAACCTTTATTCTCCATCTGCTATTCTTTCTATTAAGAGAAATTAAAAATCGTTCCCTCTGTGGGCAAACGTGGATAAGGATTTCTTTTTTAATGACATACAAAATAAAATGTCATGGTTGAACCAAAATCTAGAAATATAACAAATAAATACTAATCAATATAATAAGAGCAGTTAACTAAAAATATTTTATACTTTGGCAATTCAAAAATTGAAGAAAATACTTGAAATTATCCAATGACGCCACGATACTTTCTTAAAACAGTTTATGTGTAGTAAACAATTTCTGTGCTTTTAATGAAATAATATTTACCCTTGCTTTGTTTATTTAAGAATAATGTATCAACCCCGCAATATTTTAAACTTTAAATGCCAATTTAAAGGCCCCGCAAAATCTTGTCGATAAAGTAGAACCAATTGTTACTGAAATCACAGTTTAACCACAAACAGTTAGGACACTCTTAGTCGGCGCCTTTGAAGTATAAAAGTAACCAGACGCCATATTGAAAACAGACCAGATCAGTTACGGACTGGCACAAGTGATTAGAACAGAGACGTGTTTATATTATTTTAAAGTTAGTAAACAAGTTAATTTAAATTAATTACAATCTACAATATATTAATTTAATTAAATTTAATTATTATCAAAATGTTTTATTTATTTTATATAAAAATAAAACTTTTCTACCATCATAACCAAATAAGAAACTGAAAAACTTATATTCCAAAACAACTCTTACAATTATTTCGAGAGGCAATTTTGTGTGTAAACTAACTTAAATAGACTTACTGTTAACTTCTACAACAATAATTTAACAAAAGTAAACTTACAAAAAACTTTAACAAGTAAAAATAATATCGGAAAAAATAAGAGGGAGTGAATACGTACATATATATATATATATATATATATATATATATATATATATATATATATATATATATATATATATCTCTTAATTTCTAAAACAATCTTGACAAAAGTTTAGGGTGACACTACGTTCCTTACAACTTGCTCTCTTACAGTCATCACATGATTTCATGTCTGTATGTTTCGGACAAAAATGACGTCTTGTTTGCTTAGCAGGTTGTCGATTTGAAAGTTCCTCAGTTGGGTTTCTTGAACTCTTGTTTTGATGTGTTCCAAGAATTTTTATTGATGCTGTTTTAAATCATTATTAGAGAGCTGTTTCATATATTTTCTTCTTTTCAGATGTTCATTCAAAAGACTTTAACCGAGTAATATCGTGAAATGTTTTTGAGACAAAGAACATTGACTATTTGCGCTTTTATAAAGAACATATTCATTTTTTCTTGTTATATGTTAAATTACATAAAAGACAGCCAGAGGCCATCTTTTTTATTATAAGTTTTTTACCTGCCTTTTTAAATTGCATTTACTACAGTTTCTAGTAGAATGGTTGTGTTCTTAAGATTTTTTTTAGTAGCAATGGTACTTGCTTCTTTTTAAAGTATTTCATACAGTTCTAGCAGTAATACCAGTTTCTTTTGAAATTAGAACGTGCTGTTACAAGGAAAATTGATTTCAGTTAGACTACTTACGGCAGTTTTAGGCTGTTCCTGTTCTTCATTAATTGCACGAGCTGGTTAATTTTCAAATTTAAAAATAATGTGAATTGCAGATTTTGATGGTACAGGGCTTTCGAATGAAAACGAAAACGTAGCGATTACATCGTTGGCCCTACTTCCAGAATAATATCATTTAATAATTTGAATTTAATGTTCAGTTGTAAAGGTTACCATTTCCCTAACTGGAAATATCAATTCCTTTATTTTTTTGCGAATAAAACCAGAATTATTATTTATTTATTTATTAACGGGATGTTTCCATTTTTAACAAAACAATTAACTACATAAAATATCCTAACCATAACATAAATACTAAAACTAAATATTAAATAATTATTAAATATTGCTAAACAATTATTAAATTACATAAATTAAATTTTTATGAAAATCATTTTAAAATGAAATTAATATCCCCAAGTTTTTATAAAAATGAAATGAAATCATAAGATTGACTAAAGTCATTTCCCGGTATCTGAATTCTGATAGGGGAGTTTGCCATAGTTAGTGTGATAGTGTTTTATACAGAACAAAGGCATTTCTCTAAGAATTCTAGTGCTACATCTAAAGTTGATAGGACCTAATAAATTAGAACAGTCAGTTACATGGTTAAGTAGTTTATAGAGAAAAACTAGATCACATTTAGTTCTATAGTTTTCTAAGGAACTGATATTTAGCCTTGACCTTAGTTCAACCAAAGACATGTCATTTAAGTTTAATCTATAAGCACAAATCTGGAGAAACTTATTTTGAATTTTTTCGAGATGTGTAAATATGGTTAAAATAGTATGGTGACCATTCTATAGAAGCATAAGACAGGATGTCACAAACGAAAGTAAGATATAAAATTCTATATGTGGGTATCGAAATATCTCGAGAATGTGTTGTGATAAAACCAAGATTGATTGTGATTTCATTACTAATGAAAAAATAGACATATATTTGATGTTTCCCTTATCAAAACTAAATATCACTTTAACAAAACTACAATTCAATCTAATGGGTGTTAAAAACAAGCTCGTATGTAGGTACCTACTAGTTTCATACTATATTCAGCTTCTCTCAGCTAGTAGAACAACCTCATACTGTTCTTTTCGCACTAATTATGTGTGCTATATACAGTTTTCAGATTACCACAACTGTATAGTATTTTTTTGCTACTAACATTTATATATTAGCTCATTATTAATGTAAGCTTAATTTATTCTAAACAAAACAAAAACTTGAAAAACAAACAATTATAAAAAAACTATTATTAGTAGTATTTGGAACATGCACAGGTATTTAACCAGACTTGTAACGTGGAAATTTGTTTAAAATTATAATTAATTGTGCAATTGTTACAAACCATTATGTATTTCTGCATTTCCTGTAACAGAGTTCTCTGCGGGAATATTTACTTCACTATTATGAACAGTGTCGGCAAAAAATCTTTTATTAGAAGTAAGTAAATCAACAAATCAAAACAACTATATGGCACTGTACTAACACTTATTTTTCATTATTTACCTAGGTAAAAAAGTAATACTGTTTTCCTACAGAGAGAAAATTTACTTCTTGTAGTAATTAAATAAATAATATAGTAATTTTTCATGTTAGTAGTAAAAAAAGTTATTTATTGCTCCAAACAATTAATTTATTTTTTATAGATTTATTTGAAATATTTTTTAACCACAATAAGTTTAACCACAAATACTAAATTTTTTATACTATGCAAATATACAAATATCTCTTCCAAACCACAAAACTAATATATAAGTATATAATATACTAAGTTGAAATTTGATAATACAATTTAGTTCTAAAAAGAACTATTTTTAGACTTAATTAAACGAAAAATAAAACTCGACGATAAAAATATAAACAAACAAATCACGACAGATGACTCGACTACACGTCACATTAATACCAGTCGGGTGTCACTAGCGTTAGGTCTGTTTTCAATATGGCGATATGGCCTGCGCCAAATGATGCGCGTACTTTTTCCCGCCTGTCGAGTGTCCATACTATTTCTCTTTATACTATGCTGAAATGTTACACTCGCCCTTTTGGCAGGTGCAGAGACATATAAAGAGGCCGACATTCGGCCCGCATGCCTGCCAAAATTTCAAAAAGGGGGTTGTAAGTTTTGTTGCATACGCTGGATAAAGTGCCAAGTGGTAGCCAGCTGATGGTGTCAAAGGGATAGCTGACGGTGTCTTTGAATACTAAGAGATTGTAGGGTACCGGGTGGTTTTTTGGTTTGATATGTTTTTGGTTTCATATTAGAGTGTATGTTGTCGTAAAATTACTAATCTCCGTAGGGTTTCGAATGTTACGATCAATAAAAGTAGTTCAGTGCTCATATCCAGCTGATCATTTTTTTACTATTTTTTTTATTTAATTATTTTTAGATACTGGAATCATATTACCAGTAATTTTATGTATAGTCGACCCATATGTTTGTAGTTGGTTATTTGGTAGTACAATTATTAGGTTAGGTTAAAGGTACAATATTCTTATTGTATTTTTGGCTTCTTTTAACGGTAAGAGAGAACGGGAAAGAAGTCCTAGCGAGAGGTAGTTAACAAAGACGTGTCTGTGGGAGATATTACTGGATAATACTGGTATAAAAAAGATAAAAACTTACAGATCTGGTCGAAGTTAATTTATTTATTAGAATTTATCGAAGATTTGTCAAAAGAGAATAGAGAAAAAATAAATACGAAATGATAAATTTAAGACAGTTGCAAATAGCCACAAAGAGCTCTCAACAGTAGACCAATATTAAGCTACCCGAGACAAGAATGAAAACCAGCAACAGTGTCTTGTTTTGTAGAGGGTTTAGAGAAAAAAAGAAAACTTACGTAAAAGAAACTATTACGTTACCACAAGAGAACTTCTAAAAAGAAACTACCAGAAGAGCGGCATGTTAAAGGCTTCTGAACTCTCTTCACGTACCACGTCCTTTCAGAACGTTGGTTACCATCATAGCCATCTTAATTTTATTCACTGCCACCCTAAATAGCATGCTTGTATCAACACCATACCAATCTCGCAAGTTCTTCAACCATGAGGTTCTTCTTCGTCCTGGACTGCGTTTGCCTGCTATTTTTTCTTGCATGATATTTTGTAGCAACCTATATTTGGGACCTCTCATTACATGTCCGAAATACTCCAGCTTTCTCTGCTTGATGCTTTTTATGATCTCAGTAGTCTTGCTGAGACGTTTTAGTATTGTGGAGTTTCGAATCTTCTCCAGCCAGGAAACTTTTAGAATTCTTCTATAGCACCACATTTCGAAAGCCTCAAGGCGATTTAGATCGATTTTATTCACAGTCCAGGACTCGACAGCATAAAGTAAGACCGAGAACACGTAGCAGTGAAGTAGGCGGATCCTTAATGCCAGTTTTAGGTCTCTGTTACATAACACCTTGGACATCCTTGGACATCCTAAAAGCAGCTCTAGCCTGCTTTATCCTCGATCTAATTTCGGCGTGACTTTCTGCGTTACAATTTAATTGCTGTCCAAGGTAAACGATTTTATAAACTTGCTCAAGTTTGGTATTATTTACATATATAGACGGTTTTATATGCTGTTGTTTACTTATTACGAGAATTTTGGTTTTCCATATGTTAAGATCCAGACCTGCCTCCCTACAACTCTCAACGACACTATCAAGTAGTGTTTGCAGATCTTCTTGACTAGAAGCTAGGAGTACTGTATCGTCCGCATATCCCAAATTATTGATGACTTCGCCATTCACGTATTCACGTATTCATTCAAGTATTCCTTCTTGTTTTTCAGAAAGTGCTTTTCTGAAAACTCTTTCGAAGTAAACGTTAAAAAGCAGGGGTGACAAGAGGCATCCCTGCCGAACTCCTCTTTTAATATTGAGAGCCTGTGATTCCACACTATCTACTAAAACTGATGTTGTTTGATTCCAATATAAATTTGCAAATATTTGAACATCTCTGCCGTCCAAGCCAATGTCTTTTAGAGCTTCGATCAATATAGAGTGCTTACCACGGTTAAAAGCTTTTTGGAAGTCAATAAAACAACAGTATATGTCTACAGATATATTACGACATCTTTGAGCAAGTACGTTCATTCCAAACAGTGAGTACGGAAACCAAACTGAGTGTCATCCAGGCATTCCTCGCATTTATTTTAGATGCGACCATGTATTACCTTCAGAAAAATTTTCAATAAGTGGTTTAACTAACTGATGGTTCTATAATCAGCACAGGTTTTTGCTGTTGACTTCTTAGATAGAGCTATAAACAATGAATTAGACCAACCATTAGGTAGTTGTCCGCTGGTATAAATGGTATTAAAAAACGAAGTTATAGCCTCTAAAACATTGCTATCATTTATAAGCTTATATATTTCAGTTGGAATTTCATCAGGACCAGTCGCTCTGCCATCTTTTGATGATTGTATGGCCTTTATAACCTCAAAGCGTGTTATTAGGGGTCCGTCGCAGTTAGTAATATCGAGAGGTGAACTACTCCTATCGTCTTCGAATAGGTTCGTGACGTAATTTTCCCATTCTTTAAGTTTGTCCTCTACTTCGAATATTACTTAACCATTTTTATCCTGTAGCAATGCATTTTGTTTTTTATTGAAGATACCAGCCGCTTCTTTTAATTTTTTATACATGTTAAACGTGTCGTATCTTTTTTCAAGTTCTTCAATGTCATGACACTGTTTGGCTAGATGTTGACACATTTTCGCAAATATGTTTACAACTAAAATATTCTTCTTTGACTAATCATGTGTGAAATATGGCTAAGCGTTTATAAGAATTCAATTGTAACATCGTGCACAGGACAGAAAAATCTATTTAAATGCTGATATACCTGAAGAAGTAAAGGAATGACAACCTCTACAGTTACTAAATGAACGAGATCCATATCTGAAACGTCTTCCATATCTGAAAGCGAAAAGGTGAAAGATCAACCTGACAAGATATAAGGCATGTAGTCAAGAAGTTCGTCATTTAAAGGTTTATTAGAAGTCTAAAGACACATTGACCATAGAAGCCGCCAAAAAAATGAGAGTAACACAATGCGCAGTAGAACAAAAATAAAGAATGTTATATAATACAACATGAGGCTGAATTAAGGGGTCTTGAGTAAGACATTTTGCCAGACAAGATGATACCAGGTAAAGTAAACGCATCGTTAAGTGAATACCTAGATTATATAAGAGAAGTGTTGGTCGACTTCCAAACAGATGGCTAGATGATGTGAAAGAAAAAGAAAGAATATAATGGTATCAGATAGCAAGAGAAATTAAAATTAAAATTAAAATTAAAATACGTTAAATCAATGGAGGAATAGCTTAATTTTAAGCCACATATCTTCGTAGGTTACAATTGTAATAAAAATTAATCTACGACTATCAAATTAAAAGTACGCAGAGGATGTAGTAAAATTTCTCTCATTCTAGAATAATTGCAGTCTTAACTGACCTAAGACAATCATCCACTGAGTAAATACTTGGTAACGTAGGCGTAATCGCGGCTTGACCTTTTTGACCCCTACTTACACTTAACTAAAGGAAATTACTGTTTTATTAAAAAAATACCGTAAACGCTCCACTATTTATAGGCGTCAATTAATAAAGGCACATATTCTCTTTCTGATTAGTAATTAAATAATTTTTAAAAAATTATCGCACATAGGCGTACTATAAAGAAATGTTACTGTAATAACTGTTTGAAAAATATTCTTCTTAGAGTGCCATATCCCTACGGAAAGTCGGCGACTACCATGCTTATAATATTGTTATACTGATCTTGGTCTTTAGCTATGTGTAGCAATTGGTCCGCTGTCAAACCTGTCCACTGCCGCAAATTCCTCAACCAAGAGAGTTTCTTCCGTCCTATCCATTTCTTTCCTTCGATTGAGAATTAGCCGAAGGAACTCATATCTTGGTCCTCTGATTATAGGTCCAAGATATTCTAGTTTACGACTCTTATTAATATTTAATAGAGTTCGTTGATGTCCCATTCTTCGAAGAACTTCTTCGTTTCTGGTTCTGCTAGTCCATGGAATTTTTAGTATCCTTCGATACAACCACATCTCAAACGCCTCGATTTGATTCATGATATCGGTGTTTAAAGTCCAAGTTTCACATCCATACAAAAGTACAGACCACACGTAACATCTTGTAAACTTTTCACGGATTTCCAAATTTAATGAGTTTCTTGCCTGTTCAATTCTACATCAAATTTCGAAGGATGGATCTAGATTTTGGGTAATCCAACATCCAAGGTATTTGAATCTCTGAACTCTCTGCAGCGGTTGTTGGTTTAATATCAGTTGGGTTGCGCCGATATCCACTTTACTGGTCACCATGTATTTAGTTTTGTCGATATTTATCGACAACGAAAGGCCAGGTAGACCAGGGTCCTGCCAATTCATTTTGGAGGGCACAAAGCTAAGCAGTCCAAAATTTGTGCATTCCATGTCAACTCTATTGATTACCTCCTGCAGATCGTCGATGTTTTCAGCTAGAATCACAGTATCGTCGGCGTACCGTATATTGTTAATTATTTCTCCTCCTATGATAATTCCTTTTTGATCTTTTAAAGCTTCCCTAAATAGATTCTCAGAATACACGTTAAAGAGGGTGGGAGATAGTATACAGCCTTGTCTTACGCCTTGTTCAATACTGATTGGCTTTGATTCTCTATTGTTGGTATTAATAATGGCTGTTTGGTTCCAGTAAAAGTTTATCAATCAGTTTGATGTCTTTGTCATCTAGTTGGATGCTCTGCAAGGCGGTAATTAGTCTGGTATGCTGAAAGCGATCAAATGCCTTTTCAAAATCAATGAAGCACATATATACGGGTTTTCTTACCTCCCAACATCGTTGAAGGAGTGTTTGCATAGAAAATAGTGCTTCTCTAGTTCCAAGGCATCTCCGGAACCCGAACTGCTCTTGACTAATTTTTTCTTCGCGCTTGTTGTTAATTCGGTTTAGAAGAATATGCAACAGTATTTTAACGGCATGGCTCATTAAACTAATGAGTCTACAATCGCTACATTTCTTAACGTTGAGTTTCTTAGGTAGAGGAATAAAGATCGATTTTAACCAGTCCGATGGAATTTCACTGGTATCATATATTTGATTGAAAAGTACAGTGAGTTCTTTTATATTGTCATTTGAGAGTAATTTTAACCATTCGCTGTATATTTGATCTGGTCCACTGGCTTTGTTGTTTTTGGCTTGGTGTATGGCTTTTTCCACTTCAGCTTTTAAGATTGATGGTCCTGTATTTGCACTTAAGTTAGGTAGTGATCCTCGATCATCCTTAAATAATGCTTTAATGTAGTTTTCCCATTCCTCCATTACTTCATCTTCTAGGGATAGTGCATGACCTTCATTATTCGTTAATGTTATGGGTGTATTTCTTTTGTGTACTGTAACTTCTTTTATTTTCTTATGTGTGTTAAATTTTTCATGTTTTCGTTGCAATTCTTCTAGTTCCTCACATTTTGCTCGCATCCATAACTCTATGGCTTCCCTGATTTTTCTTCGAATCAGATTATGCTTTCGTTTATACTCTGAGTTCTTTCTATTTTTAAGCTGTCTTCTTTCGTCCATCATTTCGATTATTTCATCTTTCATCCACGCTTGCTTTTTATAATGGGTGACAGTTCCACTTTGCGTTGCTGTATCGATGATACCATTCTTTATGTTATCCCATATTTCTTCGACTGTTGGTACATTGTATACTTGTGTGATGTTGTCTCGAATTTTTTCGTTCATTGTCTGTTCAAAGTGATGTTTAAATTCTTCTTCTTTTAGTTTTTGATTGTCTTTAATTTTAGGTTGATTCTAGATGCCAGTAAATTGTGATCGGTGGCTGCGTCGGCAAAAATATTATTCAAAGATAGATATACGATTACAGAAACGAACATTAGGAATATACTTCTTCTTCAAGTGCCGTCTCCATCAATGGAGGTTAGCGGTTATGGTGGCAAACGTTTGTCTATCTTCAGCTGCTCTTAAGAGTTCCTCAAATCCAAGTCCTATCCAGTTTCTGATATTATGTAACCAGGACAATTTTTTTCTTCCACTTCCTCGCTTTCCTTCTATATTGCCTTTTATTATCAACTGAGGGATGTAGTATTTCTCGTTGCGCAACAAATGCCCTAAATAACTGGTTTTTCTTCTTTTGACTGTTCTCAATAGTTCTTTTTAGGAATATACAGTAGACCTCATTTATGAAAATGTGCGCGATAACAGTTATTTTTGTATCCAGCAAATAGAATTCGTTACCGGTCTCAGCTTTTGTGGAGGAAGAGTTCTGAAATAAGTAGGGATTCTTCAACAAGCATTCAGCATGCTCAACCCTGTTTAGATATCTGGCGATTATACTACAAGGACAAAGATCCGCATATTCCACTTAAATGTTATGTCTGTTCTACTCTGCGGATGTGAAAGCCGGAAAGTGACAAAAACCCTTACAGATAAACTGCAGGTCTTGATTAATAAATGTCTATTATATGACGAATTGTTCGTATTTTCGTGCCTAACATTATCAGAAACGAAGATCTACTACATCTGACCAAACAAAAAAGGGTAGAACATCAAATAAAGTCTAGAAAGTAGGGTTGGATTGGTCACATGCTCAGAAAAAATAATTCCAGTATTGCAAAGATTGCCCTAGAGTGGAATCCCCAAGGAAAAAAAAAGCCCGATGGCTCGTTTTCACTAAAGCTCTATATTTCACTTAGGAGTTTAAGACCCTTATCTTCTTCTTCTTAAAATGCCCTCTCCTCAATGGAGGTTGGCTACTACAATTTTAAACTCTTCTCAATCTTCAGCTGTTCTTATTAGCTGTTCAAAATTTAGTTCTGTCCATTGTCGGATGTTTCTGAGCCACGATAGTCTTTTCCTTTCTAGGCCTCTCTTTCCCTCGATTTTTCCTTTCACTATAAGTTGGGCATATTGGTACTTATTATTTCTCAGTATGTGGCCTAGGTATGATGTTTTTCTAACTTTTACTGTGTTAAAAAGTTCTCTTTCCTTGCCTATTCTATGCAGCACTTCTTCGTTTGAGGTATGCGATGTCCATGAAATTTTGAGTATTCTCCGGTAGATCCACATTTCAAAGGCCTCCAATTTATTTACGGTTGATGTTTTAAGGGTCCACGTTTCAACTGCATATAGAAGAGTCGACCAGACGTAGCATTTTGATAAACGTAGTCGAATTTCGAGTTTTATTCAAGAATCACAAAGCAGTTTTTTTATTTTTTCGAATGATTTTCTGGCCTGTTCTGTTCTCGATCTTATTTCTTGATCAGGATTTAGGCTGCTATCGATCCAACATCCCAGGTACTTAAATCTATTGACCTGTTCTAAGATGTGCCCATTTATTGTGCAAGGTTGAGCCTGTTTTGGTTATTTCGGATTGACATCACTTTGGTTTTTTTAATGTTTATTTTCATACCAAATTGCTCACAGGTCGAGTTGGTCTTATCGATGAGTCGTGGTAGACCTGAGTCGGAATCCGCAATTAACACTGTATCATCGGCGTATCTGATACTGTTGATATTTACGCCATTCACCTTGACTCCATCCTTGGAGTCCTCCAATGCTTCTTTAAATAGAAACTCGGAGTAAAGATTAAACAGCTGAGGCGACAGAACACATCCTTGTCTAACTCCCCTCCTAATTTCTACTTCTGCGGATGTGGAACCTTCGATCCTAACTCTGACCCTTATACATACATGACCTGGTCATCCGCAAAGCACAGAGTGTACAAAGTTAAGTCCATTAATAATATTAATGGCATACCAATAGTGGTATGCCCATATTCGTATATATTTTTTTTTCATTTGTTGAGTGTTGCTTCAAGGTATATTTTGAATAATGTTTGGGATATACAGCATCTTTGTCTTAGTCCTTTATTCACTTTGAATCCCGGTGTTATCATATTTCCTGTTTTAATTCTGGTTTTTTGTGGTAGTACAACTTTTTTACCGTTTCAATCAATTCTATATTTATATTTGTTTTCCCCAGTGCCTCCCATAATTTATCAAGCGGGACACTGTCATATCCTTTCCTAAGGTCTACGAACGTGAGGGGGACTTCTTGGCCACGAGCAACTTTCTTTTTAATTATCTGAGTAAGAGAGAAGACATGGTTTATTGTAGATCGACCTGCATGAAAACCAGCCTGTTCTTCGGCTTCCATATCTTGGTATTCTTCTTCTATTCGATTTTTTATTATTTCCCATATATTCTGCTAATACTACTAGTAACTGCAATTCCTCTATAATTTTCAGGCTTCGTTTTATCTCCCTTTTTATGGATGGTGTTCATATGCGATTCTTTCCATTCCTTAGGCATTTCATGTTTATTTATACGTTCCTGGAAAAGTTGTCGTAGCCGTTGAATTAGTATTTTAAATCAATGTTTGATGAGTTCTGGAGCTACATTTTCTGGGCCAGGTGATTTGCCATTCTTTAGATGTCTCCACACGGTTTCGACTTCTCTTTCATTTATTCTAATTGGTGATCCTGTCAGCCTGACGCCTTGTAAACCATAGCTATCTAGCTGTTTGAAGAGCTCTCTTGTCTCTGTTAGGAAATCTTTAAAGTATTCTTGTTTCTTAAATTTTTTAACACTTTGCAGCTTTCTGAACTTTGGCTTCCACCAATGTATGTATTTAGCATGGTGCTCTTTTTTTTTCAGGAATCATTTTTCTTTTGGCATATTTTTCTTCTGACCATCGCTTGCATTCTTTTGTATTCGATTCTGTCTTCCACATTTGTCGTGTTCAGATATTTTTGATACAATTTTCTTTTCTGTGTTATTTCCTGCGAAATATCTTGATCCCACCAATCTGATTTTTGTTGTTCGATCTTTTCATATCGCCCTAGTGCTTCTAGGGCAGCGGCGTGTATACATTATTTGATGGTTTTGTATAACTGATTAACATTCCTGGTATTATCTTCCGTTTCAATTAGTTTTGTTCCAGTCTACGTTTATATAGGTTTCTAACACTTTCTTGGTATAAACTTTTCAAATTGTATCGTACTTCTTGTACTTGCTCCTTTGTATGGTTATCTTGCGGCGTTTTCTGTTCTCTTTTATGTTGAAATGAAATATCAGAACGTAGGAGGTAGTGGTCACTGCCGCAAGTGGGTCCTCTACATGCTCTTACGTCTGTTGTTTTCAGTCGACTTTGTTGTTTGAGGATGGCATAGGCTATAACTGATTTTAAGTTTCGGATTTCTTGAGTTCACGTATATTTATGATTGTTTCTATGTTGGAAATATCCATTCATGATTCTGAGTGCACTCTGATCGTATATATCTATTAACCTTTCTCCGGTATTGTTCGTATTATCTTCTCTATATCTACCTACTACTTTATTATTGTTCTTTTTTCCGACATTGCTGTTGAGGTCTTCAAGATTATTATTTCTCTTGTGTTACCCACCTTTGTGATTTGTTCATTCAGTTGTTCGAAAAAGTTATTTTTCACATTTACACTAGCATCGTCATTGATTGCATATATTCCTAGAATGGTCAGTCTGTATCATTCTTTCGTTGATGCCTTCTCATGATGTGATGCATTTTCTAAAGCGGCGGTGTATCATAATGAAGACTCCTTGTTGAGCTCTACGTTCTTTTGTGACTTCGATATAGAAATGATCGTATTTCCCTAAGTTTTCCGATCCTTGACGTTTTCGTTTGGTTTCCGTAATAATCGCTATGTCTATCTTCATTTTGTTTAGTTCTTCTAAGATTTATGGAGCTTTCTTTGAAATCCCTTGGATGTTCCATGTCGCAAAAATCATTTTCCTGTTCCGTAGCATTTTTCGTCGTCGTATATCAGTCCGATTCCGAGCCTGGATTTTGAAGTATTTAACCTTTACCATTTTTGACAAGTATCGAGTAGTTAACCCGATGCCCCAATCCCCAACTTGGAGGACCAGGGTTTGATTTTGGAGCTTTCCCTGTTGTGACATTTTTCCAGATTTTTAGAAATGATTTTTGTGACCAAATAATAATAAAAATTTTTAAAAGTATCTTTTCTGAAATTTAATGAAAATTGGCAGACATGATTTTACACATTTAAAGAGAAAATTTAAAGTAATATTTATAATCTTCATACTTTTTATTATTATACAATTGTTATCCACCACCAATAATGCGGTTTACATTAAGCATATTTTTATAATTAATAATTGAATTATCAATATGTATACAATGTATATTTTCTGTGAACTTTGGCACAATAAAAGAACATTATCGACCCACATACTAACCAATAAAGACGTTTTCATTCTTAACAGTAATCTATTGTATGCTTTTTTATTGCCGTTTTTTTATTAATTTAATTTCTCATCGATAACCTCATCGTGACTCTGAAGAACATTTTCCTTTTAATCCCAATTAGTTCATTAGCTTCAATTTAATGTACATGGGATAGTATTTATTCAATTAAAACTTTAATTAACGGAGTTGAGGTAACACAAGCGTCTTATTAATTAGCGAAAATTATGTTCTACGTTAGTAATTTTATAGGTATACTTTTTTACCTTTTTTTATATTTTTTTATAATTCGAGTCGGTTTTTTTGGCTTTTTCGTTTGAACTTTGTTTTGTATGATATTGTCGGTGACCTGGCAATTTCTTCCATCTGCATTTTTTTGAGGACAGTGAGTATCAATGAATTCGGGATCTGTAGACCAAAGATTCGACTAGTATATTCTTATTGTCGGTTCGCTCTTTCTTCTACATATTGTTACCCAAATGCAAGAACAAGAAGAGACTTAGACAGTCTTGGTCTTGGTCTTGCGCCAATAAACCTGGTCTTGGTCTTGCGGTAAGAGTCTTGCAAGTCTGGCAGTTACCCATTAGCCTATTGCTATTTATTAAAAGTTACTAGGGGAGTTTGAAGCCACGATATAAGCGATCCGTGCCTATGCTCTAACTAACTCAGCTATCTACCATGCTCCACGAAAGTCAATCAAACATGGTTAAAACACAAAAAAATTAATAACATAAACTTGACTGTCTTTTAAAGAACATCATCTATCTAGAAAGGGATTGATAGACCCCCACCATATATGAAATGGTAATCTTAAAAAAGATTGGTATGTGGCAAAAAATCCACATACATGTATCAAGGGCACAGATTCTTTAGGTGATAAGATAACAAACTATAATCCACTTATTTAAGTAACATAAATATTATTAACAATATTCAAAGAAAAATATACGACTACAGAAACGAACATTAGGAATATACAGTAGACCGCATTTATGAAAATTTGCGTGATATCAGTTATTTTTGTATCCAGTAACTAGAATTCGTGACCGGTCTCAGCTTTTGTGGAGGAAGAGTTCTGAACTAAGTAGGGATTGTAAAAAATTCTAATACAGTGTGAAAACCAGATTGATTTTGTTCTGTCATTCATCATTTGTAGCTCTCTTCACCGCAACGTATTCTGGACGATGTATAATTTTTCTTTAAACTCAAACAAATTTTAAGGGCTGAAAAAAAATTTAATTTTCCGTGATTTATAAATAGGACCGTGGCCTATAATGGGTTTAGAAGTGGTTTAGAACTTTGCAAAGAAAAGAAAATTGTCATACTAAAAATTGAAGTGACAATGACAATGTTAGTTTATCTGAGACAGACGATGTCAACAGATTTTCTCATGTCATCACAAATAAAATGTTTTTGTTTTTGAACAATAAATTTTTGAACAGCACAGTAGTGATAGCGTAGTGATCAGTGAACAGTGTAGTAGTGACTGGGGGCTCAGAAGACTGAGACCTCGGAGCCCTAAGGAAGGCATCAGAGAGGATGCCGAAAGCTCGGCAAAATGGATATGGAAGCGGTTCAACCCGGAAGACTGGTGAGTTTGATATTAATTTTAGTAATAATATTAATCTTAGCTCTAGGTTTTATATATATATATATATATATATATATATATATAATATATATTTATTTATATAAATATATATATATATATATATATATATATATATTTATATATATATATATATTTATATATATATATATATATATATATATATATATATATATATATATACCTAGAGCTAAGATTAATATTATTACTAAAATTAATATCAAACTCACCAGTCTTCCGGGTTGAACCGCGTCGATATTCATTTTGCCGAGCTTTCGGCATCCTCTCTGATGCCTTTCTCAGGGCTTCCGAGGTCTCAGTCTCCCGAGCCCCCAGACACTACTACACTGTTCACTTATCACTACTACGGCACTGTCACTACTCCAGTATATATATATATATATATATATATATATATATATATATATTTATATATAATATATATAAATATAATAATATATGTATATATATATATATATATATATATATATATATATATATATATATATATAAGATAGGATATATTATAGCATCATTCGCTCGGACTTAAAATGTTCTTTGAGTTATAAAAATGTTTATATAGGTCAAAATATTTCCTTAATATCCCAATTTTTTTCTAATTGAGAAAAGAAAATTAGCAATTTCTCCTATTTTTTTTTATGAAAATGAGTTATCGATGAATTCGGGATCTGTAGACCAAAGATTCGACTAGTATATTCTTGTTGTCGGTTCGCTCTTTCTTCTACATATTGTTGCCCAAATGCAAGCACAAGAAGAGACTTAGACAGTCTTGGTCTTGCGCCAATAAACCTGGTCTTGGTCTTGGTCTTGGTCTTGCAGTAAGAGTCTTGCAAGTCTGGCAGTTACCCATTAGCCTATTGCTATTTATTAAAAGTTACTAGAGGGGTTTGAAGCCACGATCTAACCGATCCGTGCCCATGCTCTAACTAACTCAGCTATCTACCATGCTCCACGAAAGTCAATCAAACATGGTTAAAACATAAAAAATCAAATTAATAACATAAACTTGACTGTATTTTAAAGAACATTATCTATCTAGAAAGGGATTGATACACCCCCACCATATATGAAATGGAAATCTTAAAAAAGACTGGTATGTGGCAAAAAATCCACATACATGTATCATGGGCACAGATTCTTTAGGTGATAAGATAACAAACTATAATCCACTTATTAAAGCAACATAAATGTTATTAACAATCTTAGCTCCACTTTTATATAAAAAACTAACTTGAAAAAATAAAGAATAGGTAAAAAAGCAATGATAATAAAAAGAAGTTATTTTAAATTAAGGAGATATCTACTTAATAAATACAATAATTTATCAAAATAAAGTAGTAAGTACATTTTTTTAGGAACCAGAATTTTGGTTTTTCAGGAAGAAATATTTGTAATTCCTTTTTGTGAAAAGATATTAGATGCTTCCTTAAACCTGACGTGTTTCTGTTTTTTATTTTCATTCCAACCTTTCTATGTAGACACAATTTACACAAAGCAATTTGGTATGCAAAACTATTTGAATCTTTGTCCCCCATGTCAAATTGTAAACTTGTCAAATGAAGTTTAGTGATGTCAAAAAAGTAACTAGTAGTATAAATGTCCATTACTATTCAATACCCTAAGTATCTAATAACAAACCGAGAATTATATATCGTTACCTCGTTATTCTAAATATTTCGGTATTTTGTTTACACAGTAGGTGACATTATCTGTTATTAATTTGTCTCGATACTTTTGAATATTAGTCGCACTCTTTCAGAAAATTTTGTTTAACCGATGATCTCATCGTACTCTCAGCAGAAACAATGTTTAGTCTTAGGCCGATAAGATTTATTTATTTAGATTCTTCCTAACTAAATTATAATGGTAAAAAAATTGAATTATTAAGTGCTTGTCCGTAACAATAAGTGTTACGGACTTATTTTTATTTATTAATATTTTTTATTAGCTAAGATGACATATTTTTAAAAAATTTCGATAGAAAATCACTGTCGGCGTCGAAATGCAAAATTATTTTATAATTAGAGGACGGCTGTTATTAAAATCGGGACAGTTAGTTTCAGAGCGAAAAAGTCGTATGCTAGAAAAGAATGTACAAAATATTTTATTTTTACATTGCAATTATGACCTCTGAGCACGTGTCAAATGGTCTTGGTCTTGGTCTTGCTAAAATTAAGCGATCTTGGTCTTGGTCGTGGTCTTGCGACACCGTAAGAACAAGACAAAGACTGCAAGACCAAGACCGATTTTGGGCAACACTACTTCTACAGTTTTTGCTTGCAAAATATCTTTCTTTTCCTATTTTCTTTTCTCGATAAGATTCCAGGTTTCATCTGACATCCATTATTTTCTATGTTTTTCTTTTACCCAGTTTATCATCAGCTATTTCTCTCGAAACATCTGCCAAATCATCCCAGCTTTTAACTTCACGTTCTCTTGTTTTGAGTTGGAGTTCCTCCCTAAACATGTATCGTCCTGGAGCCGTTTTTAATTTGTCTAGAATGTATGTTGGTCTGTTATTGTTTCGCTGATTTTGTTTTTTGTCGTCTTGATTTTAATAGTTTTCATTGGTCTGAATGGTCTGAAAACGCAGAGATTAAGCGGAGAATGGGAGTGCAATCAGACATAATCGACTATATAGAGGAGAAGAGACTATCCTGGTACGGCCACGTCAGAAGAGCGGACAGAGGACGCTGGATAAACAAAATCACAGAATGGAGCCCGATCGGAAGAAGAAAGAGAGCAAGACCCCGAAGGTCATTCAGAGACGAAATCGACGAGGCTATGGAGAAAAGAACCCTGCGAGATGGAGACTGGAATGACAGGGAAAATTGGAGAAAACGGACGAGTGAAGGAAGTACATCTATTTAATTATCTCTTATATGACCTGGTGCAGTCCATGTAACCTTGTGGATGTTTTTGTGTGGGAAGATGATTTCACCATTAACTAAGCTATCATTGGAACAAAAATTTGTAAAACGCTCTCCATTTTCATGTGCCTCATGTAAACTTTTGGACAAAAAAGGCAATAAAAGAATAATGTGGAACCTAGATCATAATGATCAGCTTACCATCGAACAAGCTGGCTTAAGACCAGGCAGAACTACAAGCGACAACATTATAGATCTAGAAAAGGCTATTAACGAAGCTTTTAAAAATAATCAAAAATGTATGGCCATTGACTTTGACATAACTCAAGCATTTGATACAGTATGGAAACACCGTGTATTAAATATTCTGAAAAATTGGGATATTAAGAAAATATGATGTAAATATATTGAAGCGGGTTTTTTGTAAATAAAAAAACTATGGTACTATGAATAAATTTTCGACTATAACCTTATGCCATAAAAAGTGCTGTACTCTTACTATTTCAATATAATAAAAAACACATTTTATCAAAGTTTCATATATTTACATTACATCCTGTATTTAACTAGAACTGAAATTCTTTTACCGAAGCAGTTTACCTTTTTGGTTCCTACGCTCTTCCTACGCCCCGGTTTTAATCTCACCATGACCAAATTTGACTTGGAACACGTTAAATAAAAGAAAAATATGCAGACTAGACTGGCATATCGTGGAACTAATGAACAAATAATTATATTGGCAACAACGTTTTTGTTTGTTTTTAAGAAGAACCTACACAAAAATATACAGGGCGATGCTTACTGTTTCGTAAAATTAAAATGTTATATTCATTGTCTGCCTTTTAAGATTTGAAATGTTTTTTCATTTGATGTTAACTTTACTAGCAAACTTATATTCTTTGTCAGAGTTAAAAAAAACAGAAAAGAAGAGGAAACTAACCGCTAAAACGAAAACGAATTTGTCAGTAGCAACAGCAGAAGAGCATAAAAAACTATACCTGGGATTACGAATGAAGAATTGCATAGTGGAGCGAATAAAGCATCCTCTCAAGATCATGGTATGGTACGTGATCAGTTGCAAGGGCACAGGGATGCTGTACATTTTGAAGGGAATGATGAACCAATATCAGTCTATTGAAGTTCTGGAAAAAGATAAAGATAAAGACTAGTTTGGCGAATCCGAAGATTTTACCATTATGCACGATTTAGCACCGTCCCATAAGGCAGAAATAGTAACAAAACACAAATAAAATATTCGGACTTCAGCTGGTAACTCCGTGTGAAGAGGTCTACCCTCCGGACGTTGGTACTCACGTAAGGCATGGGCGTATGTTACCTGAAGTAAAATTTAATAAAATATTAAACATCAATAATTTTTAACAACATGTACAATCTTTGGTAACTTTATTTACTTTAAAGGGTTTTTACCCTAATATTTTCCTGGCTTAGGCATGTTAACCTGCCTTTAACCTGATGATGAAATTATTATTCCGAAAACGTTTGTTAATTTTATGTAGCCCTTTTAAGGGTTTTTTAAATATTCCTACTTACAAAGATTTAACCTCTTTTTTGTGATACATGGTATACAGCCAGCTGCAGGAATTAATTTTCCTTGTGGATTTTTTAATATTATCAGATTCATTAAGTTATTTACTGGCTGTTAGACATGTTTGTCCTACACACATCAATCTATTAATAATTAAAGACGCGTTGCAACAGCTCCAATTTACTGGGAAAAACATATTATTTATGTGGGTCCCATCCCATGTCGGAATAGCTGATAATGAGCTAGCAGACAAAATAGCATTTAAAGCAATAAACAATGTGAACATTCTGACTACAACAGGTATACCAATATCAGATACTAAAACTTTATTCCAGACTTATGTAAACAAAATCTGGCAAGAAATATGGGATCAAACAAACACAAATCTTAAAAGCATCAAACCAGACCTATCTTCAAAAAATCTTCCTATACCACCAAAAAGAAAAGACTAGATAATTATCAGCAGACTCCGGCTTGGACATACACGACTTACGCACGTCTACATAATCTCCAAAGAACCACCACCAATGTGCCAAAGACGAAAAACACCTTTCACAGTCAACCATATAATGATAGAATATTCAGAGTACATCTCAGCCAAGTCGATATTCAAGATACTAAACAGCCTGAAAAAAGTACTGGTTACAAAATTCAATGTTTTGTATATATATATATATATATATATATATATATATATATATATATATATATATATATATATATATATAACGTCCTTCTCCGTTGCCCGACACCTAACTTCCATTCTCTTCAATCGTGGAAATCTTCCGTTGATAGATTCCGTTCGCTCATTGACTTTTTTATGTTTTGCTGCCAATCTAGTTTGGGTCTTCCTCGCTTTCTATTCCCTATTGGGGTCCAGTTCAGTATTTTTTTGGGCCATCTAGTATTTTGCATTCGCTCTACGTGATCGTACCAGGTAAGTTGTTTCTTTTCGATATCCTGAATTATCGTACCTTCTATTCCCATTCGTTGTTTTATATGGTCATTCCTCATTCTTTCTCTTCGTGAGACTCGCATAGATCTTCTTATCGCGTCCATTTCGACTGCCTCTACCTTCTTTTTTTGTCTGTCTGGAATTCTCCATGTTTCCGCTCCATAAAATAGGCTGCTCTTAACCATTGTCTCGTATAATTAAATTTTCTCCTTTTTGTTATCTCCTTGCTCCACAAGATGCCATTCAGATATCCTATTATCTTTTTAGCTGTAACTATTCGTTTTTCTATCTCTTTCACATCTGTTCCGGTATTGTTGAATGTGATACCTAAATATTCATATTCTTGATATTGCAGAATTTCTTGACCGTTGTCCAACTCCAAATTTTCGCTCTGAGAGCCTACACATAGATATATCGTTTTATTTACGTTAACTGTCAAGCCCCATTCCTCATACTCTTCTATCAGCTTTCTAATCATATATTGCATGTCGTCTTTGTCATTGGCCACTATGACCTGATCATCTGCAAACTGAAGAGTAATCAGGTATCTGTCATCTATCTCTACACGCATTCCGTGTATTTTCCTTTTCCAGTTCTTAAGTGCCGCTGCTACATATATTTTGAATAGTGTAGGAGAGATAGGACATCCCTGACGTAGTCCCTTCTGTGAGTTTTTTACCTATCTTAATTCTTGATTGTGAATTTTCATACAGTTCTTTAAGTGCAGCTATATAGTTGTGATTGATGTTCGTTTGTTCTAATACCTTCCACAATCTCGATACTGGGACTGTATCATATGCTTTTTGTAGGTCCACAAATGTAAGATGGGTTTCCAGATGTCTAGCAGATCTCTTCTCTATAACTTGTTTTAGACAAAATACGTTGTCGGTACACGATCTACCTGCTTTAAAGCCGTTTTGATCTTCTTCTTCTTTCTCTTTATAGTCTTCTTCACTTAGATCTCGCAGTATTCTACTGTATAGTCTGCTCAGTGTACTCGTGATTGATATGCCTCGATAGTTGTTACAGTCCAGTTTATTTCCTTTTTTATGGATGGATGATATATAAGCTGTTTTCCACTCTTCTGGAACAGGATGTCCATTTATTTCTAAAGAGGTTTTCCGTTCACAATCTTAACATTTCGGAGAAAATCCCTTCTGGTCCGCTAGCTTAAGGTTCAAAACTGTCTTTTTTACTGTTTCTTCGGATACCTCTACTTCTTCTCCATTTACTACAAAATGTTTTGGAGATTCTATCATGTATTTCTGTCTAGTTTCTTGTAGTAGACCTTTGTAGTGTTGTATCCACTGCTCCGGTTTGATTATCTGGATATTTGCTCTGTCCTTTGCTGGGTTTTTGATATTTGATATAAATTTCCATACCTCCGAGCATTTCCTTCCTCCGATATAATTGTTAACTTCTTCACATTTCTTATCCCACGTCTCGTTCTTAGCTAAATTAATGCCCACTCTTAATTGCCTTTTTGTTTGTTTATTTATAATCTTTCAGATCTTGTTCATTTTTTGTTGCCAACCATTTTAAATATTTTTGTTTCTTTTCCTCAACTAGTAACTCTATCTCCTCGTTCCAACAGTATTCTGTCTTTTTTAAATTAGTGTAAACTCTATAATAAATTATGATTATATATTTGTTACATGTTATGTGCATACATGTACATGATTTGGTACATGTACATTGTACCATATTGTTGTAAGTTATGACTTCCAAAAATATATCTTATTTTCTCTATTTGTATCCTAAACCTACCGCTAATAACCCTAGTGGTTGATGCGAAAAAATAAAATAAAAAAAGGTTGTGTTGTCTTTATTAGGTTTTTATTTATTTTCTTTATACCAAAACCCAATAAATACCTTTTAAGTTTTTTATATGATTCATTTATTTCACTTATCTCTAATTTCCCGATAAATGTAGGTTTATTAATAATTCGTTAAATAATGATCGCCATATGTCACGAACGTCAAAGTCATTTGATATTTGGACTGGAATCCAATCGACAGACTTAATGAACGTTTAGAAAAATGACACCCTTGCGTGGTGTGTGTCATCTGTTATACGGGATGTTTTCTGGCGACGGTACCATACGGGTACCCAAACGGGCAAATTCAGGCGGAAAATGATGCATTAGGCCACACGTAACTCGCACACGAAAATCATCCTATTACATTGGTCACTAAATGAAGCGCGTAAACGGCTGTGGGCATTTTTGTTACAGTTTTTATAAAATCTACAAGAGCAGAATAATTTAATAACATCAGAAAAGTACCACTTCTAAACATTTCACATGGTCCAAGGTATTTGCATGAAACGTGTAAATATTTCTAATTGACTCTGGATGGTAATACTAATTTGACGGGTGACTTACTTGACTTTGATCTTACGAGCATTAGGCACGTTTTACGTGAAATTCTGATAGGTATTGTTGTACCCCCGAATTTAGATTAAATTCTGATCTTTTAATGCCCATGTAGTTAAATTAAATGGTTTTTCCAGCCTGCTAATAATTGGTTATTTTTTGTATATTATTACTGCTGACTTCTTTTTTTAGTATTCTTCTTCCAGACATTCACCAACTCTGGGCAAATATACGAGATATTATGTTACAGAAATTGATTGAAATATTGGGTAAAAGTAAGTCAGAAAAAAGAAATCATTGGTTTGATTATGAGTGCGAAATGTCCACAAATAGAAAGAACGCAGCAGTATATCAAAAAACCATTGACGCAGGTTGTAGACGGAGAAAAAAAAAAGAGTATAGACGTCTTAGAAGAGAGGAAAAACGTATCCATCGACGTAAGAAGAGGGAATACGAACAAAACACTCTCAATAAGATACAAAGTTTATTCGATAAAATGAAACGAGGAAATACTACAAATCCGTCGAGAATTTAAAATTTGTAAAGACACTAGCGGTGAAATACTACATGATAAAAACTCAGTTCTAAACAGATGGGCACAACATTTTAGAGAAAATCTAAATATAAACGATATTGAAGAAAGCTACAATGTGGAAAATCAACAAAATCTACAGCGTCAACTACACAGTGAAGACCCAACAAGAGAATAAGTACCAAATGCTATCCTAAAACCCAAAGACAATAAAGCCCCAGGGATCGATGAAATATGTTCGGAAATGTATAAAAAAGGTGGTGATCTATTTTTTGCAGCAATCCATAAACTAATAGTACTTATATGGCAGAATGAATTGGTAGCACAACAATTGCTAAAGGGAATAATATGTCCATTGCATAAAAACGCTGATCAACTGGAGTGTAACAACTATAGAGGCATTACTCTGTTAGAATCTGCGTATAAAATCTTCGGCAATGTAGTATTTAAAAGACTTAAACATTTTACAAATGATATTATTGCTCAATATCAATGCGGATTTATTCCTGGAAAGTCAACAAATTCAATGTATTGTTTGAAAAATTTAAACATTTTACAAATGATATTATTGCTTAATATCAATGCGGATTTACTGCTGGAAAGTCATCAAATTCAAACACATAGGCAGATTCTAGAAAAGTCACATGAATATAACATAGATACACACTATCTCTTCGTCAACTTCAAAGCAGCTTATAACAGTGAAAAAAAGAACTGCATTATATAATGCAATGATAGACTTTGTGATCCCACCTAAGTTAGTTAAGATGACCCAACTAACAATGCAAAACATAAGCTCATGCGTTAGAATTGAAGGAGAAAACTCTACGTTCTTTGACCTAATTAATGGTCTACAAGGGGACGCGCTGGCGTGTTCCCTCTTTAATATTGCCTTGGAAAAGATAATTAGACAATTAAATATTAACTTTGATAAAATGAAAGGCAGATATCGAGCATTGTTTTACTAATTAAATCTTGCCCAAGTACTTTCGCTTCCTAGACCATCTTCAGGGACATTTCGTCAAATTGTGAGCTATGCCACAATTGCAGAATGCCATAGACTTAAAATTAAACATACAATTGAACACAAACACGATACTTAACAAGGACAAACAGGTTAAAATTATTTAAAAATAGTAGAAGTTTCATTCTGGTCGGGAACAGGAGAAATAATTCTCCTCTATAGGAATATACACTCAAGACATCTAAACCTAGCCACTCTAGCTATATATTGCTAATACATCAAGCTAGTTAGTAAAACATCTAGCCATAGCATATTTCTTTTTAAAAACCTTAAATTATTACAGTTGTAAAATAAGTTTACTGACATGTCAGGTAGTGAAGTCTATAGTGGGTGACTAAATTGGAAAACTGAATGGACTGGGAGACCGGGACAAGGTTGAGCTTGTCTGGGTACCAGGGAATCGAAAGCAACGAAAAAGCTGATCAATTTGCTAAAAAAAGACCGAAGCTGTAACCCTAGGAGCACCAAAGTTTGCTGTTCGAAAGGCCGTAGGGGACTGGATCCGAAGACTATAGATATTAACTGCAGACTTTACAGGAACGAGATACTGTGAAACATTTATTACGCGATTGCGAGGCGCTGGACCGCAAAAGGCAAAAACTTGTACAGGGTACAAAAATTCTATACTGAGTATGAACAGCAATCGCAATAAAAAAGTTTATCGACAGATCGGTACACTTGAGAGCACTTAAGGACCATTTCATTATGGGATACTGTTCAGCTGTAGTGGATATTTTTAGTGAATTTGTATTCATTATATCGTAAAATTTGGTTAAATGAATGAGTACTACGATAGTTCGGTGACGCTCACTGACTTATCCCTAGAGAAAGGCGAAGAGGACGGTCTTCTGCTAATCACAATAGTTGTTTGGCACTGAATATTCCTGCCAAATTTCCCTGCGCCAATTTATTTCACCTTTCATGATAAGCTGAATGATCAAGAGGGGTAAAATTAGTGTCGCACATAATGCAAATTTGGAAGAGAACTGTAGAAACGAAGGTTAAGAAGAGAGATATCGATAGAAAAAGAACAGTTTATGGGTTTATGCCAGAAAGAAGGACAACGAATGCCTTACTTGCTTTGAAACAAAGGAAAGTGAGCTGCATTTGGTATTTATATATTTTGAGAAGACGTACGACACAGTTCCTAGACAAGAGCAATGGAGATGTATAAAAGAGAAATAGATTCCTAAAAAGCACGTGAATTCCTAAAAATTCCTAAAAAAGGCTCGTGAAAAACGAATAGGAGGGAGCGTAAACCAAAGTAAAAACTTTGGTTTGACGGAAAGTCTTCCAGTGACGGTTGGTTTGCACCAGGTCTCTTCACTGTGTACCTACGTGTTTAATCTTGATATGGATATGCTGACAGAGAAGATAAGAGAGTGAACTCCTTTGTCAATGCTCTTTGCGAATCTAGTCTTAGTGGAGGAGAGCAAATAAATGTTGAAGATGTTGGGTTTAGCTGGAATCAAATGACCAAGGTACTTTGTGGTCGACAAATTGGGGCAGAACTGAAGGTAAATATACAGAGTGGCCCAAAAGTCTGAAAACGGCTAATTATCTCGTAAAATGCTAATCACAATTGTACAAAATTGGACATACACCTATTTTGGGATACGGAGATTCCATATTTGATATTTACAATGTTGCCAGATTTGCCGTTTTTTTATAATATTAGTAACTTTGGTTTTTCAAATACATCACCCTGTATATTCAGTCATTATTGGAATCTTCTATTCAATACGAGTTCAACCATATGTAACACTTATCATTTTAAAGACCGAAGTCTGGGAACGCCTAAATTGTTTCAATAAATTTTTTAATACTAAGTATTTTCAAATACATTAAAATGTAACAATTGACAGTTTAGAACATTTTTTAACATAGTAGTTACGTTATTAAGTATTCAACATATGCTCAATTTGTGAGTTGACAGCACCCAAATCGATGGTAGAAGGCGTCTACCACATTTCTCCATGATTGTCTAGAAATTATTCGAGATTCATTGATAATTCGTTGCCTTAGCTCTGCAAGACTTGCGGGTTAAGTTTTGTAAACTGAATTTTTCAAGTATCCCTAATAAAAATAATCTTTAGGATTGAAATCGGGTGAACGTGGAGGCCATTCAATTCTACCTTGTCTACCAATTTATCGTCCAGGAAATATCTCATCTAAATATCGCCGAACATTTACACCAACTATCTGACGTTAAATTTCTTTCGACAAAAAATGACCCAATTGAATAAGTAACTACTATATCTGACCATACATTTAATTTTTGTGGTCTTTAAGTATGGTTTTCACGCATTCAGTCTTCAGTGTGAATTTACGTCACATCAGTACCTTAAATTGTGTCGATTTACACTTCCACGCAGTGTAAAAGTTGCTTCATCGGAAAAACATATTCTGTTAACGAAATTTTAAAAATTTTCAATTTTATCCATCATTACCTCAATAAACTCTAATCTACGACCAAAGTCATCTTCACTTAATTTTTGCAATAAGTTAATTTTGTATGATTTAAATTTATTTTTACGTAATAAACCTAAGACTGAAGAATGACCTACATCATGTACTTGTGCAACCCTGCCTGGGGATGTATGTGGATCTTCAACAAAACTTTGCTTATATCTGAAGTTTTGTTGTCATTGATAACTCGTTTCGGTCAACCTGATCGGTATCTATCTTTTACTTCTCCAGATTCCTCAAATCGCCTTACAGTTTTTTGTACCGTCGTCTTATGAATAGGAGATCGGTTTAGAGAACGGCATTTTAGAGAAGCAATTTAAATTGCAGAACTTTTTGAGCCACAACTACTGTCAATTTTAGTTCATAATTTAAATGGTGAACAAATGTCAAAATCACGGCATTCTCCATTTAAATATTTAAATTTATTAAAATCTACATATTTTGCACTGTTTTATGTATTTAAGATCTTTCAGACAACATATGGTTGAACTCATATTGAATAGCTGAACTCGTGTGAAATTCACACTGAATGCGTGAAAACCATACTTAAAGACCACAAAAATTAAATGTATGGTCAGTTATAGTAGGTACTTATTTAATTGGGCCATTTTTTATCGAAAGAAATTTAACGTCAGATAGTTGGTGTAAATGTTCGGCGTTATTTAGATGAGATATTTCCCGGACGATAAATTGGTAGACAAGGTAGAATTGAATGGCCTCCACGTTCGCCCGAACTCAATCCTAAAGATTATTTTTATTAGAGATACTTGAAAAATTCAGTTTACAAAACTTAACCAGCAAGTCTTGCATAGCTAAGGCAATGAATTATCGATGAATCTCGAATAATTTCTAGATAATCATGGAGAAATGTGGTAGACGCATTCTACCATCGATTAGAGTGCTGTCAACTAACAAATGGAGCACATTTTGAACACTTAATAACGTAACTATTATGTTAGAACATATTCTAAACTATCAATTGTTACGTTTTAATGTCTTTGAAAATAGTTAGTATTAAAAAATGTATTGAAACAATTTAGGCGTTGCCAGACTTCTGTTTTATGTATTTAAGACCTTCCAGACTACATAAAATCATAAGTGTTACATATGGTTGAACTCGTATTTAATAGGAGATTCCAATAATGACTGAATATACAAGGTGATGCATTTGAAAAATCAAAGATACTAGTAATATAAGAGAAACTGAAAATCTGTCACATTGAAAATACCAAATATGGAATCTCCGTATCCCAAAATAGGCGTATCTCAAATTTTGTATAATTATGTCCAGTAATTTACGAGATAATTAGCCGTTTCCAGACTTTTGGGCCACTCTGTATACATAAGAATGTGGTGAGGCCTGTGTTAGGGTACAGTGGTGAAGTGTGAAGTAAAAAAGGTCCAGAAAAAGAAGGTGGAGGTAGTTAAAATGAAAATGTTATGGTAGATATTGGGTAAGTTTGGAAGGGACAAGATCAGGAGCGCCGTGATTAGGGAAAGAGCGAGAGTGACTGAAGTCTCAAAAACGTATCAAGAACAAACACTACAATGGTTTGGTTACGTCAGACGTCAAAATGAGAATTATTTGGGACAAAGGATGGAGCTCTGAGAAGTTGAGAAAAAGAGGTAGAAGTAAACAGGGGAATATGTAGGGACTGTGTAGCAGAGGATTTGGGAGAGGAAGGTTTAAATAAAGAAGAATCCATGGATATAAATGATTGGTGGAGAAGAGTAAGGAACAGCGATCCATAAAAAGCAAAAAGCTGAAGAAGAAGAAGAAGAAAATAAGCTAAAGAATTCTATATCGGTCTCCTTTTAAATACATGCCCTATATATGAAATATATTTAATTTTAATACTTTTAAATAACTCAGATAACTGGACGAAAGAAGAACACATAAAAACAAAGATAAAATTAAATATCAAGAAATTAATAAACAAATAAAACAGAAAATAATACAAGCTAAGGAAACATGGATGTCCATTAAATGTCAAGAAATCGAGGAATGTGAGGCAAGGTATGACACTTTCAACACCCATAAGAAGGTTAAAGAAATGATTTCAGGAAATCGTAACAAACCAATCGGGATATTAAAAAATGCAGATGGTACCACTATAACTGAAACGCAAGACAAACTACGTAGATGGAAAGAATACATTGAACAACTACTTTATGATCAAAAAGTAGAACAATTATTAGAAGTTAACGGAGAAACCACGGGACCAGAAATAATGAAAGAGGAAGTTATGTATGCTATAAAACACACAAAAGGCAGAAAAGCTCCAGGACTCGATGAAATACCAATTGAACTATTGAAGATAATTAATGAAGATAATATTGATGTCTTGGTAGACCTTTTTAACTCCATATACAAGACGGGACACATACCCAAAGAGTGGCTTCTCTCAACTTTTGTGACGATTCCAAAAATCACAAATACTAAAGATTGCAATGACTATCGAACAATTGCGTTAATGAGCCACACATTGAAAACCTTCCTTAAAATCATACATAACAGAATCCACATGAAATTAGAACAAGAAATAAGTGATTCACAGATGGGTTTCAGAAAGGGTCTAGGAACTAGAGAAGCATTATTTGGAGTCCATGTTCTGACACAACGATGCCTGGATATGAATCAGGACATATATGCTTGCTTTATAGATTTCAAGAAAGCTTTTGATAGAGTTCAACATGAGAAGCTTTAAAGTATTCTTAAGACTAAAAACATTGATAGTAGAGATCTACAAATTATATCGAATCTGTATCAAAACCAGAAAGCAAGAGTAAGAGTCGAAGGAGAACTGACAGAGGAAGTAAGTATACTTAGAGGAGTTCGACAAGGGTGTATCCTTTCACCACTCTTATTCAACGTCTACAGTGAAGTGATTTTTCAAGAGGCTTTATTGGATATCGTGGAAGGTATTTATGTCAACGGAACTAGCATTAATAATATTAGATATGCCGACGATACTGTCATATTTGCAAATGACATGGAAGATCTACAGTACATAATACAACATGTATACAATGCATGTGAAAGTTACGGACTGCAAACGAATCTCAAGAAAACGAAATTAATGATATTCTCAAAAAAACCACAAAATGTAAATAACCTGATCATCAATAATACAACGATAGAAAGAGTAAAAACATATAAATATTTAGGAACGTGGCTAACCGAAGATGGAGATCAAGTAAAGGAGATCAGATCTAGAATAGAAATGGCAAGAAACACGTTCAAAAAATTGAAGAAATTACTTTGCAACCGTAACCTCAATCTAGAGATTCGCACAAGAATGCTACGTTGTTACGTCTTCTCTACTTTACTATATGGCATGGAAGCGTGGACAATAAAGCAGTCTGAAATCAAAAAATTAAACTCCTTTGAGATGTGGTGCTACAGGAGAATGCATAAAATATCGTGGATTGAAAAAGTAACTAATATAGAGGTGTTACAAAGAATGAAGAAAGAATGTGAAGTCATAAAAACTGTTAAAATTAGAAAGATTCAATATCTGGGACATTTAATGAGGGGTGAGAAGTACGTATTACTGAGGTTGATTATGCAAGGGAAGATACAAGGGAAGAGAAACCCAGGACGACGCAAAATGTCCTGGCTAAGAAATTTGAGAGAGTGGTTCGGCTGCAGCTCATTAGAATTATTCAGAAATGCGGCCAACAAAGTTAAAATAGCGATGATGATTTCCAACCTCCGCTAGGAAAAGGAACCCGAAGAAGAAGAAATAACTCAGAAAGACACTTGAAACACTTAACACAGCTTCCTTGGTTGACGTAGCTTTCGATGGCTATTATTTTATGCTCTCTTATCTCAAACAAAGAATTACATTTACTTTTAATTTTTCATAGCCTGTAATTTCTATATCTGGTATATGCTATATTGTTCTTTAAAATGTATTTTTAATATTATACGTTTGATTAATTTATTTATTTGATTTGGTATAGTATATACCAAATATACTATATTATTATATATAATATAATTTAATTAAATTACAACAATATTTTATAATGTTCTTGGAAATAATTGATACGGCTATCAATTAACAGGAACGTTAAAGATTCCAATACTAATTTCGTGCAACATAATTCGCCTCTAACACTGATTAAGCATTACATTACAACCGACTCCAACCGAGAACCAATTATCGCCAGTCCATGTAAAATGTACGCCTTGAGTTTCATATTCAATTCAATTTCATTTAATTGAGACTATAAACGTAATTTCTTTAAAATGCGTATCAAGTAAGTTACCTGGAATCAACACGAGTGATATCTTAAATGATTCGTTACAACATAAGTTCTGAGCTAAACAATTATTCGAATAACTAAACCAATTATCTTTTATACAGTTTAAATGGGCACATAATATGTGAATAGATAATCATAAGTCACAATTAAAAGGTTTAGTATAAGCTGTTTTAGCTAGATAATATATTAAAAAATAATTAAAACTTTAATATCCCACTCAAAACGCAACAAAAAATTACAACCAGAATTTCACCCCATTTAGCAAAATGTAACAATATGAACCTCCTAAAAATAAAATAAAAAGTTTAATATGTTATGTTTATTGCAAGGTATAGCCAATTTATCTGCATTTACCATACTTATCATCTATAACCAGTCCATTGTATGACCCTTTTAGTTTGGAATTATACTGATAGTCCAGTTTCTGGTGCAGAAATATTTGCAATAGATCTAGCTCCACCGAATCTTTATTTATTTTTCTAAAACCATTATCGAGAAACTTTCATCAAACATAACACAATGTTAAAATAGTTTCGAAACACAATTCAGATTTCTGCTTTATAATCTGAGCCTTCTAAGAATTGCAAGGCAAACAGACGTTGATAAAAGATGTTAAAAGAGACATGGGGAATCTAAAATTTGCATTCCACGACATGTCTTTTACAACTAAGCAGAAATCCTTAGCGAATTGTGTTTCTTGTACTCCCACAGAGTAAATCCGAATAAAATGAGAAAAGGCAGCAACTATTTGATTTCACGCAAACAAATCCTATGTATCTCTTGATACGTATTTCGACCTAATAGGTCTCGTCAGAAGAGCTATTCATAGGGGTTCTCAACGTGAAAAATCAATATTTTCTGCCTTTTAAGAAGCAACAATAACATGGCTTCCATACGGACGCAGTAGCGACATCTAATTAAACAATCGTAAAATAGTTTCGAAACACAATTCAGATTTCTGCTTTATAATCTGAGCCTTCTAAGAATTGCAAGGCAAACAGACGTTGATAAAAGATGTTAAAAAAAACATGGGGAATCTAAAATTTGCATTCCACGACATGTCTTTTACAACTAAGCAGAAATCCTTAGCGAATTGTGTTTCTTATACTCCCACAGAGTAAATCCGAATAAAATGAGAAAAGGCAGCAAATTTGTTTGTTTGTTTGCGTGAAATCAAATATTTGCTGCCTTTTCTCATTTTATTCGGATTTACTCTATGGGAGTACAAGAAACACAATTCGCTAAGGATTTCTGCTTAGTTGTAAAAGACATGCCGTGGAATGCAAATTTTAGATTCCCCATGTCTCTTTTAACATCTTTTATCAACGTCTATTTGCCTTGCAATTCTTAGAAGGCTCAGATTATAAAGCAGAAATCTGAATTGTGTTTCGAAACTATTTTACGATTGTTTAATTAGATGTCGCTACTGCGTCCGTATTGAAGCCATGTTATTGTTGCTTCTTAAAAGGCAGAAAATATTGATTTTTCACGTTGAGAACCCCTATGAATAGCTCTTCTGACGAGACCTATTAGGTCAAAATACGTATCAAGAGATACATAGGATTTGTTTGCGTGAAATCAAATATTTGCTGCCTTTTCTCATAACACAATGTCTTTAAAATTCAGCTCGTTAAAATCATAAACAAAATAAAAATAAAAAATTAAAATAGAAACGTTTATTGCCCTTAATATAATTAACATCTCACACTTAAGAAATTTTAAATTCCTGCTTCTGCACTGCCTCTCGGACCTTAGATTTTTTTATCATGGACTCTTTAGCATCTTTTTCTGTAGGTACTTTTTGCCCGGCATCGTACATACTATCTTTGGTCGAGGTTACAACCACCTGGCTAATTGCTGATCAGATGGTCGATCAGCCTATGTTTATTTCTATACATCCTCTGGATTCGATTTCTGTCGATGATGTCTCTTGTTTTTGGGAGTCTTCTTGTGGCTTCGTGGAAGAAGTATCTTGTCCTGTAATCAGCCACCTCCCTCAGTGGTGTGTACTAGAGCCTTTCATGGATGATTGTATTTGTAACTCTATCCTCCCATGATGCACCGCCGATTAGTCGATAACACGACGCCGCTTTCCTCTCTAGTTGTCTCCAGTTGATTTCGGCTGTTGAACTCCATACTGGAACTGCATATAACATCACCGACCTAACGCCTGGTATAATTGGATCTTCTTGGCCTTCGATAAGGGACTTGTCCTAAACATATAAGGTTGTTCACAAGGAATCTACGTTCCTGTAGTTGGCTGTATACCATGTATTAAAAATTTAATTAAAAATCCTTTGTAACAGGTATATATTCAAGGCCCAAACGGGCTAAGTTAAAAAGACATAACGTTTTCGTAAACCATGTTCCATCATCAGTGTCTAGGAGTACATGAATGTAGCCACCAAGATTAAATATATGGGTAAAAACCCGTTAACAGATGTTTAATTACATTTAGTTTTAAAAATATGTTATAATAATTTAAGATTATAGAGTTACCGATGGATTAGGTAACATGGCGACATATGACTCTACGTTGAAGTTGCTAGTCCTGAGACGGTAGTGCAACTGAGAGTTGCACTCATACAGTCCTCGAAGACATACCGTCTCAGGACTAGCAACTTCAACGTGGAGTCATATGTCGCCATGTTACCTAATCCATCGGTAACTCTATCATCTTAAATTATTATAACATATTTTTAAAACTAAATGTAATTAAACATCTGTTAACGGGTTTTTACCCATATATTTAATCTTGGTAGCTACATTCATGTACTCCTAGACACTGATGGTTTCCGAAAACGTTATGTCTTTTTAACTTAGCCCGTTTGGGCCTTAAATATATACCTATTACAAAGGATTTTTAATTAAATATAAGGTTGTATTAGTTTTTAAGCTACATTTGCCTTTACCTTGGATTCTTAAACGTGTTTCGTGAAGTTTAGTTTCCTGTCGAAGTGAAGTCTTAGGTACTTGACTGATGGTTCCGAGTGGAGTACGTTTCCTCTCATCGTGAGTTCCACTACTGGTGGGACGAGTTGCTATGTGAAGATCATTTATCTTGATTTTCCATTTGTCCCTGAATTCTAAGATCCTCTCTCAGTAGTCTTGTAACATCTGGACTATCCTTCTATCTTCTTTCCTGATATGTAAATTGCTATGTGATATTTGTTCTTGCATCTATTGGTAAATCTGCAACAAAAATGTTGTATAAAATGGGCGCTAGGATCCTGTCCTGAGGCATTCCTTCCAGAATATCTTGCATTATGGACGTTTTTTGGTCTGCTGAAACTTGAAGATTCCTATTAGTTAAATATGAATCACATATATTAACTAAATAATATGGCAATCTAGCTCTGTCCATCTTGTGTATGAGAGTTTTCTTCCATACTGTGTCATACGCCTTTTCGATATCAAGTATGGCCATCCCAGTTTTTGTAGTTCGCTGTTTTTTATTCTTCTAAATCCGAATTGGTCTTCTTGGATGACTTTTCTTTTTGCAATATTTTTTCTATTGATTTCAGGAGGGATATTGGCCTGTAGTTTTTCGGTGTTCTTGGTGGTGCATGTTTCCAGTTGTTCGGAAAATGCGCTTTTTCTAGTCAAAATGTATAAATATAATGTAGTTGCACTATCATTTTCTTCGTTAGTTCCTTGAGTGCGATGTTCTGGAAGTCTTCTGATCCTGGTGCTCTATTTCGTTTTATTCTTCTGATGATTTTAGCAACTTCTGTTGGATTTAGGTGGTCTTCTTCCTCTACTAAATATTCATTCCTTCTTCTTATTCTTTCGTAGGTGTTGTTAACTCTTCTATGGTTGCTACGTCAGACATGTTTTAATTTGGCCTGTGTGTTGCTGCCATTCTTCTTGCGATTGAATCCACTTTATGTTGGATATCGTATTGTGTTTTTTTCTTATCTAATATGGGTGGCATCTTCTGTTTTGTCTTCTCTTTTTAGCTTTTAGCATCCTCCACACGTTTCCGTGATTTTCTTCTACTTTCCTAATGTTGTTGTACCATTTGTACTATGCGATGCTTCTGAGTCTTTTCCTTAGTTCTTCAAATAGTTCGTCGCCGTATATCTTGAATTCCAATCTTCTAGTCCTCTGGTAGGCTCTTCTGATCCTCTTTCTCTACTTTATTATTTCCCTTAGCTCATTCGGAATAATAAGTCCTCTGTTGTTAATCTCTTCCTCTTCCCTTTATTTTTCTATCTACTTCGTCTGTAGATTCGAATTCTCTTTTTATTTCCATTTCCATCTTTCTACCGGATCGATCGTTGGGAGGTCGATTCTTGAAGTCATAATTTGCGTCTGTGATTTGTGGTCAGACATACGTTCGTAGTGTGTTTTTACATCATCCATAATAACATTTTTGGTGACGAATATGTCCAACGTTAAGTCGTTTTGCTTTGGATTTGGGTTAATTCTTGTGGGATCGTATGATGCGATTATCATCTTTTGTCTATCATCGCAGTATCTCAGAAGTACTTCTCCTGCTTGTGTGATGTCGACACAGCCCCATGCGGTGTGACGTGCGTTGGAATCTCCTGTCAGTAGACGGAGTTCATCATTGCTACTAATTCTTCTAGAGCTAGATTGTTCTGATCTCGCCTGTAAATAACAAAAATATTAATAGTGAGACATATTTTAAACGATCTCTTTGACCTGGTTTGTTTGTATAAAGACGAATCCAAAGACTTATTGCATTATTTAAGACAAAATTAAAGACTTTTAAACTTAAGTGGATTAAGGTATCTTTTTAAAGATCTTTTGATTTGGTTTGGTTATATAAGACCAATCCAAAGACGTATTGCATTATTAAAGAAAAATTAGGAACTTTTAAACTTAGGTGGATCAATATATCTGTTTTAAAGACCTCTTTGACTTGGTTTGGTTGTAGATTTATCCGAAGACTTATTCCATTATTGGAGAAAAATTAAATACTATTAAAATTAAATAGATCAATGTATGCAAAGAAAGTCGCGGCTATGGGGACTCTTGGGAACCCTAAGATAGACTCTGGGTTAATGTGTGAATGCCAAACAGAACTGAACATAAGAGAAGTAGTTACAAAATTCTTTTGGTCAGAGATATTTTTCCTTAATAAGGTCTAAAATTAACGCAAAAACTTGTTGAAACATAAAAATATATTAGCTGACATGTAACTTAAATCACAAACAGACAAACTCTCGCTAGTTAGGAAATTATTGGATATAAGTTATTATTTATTTCTTTTATGTTTGGAAAGTTCCCCCCCCTCCCCCCTACCAAGGTAAATGTCTGGAACCTCAACTGGTTCAGAGTAGGGTTGGGTGAGTTTGGTCAATAATATTTGGTCAACTGTTGTAATCGTCGTTTATCTTAATTTTAATTTTTTGTTGAGTTGTCCTATTATCTGCATCTGAAAAGACCGGATTTAAACATCCATAATTTTTCATAATTATTTGGGCATAACCTACCTGTCTCGGATGATAATATTCCACTTGGCGTCATCTGTAATACGAAACTATTTTCTACAATATCTTGGACTGCATTATTGTAGTCTATGACTTAATTATAAATCAAAAAATGTCATTATGACAAAAACAGTCTATTAGAAAATTACAATTTACACAAAGCATATTCATCTTCAGATTTACTGTAGTGGATTTTTACCAGCATTTAATAAATGTAGTATTTCTAAGATTTCATAGAAAAAATTCACGTGCAATTTGAGATTATAACATCCGGTCTAAAATAAAAATTGTTCGATATTCTTGGGAAAGGCAGAATGAAACTTAACGAACTTCCGCAGCTGTGCTGTGAGGAAATCACGTCAACCTTTTTGGATTTTGGTTATAAGAACTTCTTTGGGTTTTCGGACAAGTGCCCTTTCGACACCTGCTCGCTACGTACTTCATTAGCGTAACATAAAATTGGATTTCAAAATCTCATAACTGATTAAAAAAATATGGTAACTTACTTATTTCCATGATGTTTCTATATACTAGTTGATTATGTATATTGTTTTTTGTCATAAACAGAATATATTTTATTATTGTCCTAAAGCTATTTTCTTGTGTTGGGAATAATTTTTTATTAAATTTTATTATTGGGAATTAATTATTATTTTTGTTGAGAATAAGCCACATTTTTATTTTAAAATTAAGTTTATTTAACGTTTCGATTTCTACTTTTTAAATCGTTCTCGAAATACCAAAAAATTAATAAATTAAACATTTATTTCGATTGAAAGCGAATTTTAGCAAAGTAATGATTTTCGTTACATGATGAAAAAATTCTTCTAATAATTTAATTTTACCTGACTCATTCATATTGACAATTCAGACATATATATATATATATATATATATATATATATATATATATATATATATATATATGTATATATATATATATATATGTATATATATATATATATATATATATATATATGTATATATATATATATATATATATATATATATATATATATATATATATATGTATATATATATATATATATATATATATATATATATATATATATATTATACATTTTAAAGTAGACAACTTTAAAAATATTGCCAATATTGCTGAGTACCGTTCCTGGGACGACTTTATTGTAAGATAGTTCGTTCGATTACATGAAATCCTCAAAATTATAGCATGTTATTTGTCTTTAAAAAGCCAACCAGATACACTGAAAACTCTGATTTTATATGTATGTTATTGTTATATCTTATATAACATTGCAAACTGCTGCTCCGACTTACAATACAAATGTCATTTGCTTACATGCTGTAACTTGTAATATGCATACCATAATAAACGTGTGAATTACAAATTACGAGTACATTTATTTAATCCAAGTACATTAACCACGATATCTACAAAGTACATACGGACACAACAGTTGACGACGAGGACGGAGCGAATTGTTTATATTTTTTTACCAATTACTTAAGTGCGAAACAACGTGAGAGATGTCCAGCAATGCAGACATGACAGCAAACCCTTATCAAGGTGCAATTCCTTATTACATTTAACTAAAATTATGGCGTTAAAGTGGACATGTAACCTTCTAGATGCTTCGATCGAATTTGTGTGCGACGCGCAACGAAAGGATAACGGTGTCATCAGCAAATGTTGCCATGGTACACTAATCAGAAGTGGGTAGATCGGCAGTGTATAATTGATATAAGAGTGGACCAAGCACACTACCTTGAGGTACGCCAAGGTTTACAGGTCTAGCTTATGGGTCTCAATGCTGTTATTAACCCTATTTTATCTAAAAATATCTTTCTGTTATGTAGGATTTGAATATCCTATAGTATTCAGATGGTAGTTGCTGTTTAATATTATAATAATACTTGGATTTAAAATGAGGTAGTTTTGACAAACATACTTTATTTTAATTCTAGTAATAACTACTAATCTATAAGCTGAACTATATTTCGAAAAGCGTTTGTACTATTAAGCAGTTTATCATTTTACTCCTGGATAAGATACCTTGTAGTATGTCAACAAACGGAAACAACTGTACCAAGATTTTTAACGAGGTGTTACTCATTTATTTCTTCTCTTGTATCCGGACTTTAGACCATGTAAAGCTAGTCGATTCATCGAAATACCAACGTTGGCAGAGTTATATACATAAACATAACCGAACAATAGAAATAATGAGACGAACCGGATTGGAATGAGCTTCGTTTGATAAACTTTATCTACATGTTGAAAAATAAAAAATATTGTCAATATCTAAAAACGAAACTGTTCCACTAGTGCAGTCTTCCCGTTCTTACATATGGACGTTAAATTTAGACAATCATAGGAGCTAATATCAACTACATCGTTATTTAGAGCTGCTGTCAATAAAGTCACGATAGCGAATATGGTAGCCAATATGATATCCAACGATCGATAACGGTCATGGAACTAGAAGAAGAAGAAGGAGCTAATATGGATATAATAGCAAAGACACAAAGAGCAATGGAAAGAGAAATGATCAACATACGATATACAGGCAATAGCCATATGAAAATAAATTTTTGATGAAAATTTATTAATGAAATGAATGAAAAAACTATTTTTCTGAAAATAATAGTTTTAAAATATACATTAGAATGTATAAGAACTCACTGTTATTTATTTATTAATTTATTATTGTATTCGAACATGAGAGTTTAAAATCTCTTTTAGGAATAAAATCACGAACCTCACTGGACCTTGCAACTGATTACCTGTTTCCCCACGGCTACCCATAGATAGTAGGTAGCCTTTTTTAATTTTATGTGGTTTACTTTCCCGCCACGAAAAAAAATTAACTTTTCACAAGCAGGTGTGATTTGAAAATAAAAGATTTGTAGATTTAAATTTGGCAGTAAACGTTTGGTATTAAAAGACGCATCTGACGACTTCATAAATTTCTTGGAGATAATAAAATTAAGGAAATTAACAACCAGGATTATACGAGAGATAGAAAGGAGTGGTTTTGATTTAAACTGTCATAAAATGTTGCAATATTATCATTAAATATTCAAAGGATGAGAAAATATTTGAAGAAGGGAATGAAAAACTTAGTAAAAGAGGATAAAAACTAGCCTTTACGCAAAACTTTAAAAATTACAACTATGAATCTAAATAAAATAAAATCGAAAAATAATATGAACTAAACTATAATGAGACTTTCAGAACGTTGGATACCATCATAGCTATCTTAATTTTATTCACTGTCACCATAAATAGCATTCTTGTATTAACACCATACCAATATCGCAAGTTCTTCAACCATGAGGTTCTTCTCCGTCCTGGACTGCGTTTGCCTGCTATTTTTCCTTGCATGCTATTTTGTAGCAACCTATATTTGGGACCTCTCATTACATGTCCGAAATACTCCAGCTTTCTCTGTTTGATGCTGATTATGATCTCAGTAGTCTTGCTGAGATGTATTGTGGAATTTAGAATCTTCTCCACCCAGGAAACTTTTAAAATTCTTCTATAGCACCACATTTCAAAAGCCTCAAGGCGATTTAGATCGATTTTATTCACAGTCCAGAACTCCAGACCCCATAAAGTAAGACCGAGAACACGTAGCAGCGAAGTAGGCGGATCCTCAATGCCAATTTTAGGTCTCTGTTACATAACACCTTGGATATCCTTTTAAAGGCAGCTCTAGCCTGCTTTATCCTAGATCTAATTTCGCTGTGACTTTCTTTTCTGCGTTACCATTTAATTGCTGTCCAAGGTAAACGATTTTATCAACTTGCTCAAGTTTGGTATTATTTACATATATAGACGGTTTGATATGCTGTTGTTTACTTATTACAAGTATTTTGGTTTTCCGTATGTTCAGATCCAGACCTGCCTCCCTACAACTCTCAACGAAACTATTAAGTAGTGTTTGCAGATCTTCCTGACTAGAAGCTAGGAGTACTGTATCGTTCGCATATCACAAATGATTGATGACTTCACCGTTCAGAAGTATTCCTTCTTGTTTTTCAGAAAGTGTTTTTCTGAAAATTCTTTCGGAGTAAACGTTGAAAAGGAGGGGTGACAAGAGGCATCCCTGCCGTACTCCTCTTTTAATATTGAGAGCCTGTGATTTTGCACTATCTACTTAAACTGATGTTGTTTGATTCCAATATAAATTTGCAACTATTCGAACATCTCTGCCGTCCAAGCCAATGTCTTTTAGAGCTTCGATCAATATAGAGTGTTTAACACGATCAAATGTCTTTCGGAAGTCAATAAAACAACAGTATATGTCTACAGTCTATGTCTATATGTCTATGAACACATATGAACACATTCGATATAATTGTGTTCTTGACAGAACTGGACTAATCGATCTTCACGTTCGTTTCTGTTTCCCAAGCCATAATCCCAGACAATATGCAAACAGCGTCCTTTGCCGACTTGAACTGACTAAATTAATATGTAACAGGTAATACGATATTTTTATCTCGATTCACGTCTCAAATATATTCAATATAATACAATCGATTACATTGGTGTATTAAAAGTTGTCTTCCTTTTGAACCGCTTCATTTTTGACAACAACCCTTTCATTGTTCACTCATCGGGTTGTACTTTTTTTTCTTTTTTTATTATTCGACATACCCCCTATCTAACTGTAAATCATTTATCAGTTCAGTATTGAGACGGCACGGGCCAAAAGTGTAAGCCCGATGCGGGTAGTGAGATAAATAGAACGCATGCACCCTTTAACAATACAAATTCATGAATTTATGTACCCTTACAGTTCATCTGTCCCATTACGATAGTATTCAAAGTAACGGACGCGTGACATTTTTTCAACCAATAAAACTGTTAAAATAGAATATTAAATTGGCGGCAGTTCGGGGCTTACAGGGTGTTATTTGGATAATGGATAAGTAAGTTATATACATCCGATGGGGTTAAGATTATTGACAATCAATATGAGATCAGGGTCACATGCTGAGGTTACCGACAATTTTTAAGAATCATTTATAAACCTTTATACTTGCAGAACGGGTTGAAATTATTTTTTTAAATAAACCTTAATATTTAAATTAAGCCTACTGTATATGATTTCAATACTAATTTTTAATTATAAACATATCTGTCGTTTAAAAGAAACTGTTTTGCATTTTTATTCTTCTTTTAATTTTCTCTTCTTCTACTATCTTAGGTATGGCTTTTCAAAAATCTCTTCTCGTATGTTAAGGAGAACGTCATTGTTCTAACACCTAGTTCTCAACGTCATATTTCATAAAATTAATCAATTTGAGATTTAATTTTACTTACTTTTGTATATGATAGATCCACTTTCTCTCTTTAGAAGAATGTTTAAAAAATCACGATATCTAGTGCTAGTGATAGTTCTAAAATATTATCTTAAATATAATTTCTAGGTCCAAACTCTAGTTCTTTCTGGAACTTATAAATTCCTACATATCCCCTTTTGGATTAACTCTAATGTGCATTGATTAAGCAATAATCTAAATATAAAGAAATAAAATTGACTAAATACAAAGAAAAGAAATAAAATACTAAAAGCATAAACAACTAAATTGATGAGCATTATATCATCATCATCAGTTGGCGCTACAGCCCTTCGTGAGCCTTGGCCTGCTTCAAAACATTCTTCCATCCTTTCCTATCGAGTATCTGTCTTCTAATCAGCCCCCCACTCTAATCTCCCTCAGATCTTCCTGTACATCGTCCAGATATCTGAGTTTAGGTCGCCCCTTCTTCTTCTTACGACCGGCCTGTTTAGCATAGTTATTTTAGTGGGATCACTCTCATCCATCCGCATAACTTGGCCCACCCACCTTAGGCGGTTTATTTTGATGGTCTTCACAATATCTGCATCACCAAAAAGTCTATAGAGTTCAAAGTTATATCGCCTTCTCCACAGACCCTGTTCTTTACTCCGCCATATAGTCCTCAATACTTTTCTTTCAAAGACTCATAGTAACTCTTTATCTCGGGTCGTCATTGCCCATATTTCCGATCCGTATGTGAGCACTGGGAGTATTATTGTTTTATAAAGTTTGCACTTTGTTGCTATTGACATACTTCTCGCTCTTAGTTGAGGGCCCAGGCCAAAATAACAGCGGTTAGCCACACATATTCTTTTTTTTATCTCGTTGGATGTGTTATTTTTGTAGTCTACGAGTGATCATAAGTAGCAGAATTCTTCTACCATTTCTATCGTTTCGTGTTGCACCTCTAAGTTATTTTGTTGAATTCTTGATATGGCCGGCATATATTTAGTTTTCTGGATGTTAATCAGAAGTCCGATGTTTTCTGCGGCATTTTTGATACGTGTGAAAGCCTCCACTGCTTCATTTTGGGTTTTTCCAATTATGACGATATCATCAGCGTATGCCAATATTTGGATACTACGGGTATATATCGTACCTTTTAAGTTTATTCCCGAATCTCTCATAACTTTTTCTAACGCTAGGTTGAACAGCGTGCACGATAGCGCGTCTCCCTGGCGCAGTCCTCTCTTGGTTTTAAATGGTTTTGAAACATCCCCTTGTACGCGCATTTTACATTCGACTTTCATCATTGTCATTTTAATTAATTCTAGCAAACCTTTTGGTATTCCTGATTCGATCATCGCCGAATATAATTGGGACCTGTCAATAGTATCGTACGCTGCCTTAAAGTCTACGAAGATGTAATGGCAGTCTATGTCGTACTCCGTCGTTTTTTCTAATATTTGTCTGATGGATGATATGTGATCAATGGTAGATTTGTTTTTCAAGAAGCCTTTTTGGTAGGATCCTATTATATTGTCAGTATACCGTGCCAGGCGTTCGTTAAGTATCAGGGACACAATTTTGTATGCTGTATTAAGAATAGAAATCCCTCTAAAATTGGAACATTCAAGAACGTCTCCTTTTTTGTGTATGGGGCATATAATTCCAGTATTCCAATCTTCTGGTAACGCGCGTTCTTGCCATACCTGTATTAGTAGTGTGTGAAGGAGGGTTACAAATGTTTGATCGCCACATTTAAATATTTCTGCGGGTAGGTTGTCTGCTCCGGGTGACGTGTTTCTGGTTAGAGACTGAATTGCTTTGTTTATTTCTTCCAAAGTGGGTAGTTCAGTATTCTCCTGTTCTATTTCTATATCATATCTACCTTCAGCTCTACTTTCTCCACTAAGTAGCGTACTAAAATGTTCCTGCCATCTTTCTAATACTTCCACTCTCTCGTTTAAAAGAATTCCGTTAAGGGCCTTGACTTGGTTCGCTTGTGGCTTAAAAACTTTTCTTTTTGTGTTAACCTGTTTGTAAAATTTTCTGTATTCGTGTTCTTTATTAAGGTTTTCCATTTCTTCGAACTCTTTATTGATTTGTTGCCGCTTTTTCTGTTTGTGTTTTTGTTTTTCCTCTCGTCTCTTTACTTGATATTCTTCAACATTGCTCCTAGTCCTTCTGTTGATCATTTTCGGATACGCGTCGTTCTTCTCTTTCATTACTCGTTGGCATTCCTCATCAAACCAGTTGTTTCGCTGTCCTTTGGGTACTTCACCCAGCACTTTCTCTGCGATCTCTTTGAGCGTGGTTTTCATAAACTCCCAATTTGTATTAAGTTCAATGGGATATACCTCACTTCTGGGATGTTCTGATATTTTACGATCTAAGCATATTTGGAAGTTTCTTACGACTTCAGTACACTTTAATTTATCAACATTATATTTGATTATTTTTGGTTTAGTTTTATCGTTCCTGGCGTTTGATATACGTGCTCTGAGACGTTCAGCTATGAGATAGTGATCGGAGTCAATACTTGCACCTATAATTTCTGCAGTCTAGTATATCTGATCTACGTCTTAAATATATTCTTTGTGTATGCTGTAAGGTCCTATGGTTGGTCTGTACATCTCCTCTTGTCCTATCTTGGCATTCATGTCTCCGATAATCAACTTAGCGTTATTATTGGGACACTGTCGATATGTTTGTTCTAGTTTCTCATAGAATTCTTCTTTTTCTGTGTCTGTTTTATCCTCAGTGGGGGCATGTGCGTTTATAAGACTGTAGTTAAAGAATGTTCCACGTATTCTTAGAACATATATTCTGTCATCTATAGCGTCAAAACCTATTATTAGGTTAATAACTCTTTTGCTAACTACAAAGCCTACCCCAAAGATATGTTGAGTTTGATGGCAGATATAATATATGGTATTTAGATTCTTCTGGAGAGTACCGGTCCCTTTCCATCGCATCTCCTGTATAGCTGTTATGTCCATATTATATTTGTTAAGAGTGTCTAAGAGACACCTCATCGCTCCTGCAGAGTACAATGTTCTCACGTTCCATGATCTAAATCGAATAGTCTTTTTTCTTTTGCGAGATCGTCTACATAAGGTCCGTCCGGTTTTTGTTTTTTCAGCTTTCGCAACAATTTTTTTCCAGGGTAGGGTTGTTAATCCTACGCCGAACCCCCAGACTTGGAGGACCAGAGACTCTTCTGTTAGGGTTACCATACCTTAGTCTGTTTTGGTTCGCTGGTAGTATTTTATTTCCCACCTACCCGCCGATCCTGGGACTGGTTAGGGCGTTCCCCTATCCACCACCTGGGGACCCGTCCGATGGGAGACAGACACTCCACACGGATGAGAATTATATAGAGATACAAATTTCGTTACAGTGTAGCAACATTCGCTGATAAGCACATTTCTAACTCTTAGCTTCATCAGATCGAACTTATGGCAAGAGCTGTTAGAATTTCTACACAATGCTTGATCACTAACATTCACGTGACCAGTGGCCAATTTTGCACTCCTTGACCCGGTCCCGCAATAGCGCTGGTTGTGACCCGGACTGCATGACAAAATCAGAGGCATTCTCTTAGACATCAGGCATAATTTTCTTGGGAATGATAATGAAATAGTGGCTAGCGTAGGGGCAGGATTGCCAAGTGATCTGTCTTCTTCTTCTTCATTCTTCTTCACTGGCTTTACAACTCGGGTTGAGTGAGTCTTCGCTGCATCCACTATCGCCCTCCATCCTCTATGATCTTGCGCTTCTATTTCCCATTGTTGTACCCCAATTCTAGATAAATCTAATCTAGATAAAAGAGTACTCCTCGATACAATAAGACGTGAAAAACTAATATCAGTACTTATGAATAAGTCCATTAACAATACAATCATAAAGATAATCATTACATTGAAACAAAAGTGCCTTAGTTCAAATTGGTGGGTAGCAGTCAGAAAAAATGAAGATCTGTAGAGGAGTTAGACAGGGATGCGTTACAACGCATCATTACAACGAGCATGATTAAAAAATTTATTTCAAATCCTTTATAAAAGGTATATAATAAAATGCCCCAAACGGGCTATCACAAATATATTACAAAACGTTTTCGGATTTTTAAATCCATCATCAGTGTAAACGAGGTATACATGCTATGAGCCACCAAAATATATGGGTGAAAACCCTTTAAATGATATAAATTTACAGTTGTTTTACATTATATGTGGTTACAAATTATGATGTTTAAGTTACCGTTGGAATTGGTAACACGGCGACTTATGACCCTACATAGGTAAAATGGTCCTGACACGAAGTGTCTTCGAGGACCTGTTGATAACAACTTGACACACTGGATAAGTAATCCGGCTTAAGAGGTTGTTAATATATCTTCATGCAAATAAATTAAGAAGTGGATAATACGACGTTCAAGAACTGTTGGATTCCCACAATTAGGAGCTGATAATTGATGAACTTACAGAAATGCAAAGAATTATTACTGTATTTATTGATCACTTCCTAAATATACAAAATATTAAATAATACGCAATTTAAATCTATTATATCATCCTGTATATGCATATTTATTCACAATTCTTTTCAAAGCCATATGGGCAGAAAGTAATCAGTGCTTCCCGTCTTAGCCGTAAGGTAAGGCACGTTCGTCTTGTCTCAGTTCGCACACATATGTAACTGTATAACCTGGTGGACCAGACCATGTGTGTTAGATGTCCCCCACACAGGAAACTCACCCACATACACAGAGGATCGAATGACAGGGCATCCGATATTTTCCCTTTTTCTTCCCATCTAAGGTTTCTTCTACCTTTTTTATTGGCGGATACGCAAGTAGTTTCGACCCGAGACCGGATAGGGAAGTCAGCTTAGATTCGGCGCGAAATCAAGAGTGTTTATGCGTAACAGCCCTGTTTTCAATTGATTATAAATTAAAGTAGCCGCAGAAAAAAAACCCAGGATGCTATGCCGATATACTAGTTGCATTAATGTTTTTTTAGTAAAGACTAATTTGCTACAATTCAATAGACAAGTTTTAATACTTAAATACTACCAGAAGAGTTTGGTACTTGTAAATTATTATGATTTGATTAACCGATGTTTTTCTCCTTCATCTTCTTCTATCAAAGAAAAATTTGCTTTACCAAAATTAGTAAAACTTATTTATCTTATTTACATACAGTGAACGGATAAATTATGGAATATTATCATTATTTCGAGAAGCGTCGAGTTTTGAGGTAAATCCCAAAACAGGTCGATTTTTGTTATAAAATACCCATCTTATAACGTACATGGAGTAGGGATGACGTCACGGTGTAGGTGTAGTGACGTAATCGTTAATTTTTTAAATAGAAATCGGTATAATGCGACACCTTATTTAAACGAAAATTTAATTCTCTATTTAACGACATTACATTTTTAACTAAAATATTTTTTTAAGGGTACAAAAACAATTGCTTTTAATTTAAATTCAATCAAATTACAACTAATGATTTAATTCATAATGTACTTTAAAGTAACCAAATTATGCATAACAATTATTTTAAATTAGATATTCGAACTGCCATCCATCGGTTTCTGTCATGACTTAGTCCGAAGTGAATATTTAAAAAAGCAAAAATAAGTAAAAATAATAATGGACACAAAAAGTTATCTCATAAACAATGAAACTTTTTGTCAAATGTTAATTCAAGCAAGTGATAGTGGCATAGTTACTGTAATATTTATTGACGTAAATGTTTTGATTTTGTGAATTGTCATCAGTTGTCAATTGTAATTTTAATTTTGAATAATAAATTATGGCTCAACTAAATGAAACAAAAGGCATAGAAATATTAATTCTTAGCGGATGCGGAGATTAAAAAAGAAGATAAAAAGACGTCTGCAATTTTTCAGTGCAAAATATTCAGACAGACCCATCAGTCAATCAACAGTAAGTAAAATAGTCCAAAAATTTGGAGAAACTGTGAAGTTAAACATATTCCAAACGCTGGGCGTCCTAAAATTGAAGACAATGTGAAATTTGATATTTTATTAAATGTACATGACAATCCTTACAGTAGTTCAAAACAAACGGGTGAATATGCTGGAGTTTCCCAACGATCGGTATTACTTATTAAAAAAAAAAGAAAAAAATCTTCCGTACAAAATTCAACTACATCAGGAATTAAACGATGACGATCTAGATCACCGGCTTCAATTTTCTGAAATTATTCAGGATTTATGTATCCGCAATCCACATTTCATCAATTTAATCCCCTTTTTCGATGAAGCCACATTTTTATACATGGTACCGTGGATCGTCAAAATTGCAGATATTGGAGTCAAGAAAACCCACATTGGATGACTGAGTCACACACGCAATATCCTCAGAAAGTAAATGTATGGGCAGGGATCATTAATGACAGAATCATTGACCCTTTATTATTTGAAGAAAATCTAACAGGAAATAGTATATTACTTTATGAGGCGGAGAAGCATGACTTTTCTTGACGCGCCCGATGGCAAGGCAAGTCAAGAAAAGTCGCTTCTTTGCCGAATAAAGTATACTATTTTTTCTTCAAACGTAGCAATTTTCAACCATAAATAGTACAATTCATACGTTATTTTTACTCGAAATTAACTGTGACAACTATCAAAGTCGTCTAGATGTTAGAAATTAAAATAATTAAGTCGTCGGTGGGATTTGCGTCTCCCTGGTTACAGTTGTTTGACAGTTGTTTGCAATTATTAAAGACAGCTTATTGTTGTTGCAACCGCAAGCACAAATTTAATGCGAAAATGGAAAACCTAAACGAAATTGAGTCCGCGGCTAATGATGCAGTAGCACGTTTGGGGCCCTCCAAGTCCGGAATAAAGTATCGGTTAGCGTACAAGCACTTCCAAGGGTGGTGCGATACAAGAGGAGTACGGCAAGTTACCGAAGACGTTTTACTGGCATATTTTAATATAATGGAAAATGATAATAAAATGATAAAATCCGAGTTAGTTATTAGAAAAAATGTGGATATAAGCAAAAGTTACGTGCCTTTCTGAAAAAAACAAGCGAGGGATATACTGCAAAGAAGTCTAAAGTTTTCACTAAAGACGAGTTTGATAAATTTTTGTTTGAAGCGCCAGATAAGTTGTATTTAGGATTAAAGGTAAAAAAAAATTATATTGCAAAGCATGTAGTATACTCTACTAAATTATAAAAATATTTCAGATTGTTTTGTTAATTGGGGTTACTGGCGCCTGTCGATGCGACGAAATGTTAAAAATAAAGACTGTGGACATTGAGGATAAAGAAAATGTAATAATTATCAAAATCCCAGACAGTAAAACACGACAAATTAGATCTTTTACGATAATTGGTTAAAACTACATTAAACTGTATAAAAAGTATGCATCACTGCGGCCTGAAAATTTCACAGAAAACCGATTTTTTATCAAGTACCAAAATGGAAAGTGTTACCGAAGCGTCATGGGAATACATTCGATCAGCGCCGTAGCCCAAAAAGTAGCTAGTTATTTAAATTTAAACGATGCAAGCGCATACACGGGTCACTCTTTAGTCTTTACGACGAACTTCAGCAACACTTTTAATTGATGGAGGTGGAAATCTAGAATGCCTCAAACGACATGGGGGCTGGAAATCAAGCACGGTTGCCGAAGGATATATAGAGGATTCAATAAGAAATAAGAACGATAATGCTCAAAAAATTTTAAACCCTCATGATTCGCCAACATCGGGAATGATTGCTGAAAGTTGTTCTCGACCATCAGTATCATCAACAATTTCCAATGCATATCAAGAGTCGGGAACATTTTTGCACGGTTTCAATTTTGAAAATGCCTCATTAACTAATTGTACTTTTAATATTACTATAAAAAAAAGATGTTTAATTGTTGTTAATGACATTTGTACTGTTGCTTTGTGACATGTTTCATATTGTTGCCATGACAACATTTTTCCCTCCGCCGTAAAGAAATGGGAAAAAAACTGCTGCCGACGGAGACATCAAACTTTGACAGGATCAAGTTAGATAAGTAATGTCATCATTATTTGACGTTTGAAGAAAAAAGTTATTTAACTTGTTTGAGAAATCAACTTATACCTGTCCTTGCTAACATGTATCCAAATGCCAATAATCCAAATTTACTTAGTGAAAATATCTGGTATCAACAAGATGGAGCTCCTTCGCATTATGCACGTTAAGCACCAGTATCATTGCTTCCCAGGAGGTGGATTGGAAGACAAGATTTTATAGAGTGGCCAGCAAGGTCGCCAGATCTAACACCTCTAGACTTTTCCTGTGGGGTTACATAAAATCAAATGTCTATGTCAATAGACCCCACAACTTACAGGACTTGAAAGATAGAATTGGGCATAGAATGAGTCTAATTACTCCAGAAGTCATCCGCAATGTACTTGATAAATGTGTGCGTAGATTCGCATATTGTCAAGAAACCGATGGAGGGTATTTTGATAATTTAATTTAAAATAATTATTATGCATAATTTGGTTACTTTAAAGTACATTATTATGTAAATTATTAGTTGTAATTTAGTTGAATTTATATTAAAAACAATTGTTTTTGTAGACTTATATAAATAGAGAATTAAATTCACGTTTAAATGACGTGTCGCATTATACCGATTTCTATTTAAAAAAATTAACGATTACGTCACTACACCTACACCATTGACGTTACCCCTACTCCATGTACGTTATAAGATATAACAAAAATCGACCTATTTCGGGATTTCCCTCAAAACTCAACGGTTGTCGTTGAAATAATGATAATATTCCATAATTTAGTCGTTCACTGTATGTTAAAATAAGTTTTTTTTTTTTTTTTTTTTTTTTTTTATTATAACTAATAAATTAACAATCAGAATAAAACAATATATTCTATAAGTTAATGTGATGAGTTTAAGTCCTGTCCCTTGGTTCTGGCGTGATGTGGTCCCCTCCAGTGAGAGAATCACGGGTCCATGTTACTGGTCTGTTGGCCAACGTCGCTTTAGTCTTCGGATAACTTGATGTTGAGGTATTGCGGAAATTAATGGGTTGGAGTGTGTGTTCACTTTTTGAATGTATTGTAATTTCTTTTGCTGGTATACTTCTTTCACTGTTGAGATATTGAGATCCTCATAGATTCGTTGGTTGGTTACGTACCAGGGTGCATCAACAATTGCTCTTAAGATTTTTGATTGACATCTTTCCATAATAGCAATATTAGATTTACTACTACAGCCCCACAGCTCTATGCCATATGTCCATATTGGTTTAATAACTGTTTTGTAAATTAGAATTTTATTATTTATTGACAGTTTGGAGTTTTTTCCAATTAACCAATTGATTTCTTTTTGTCTTAGTTGTATTTGTTTTCTTTTTTTGGTGATGTGTTCTTTCCAACACAGGGTTTGGTCCAGGTGTAGCCCTAGGTATTTGGTTGTTTTAGTCCTGGGTATTTCCTCATTGTTGATATATATTGGTGGTGGTGTTTCTCGTCGTAAAGTGAAAGTTACGTGGGTTGACTTGTTTTCATTAATTTTTATTTTCCATTGTTTTAGCCAGTTTTCAAGCTCATACAAATAATCTTGGAGTTGTTGTGTAGCTATGTTAATGTGTTTGTGACTGGTAAGTGCTACTGTGTCATCTGCAAATGTGCCAATTGTTACGTTATGCGAAGTTGGTAGATCAGAAGTATATAATATATATAATAAAGGTCCCAGGACACTGCCCTGTGGAATTCCCGCCTTAATGGGATGCATTTTAGATATTTCTCCATTTACTTTTGTTCTAAACTGTCGGTTTTCCAAGTATGATGTAAGTATTCGAAAGAAGGGTGGTAATATTTGTTTAATTTTATAAAGAAGTCCTTTATGCCAAACCTTATCAAAAGCTTGACGTACATCTAGTGATACCATTGGGCAATATTCCTTTTCTTCTAATGCGGAATTGATTTTATGGGTTATTCGGTGGCATTGCTGGATAGTTGAGTGTTCTCGTCGAAATCCAAACTGAAAATTTGGTATCCAGTCTGCGCCTGTAAGGCCTGGATCTATTCTTTTTATTACAAGTTTTTCTAGTAATTTGGAGATTGTTGATAGCAGACTGATAGGTCGATAGGATGAGACTTCACTTGGATCCTTTCCTGGTTTTGGAAATAAAAGTATTTCTGCAATTTTTAGATTGTTAGGCCAATAATTACATCTTAATATTGCGTTAAATATATATGTAAGGATCACTATACCCTTTTTTGGTAATTCCTTTAGCATTTTTGGAGTTATTAGGTCAATTCCTGGTGACTTTTTGATATTTAGTTTTAAGATTTCTTCTTTAAGTTCTTTGGGTGTTGTTAATTTTATTGGATTTACTGACTGTTGTTCTGAGTTTAAATAATTAATAATTTCTTGATCTTCTTCATTGTTGTGTGGTTGGAATACTGTTGCTAAATGTTCAGCAAATAATTCGGATTTTTCTTTATCGCTTCTTGCCCATTGGTTCTGTGTGTTTGTGGTTTTTCTTACTGGTGGCGATATTGCTTGAGGTTTTAAGGATGATTTGATTGGTTTCCATATTGAATGGTCGTATCTATTAAGTTGTGTTACATATTTTTTGACTGACTCTTCTCTTGCAATTTTTAGTTGTGTTTTTAATTTATTGGCTAAGCGATTGTAAAACGTTTTATCCGCTGGGTTCCGACTTTGTTGCCATTTGGCTCTTGCTCTTCTTTTTTCAGCAATGAGCTTTTTAATTTCTAGTGGAATATTTATTCTATTCTCGATTTTATTTTTATCTGCATCGTTCGGTGTCGCTTCTTTTGCAGCGTTTTGTAATAATGTCATAAAGTTGTTTGTAGCTGCTTCTATTTCTGAAGGGCTTCTTAGTCTTACATTTAGTTTAATGTTTTCATCCAGTATTTTTCGGTAAACGTTCCAATCTGTTCTAGGTCCATGCAGTTTTGGAGTAGGTTGTTTGTTAATAACGCAGGTGCTAATTGTTGCAATAATTGGTGAATGATCTGAAGATAGATCATAGCTTGGAACTATGTCCATAAAGGTGTTAGATATTCCTTTTATGATGCAAAAATCTAAGAGGTCTGGTCTTTTTTTGGGGTCCGTTGGCCAGTACGTTGGTGTTCCTGTTGATAAATATGAGTATTTATTTTCTTGCATTAAGCTATAAAGCTCTCTCCCCTTTGTTGTTATTAATCTTGATCCCCAGTACGTGTGTTTACTATTGAAGTCACCAGCTGCGATAAATTTTGGACCTAGAGTATTGAAGAAGGATGCGAAATCGGTTTTTTTAATATTGTGCTTTGGAGGGCAATACACTGCTGCTATTGTTATTTCGTAAGGTAATGAGCACACTTTAATTACTGTAGCTTGGATACAGTCTGTTATATAACTTTCCATCATGAAATGTTTAATTGATTGTTTGATCAAAATTGCTGTACCTCCATGGGCTGTCTTGTCTGGATGGTTAGTATGGTACGTTAGATATTGAGGTATTTTAAAATACGATTTGTCTGTAAAATGTGTCTCACTTATTAATAATACATCTATAAAATTTTGTTGTAGAAATATTATCACCTCGTCCTTATGATTCAGCAGGCCATTGGCGTTCCATTCTGCTATTCGTAGAAAGAATTTTATTTGCATATGAGTTTACTTAGCATGTTTATTACCATGCTGTTTTGTTGCAAGATTTGATTAAACATGGCTTTGAATTCTTCTAAAAACTTCATAAGAATGGTGTTTGAATCTTGGTTATCTGAAGGAGCAGCAGGAGGTTGTCTATTACCCGCTGCATTAGCATAGCTTACATTTGGTCTTACTGTGTTGGGTATAAAGTTTCTGTTACGTGCTTGCGACATATTTTGGTGATGATTATATGTAGTTTGTGCTATATTTTTATTTCTATTTAAATTACGATAATATTCGCATCCTTTATAGTTAGCTGGGTGATCTCCTCCACATAAAGCACATGTAGCTGGTGTGTTCTTGTTCTTTTTACAACTGCTTGTACTGTGCTGTCCTCCACATTTCACACAGACATATGGTCTATTGCAATATGTTTTTGAATGGCCATATAATTGACATCTCATACATTGGATGATATTTTTGTTTTTTATAGGTGGTTCAATTTGTATATTGCAGTGTTGTAGTTTCTGAATTTTATAAATATCTTGGTTATTGTCTGATGGTTCAAGGTCAACAAAGAACATATTTATCGGCTCTTTTGTAATCCTATGTTTAGCATTAATGATGTTTCTTACCTTGTGACCCAGTTTTGTCAGTTCTTCTTTGATGTCTTCTGTTGCATGTGAATAGTGAAGGTATTTAATTACGACTCTATAGGCCCTTTCTTCCTTTGGTTGATATGTGTGATGAATAATGTTGTTCTCTCTCATATATCTGGAGAATTTTCTGTATATTTCTGGATCGCTACAAATTATTTTGACTGTATTATTTGCCATAGTTCTGGTTTCGTATTGTTCAGCTTCAGCTATTTCTGTAAATTTTTTCCTCATTTCTGGGAAGTCGCTTACATCGTAAACAAATATTGGTGGTGGTTTAGGTATTCTTGGCGCTGTTTCATTTTGATTGGTTTCATTTTCTTGGGTATCCGTTAGGGTATTATATTTGTTCGATAGTGTAATGGTATCATCTTCTTTGTCTGTTTCTACATTTGATCTGATTTTTCTGCGTTTTGTAGTTTTAACTACTTGCCATGAGTTATTTGTTGACACATTTGCACTTTCTGGTTCGTCATCGCTTGTTGATGACATTCTGTAGTATTGCTGGCTATTTCTGTTATTTATATTGCTGTTGTGTGCCGCGTTTTGTTGATTTATATATTGTTCTTGATTGGGCGGAAATATCATATTCGTCGAAGAATTAGTGGTTGGTTGATTTATTTGCATATTGTACATACCTGGTATTTGTGATGAGATTTGTGGATAACCCTGTATATTGTTGATTTGTGATTGACCCTGTGTGTTGTTTGGAATCTGCATTTGTGGGTAACAATTCATTTGGTTTGATGGATACTGGATTGGTAATGGCTGGCTGTTTACATTTTGTATTTGTTGGCTAACTATGTAGTTGTCGAATCCTGGTCCATTTCCCGTTGGAAACATTATAAATAAATTACTGTATTGTTTTTAAATTTAATTTGATGAGTTTATTATTTTTAAGTCTATTACTAATTGATTGCTTTTTAATCACTTCACATTTATCTGTTCAAATCGAGAAAACCGGTCGAATGTTGATAACAGAGAACCATTTAACGTCCGCTCGGTATGGAGTATCGATGTGAACTAAAATAAGTAAATATCAACACTGTGTTTCAATCTTACGGCAGTTTTAATCTATATATAAAATACAACTTTAAATACTAGAAGAAAGGTCTTTTAGATTATTATTACTATAGGAATTGGTTTCAGCATGCAACATTTATGAATACGACGATAACTAACGTCAGCATATTCGCATATATTACGCATATTCTTTAAAAAAATTTACACATTTGCGCCGGATTTGTGCATATATATGCGCATATTTGCACTATTTTCTGTTGCGCTTATTCCGGTCCTTAGTTATAATGGTAATTTGTCAACAAAAAATATAGTTGTTAATCCTTAAGAAAATTGTGATCGTAAAATCTTAAAAATTAACTATAAAAAGGTGCATAATGTCTATAGGTGCATAATAACTATAACGTGCACAATCAACTAGTATAGTCGTAGGAGGAGAAACTCTTTCTATTGCCAGACTGAACCAATTAAGATACAACCTACTGTTACGCATTCACCTATCAAATATTGATGCAAAAACCTCTTTTACAGTTGGTTAGAGTGGAAGTAATTGTAGTACGTCGGCATCAGATAAGAGGAGTGCGTGGCATTGTGTTTGTCCAGGTACCCGCAGAATCGACATCGATGAATACAAACGACAACGATATTGTGAACTTATAAAAGTGATAGCCATCTCTGACAAGCACGTGGTCTACACCCCAGCCAGTCTTATTATCAAAAACGGTAATGGCTTGACAAATATATTTTAATCACCCCTTTTTTAAATATCTTTAATTTCTACCGTTAGATATGAATGCATTGTTGTCAAATTAATAATTTAAAAATATTTTAAATAAAATTGTATAACGGTTTAGTATTTTGTGGTTTCTAATGAAAAAGTTACTAAACAACCAGTTGATATTCCCGGTTACAACGTTAAAGCCGGGTCCAAACTATGTAACAAAACATGTTAAATAACAAAGTTGTATAACAAATTTTGTATAACATAGCATCCGGACTATATAACTAGAAACAACACAACAAAATGCGCATAACTTTTAGCTGGATGTCTGGTAGGTTAGGCAGTAGTTCAGTAAAATTGTATTTTTGCTAGGAAAGTTTTGGGGTAATTCTGATTTTTTTCATTCCATATGTTTTTTTGGGGTGCTTAATCCGAATCTGAGGTTTGCGGACAAAAGTTCGTGACGCAACATTAAAAAAAAACAGGTTTTTTTTCTTCTTTTTTCGGGTATTTTTGCTTAAAACTCAAAAACTATCAACTTTTGGTAAATAGTCGGTTTACAGAAATTAAAGTACTTGAAATTTTCTACAAACATCAGTATTTAGTTTTTTTTTCAGACGAATCGTTCGGTTTCTAGTGCGAGTTGAAAATTGTAAATTTTTAGCATTTTATGCAAAACCCACTTTTTACATTTTAATATTTAATTTTTATGCATGCTGTCGTTTGATAAATATCACCTAGTTTTCCACACAAGTAATTAAAACGAAAAAAGGCAAAAATTATGCAAATTCAGTAGGTAGGTAGAACTCGTAACAAAATAAAACTTAAAATCTCGTTACTTATGATCATATATTATTATGATTATAAATTATAATATGCAAAATTTATATGAGCCGTTGTCTTTTGGAAGGCCCTGGCTGAGGTTCTTCGATAACGATGAGTCTTGGTTCTGCTTGTTCTGAAAAATAAAAGTTTAAAGTTAAGTCATTTATCAAGAAGAGATGAAGATTGCAAAATAGATTGTGAGATTAAACATACCTTCCGCATCGTAGTGATGTTTTTCGACTGCGTCGGGTCCTGGCTCATAATCTGATTGCTCCATCGTCCGCGTCGGGAGTCATTCTCCTGGAAAATAAAAAGAGGAGAGACACATATCATATATCAAGGAGAGATGAATAGACCAACAGATCCAACATACCTCTCCCTCTTTCTTCAGTTTCTTCTACGTCTATGTCAGAGCTGTCTTCTGGGGGCTCATCATTGTTACATAGTCCTTCGCATGATGAGCATATTGGGGAACAATGGAGTCCCGCCTTCCTGCATCCACAATTGCGTTAACAGCCCTTTTTACATTTACATGAAATGTACCGGAGTATTGAGTTTGGTGCAGGGTCCAAAGTAGTTGGTACTGGCACAAGACCACTACTAGTTTTATGCCATCCCCACTTACTTGGGTCTTTTTGTTGCTCGTTAGGTGTGGCTTGACCGGATAACCACTGCTGCACTTGATAGTAAACTCTCAGTGAATGTTCTCGTGCAGCAGCTTCAGTTGGGGGCAATGAGGAAATTTTGGTCTTATTTTTGAATGATGAATGATGGTATTGTTTATATCTTAAATCGTTTAGTTTTGTTTCTTTTTCTTATATAGAGCCGTGAGAAACATGTTTCCTGCTGTGGCAATCTCATCTTGACTTGAATTAGGGTCTTTGAAAGCTTTAATTACCGATTGCAAATCTTTGTTCTTCTGCAGGACTTTAAGAAATTTTAGTTTCCCTTGATTAAAGAATGCAGAAGTAGTATCACAACCACTCATCGCATGCAGAAATAAAATATGATCCAATAGGATTTTCTCAGCAGCTAGATGAGGGTTGTAGAGGCTTTGCGAAACCTTTCCTTTTCCTGGCTTCAAAAAAAATACGTTTTTTATATCAGAGCTACAAAGGCCAATCAAAATGACCAGTAGGTCGATATCTTCCCACACCACTATCACATGTTCATTTGACGGGGCCATCTCAAGAGCTGTTGTGATAATTAGGATATCAGCATCACAGCTTTTTATAGTGCGCTAGTGTGCGCTACACGTACACACATATTACAACGTCTACAACAATTTAGCACATTGTTGCCGTTTGGAATGTAAAGCGGCTTTAACTGCTTTTTAACTGAGTTATTTTGATTTTTTGCAATCTAGCCATAATATTTAGCCAAGTACTTTAATTTCTATAAACAGACCATTTACTAAAAGTTAACAGTTTTCGAGTTTTAAGCAAAAAACCGAAAAAAAGCAAAAAAAAACGATTTCTTCTGGTTTTTTAAATGTTGCGTCACGAAATTTTGTCCGCAAACCTCAGATTCAGATTTAGCACCCCAAGACACATATGGAATGAAAAAATCAGAACTTCTTCAAAACTTTCCTACTAGTATCACTTTACAGTACAAATTTACTGAATTACAGTATATAAAATGGCGTCATACGTAGATTTTTTTTTCAACTTCGCTTGTATCTGCTTTCACTTTACACATTTACTGAATGTAGGATCCCATAATACTCGTTGTTCCCGAAATAGCTCAATTAAATGAGTACTCAGTTCTTTCGACTATTCCATCGCGTAAATAAGAAATAACCCCACGTGAACAAAGCAAAGAAAAATTTAGCAAAATCACTCAAAAATCATAAACAGGGCCATATGACTCCGATGGTTTCTGCTCGCGTACTATGCCAAAGAAATGTTTCAATAACATGTTTTTAAGTGTAGATCAGTCACGATGCGGTTTTACAACAATGTTTTATAACTTTCTTTGACGTTTACCGACAACTGCTGGATTACATAAAACTTGCTATATAATCAGAAAAACCCTATAACCCATATTGCTCCTGTGGTAAAGTGGGAGATCTGCAGCACCTTATATTGGAGTGTGGACAGTACAAACAAAGTATCAAAATAATATATGAAAAACTAATTGAGCTAAATTGTCCATTGCCTGTCAATTTGAATACAATTATTTTTTCAAATAATAAGCAGATATTAAAATGTATCTACGAATACATAACGTCCTGTAAATTTAAATTATAAGTAGTTTTAGGTATTCAAATTACAAATTGTAAATATGTCAAAATTGAATGTATATACTAACATATTACTTCCTGTAAAATTATATTATAAATAGGCTTAGGTAATAAATCAAAAATTGTAACTACCACAAATAGTCTGGCTAATTGGCTATGCCAAAGCCATTATACAATAAAAAAAAACCAGAAAAATGTTAATTAAAGGGTTAATTAAAGGGTTTTTACCCAGGTATTTTGGTGGCTCAAGCATTATAACTAGCAATTTTAAAATTTAAACCTGAAGATGGACTATTTAGTCCGAAAACGTTTGTTTTTTTGTAGCCCTTTTTAAGGGTTTTTTAATAAATATACCCATTTACGAAGACTAACCTCTTTTTTGTGATACGTGGTATACAGCCAGCTACAGAAATTGTTTTCCTTGAGGATTTTAGAAAAATGTTATACAACACTGAGTTTTAAAACTTTTTTATTTAAAATTCTGTAACAAGTTACAAAACTTTGTTATTTTTAACATGTCTTGTTACTGTGGAGTTTGTATAGTTCTAATTTATTTGTCTTTATTCTAATTTATTGTCTATAATCTAATTTATTAAAACTCACGATAGCTAATTACTAATTTATTAAATAACTTTACAAATGTATTTATTTCACGTTTCGTTACATTTAAATACCGCGTTTACCGATCTTCTTATGACTGACTCAAATACAAAAATCTTTCATTTATATACACAACTGTTGTCATCTGGAACTTTCGGCAAACTTCCTGAATAGTCTCGTATTTTGGTGAAGGCGCTCGACTCGTTTTTCAACCTCGAGACATGGATGACTCACTAAAATTAGTGTCTAGAGATTTCTGTAAACAACTGGTAGCTAAGCTCAGGTATATTTTGACCTACAAATTACGAGAATCAATAAAAAAGAATTAGTCATAAAATATTTACAGTTCTATATGCCATAACATTTAAAATCGTAACATTGCCCCCCTCTTAAAAGATGGTTCCTCCTGGAACCTTGTCGGGACTGGAACTGGAACGACATGCTGATATCGGCAACTGGACCCTCTTTTACAACTTCCAGTTGTATAGAAATGACAAGGGACGGTTTTCTCTCCGCAGCAGTAACTATGCGGATTGCAACAGACTAACACCTGGACTTCGGTGTCTTTAAAGATTTCCTCCACCATGTTTCGTATAACCCTCCAATCTAATTGGCGGCACTCCAACTTTGGCATGGCTAACTTTTGCACGTCGGACTCTAGTACGTGCTCTCTCAACTGAAGTAAGGCTTCCCATACATCTCGGTAGGTAGGTTGGTCACGGGCAGTGTCTTTTGTTACCAGGTAGAAAAGGTAACGTGATGCATCTTGAAGTTTCAAGGTTTTACCAGGAGCTGGCACTTGGCATTGAAGTTCTGCAACTCGACCAAACTTCCTTCGAAAGACGGATGCCAACCCTGGTGCATCTTTGATACTGGCCGGGATGGTAAGGGCCAGTGAGTAGTCATCGGGAAGCGCGAGTAGATCTTGCCTTTCTTCAGTGGTAACACCATGTCTTGCTTTACCGGTACCTCCATAGGCACCCATGAATTCCTCAAACGTGAGGTCAGACACATCTTGGACTTGGTTTACTTCCACTTCTTCATCTACGTCGTGGTCACCCTCGAAAGACGCCAGCCGGTTATGGTGTACTATCATCGGCTTTCCTCTCGGAATCTTGCTTATTCGGTAAATAACATCATTGATCTTCTCCATAATGAGGTATGGACCTTCCCAAAACTGCTGCAATTTGGGAGAACAACCTTTTCGCTTTTTGGGGTTATAAAGCCAGACTTTATCGTTCTTCTTAAAACACCCCTTTTCGGCTTGCGTATCGTACCGTTTCTTCATTCGGTCACTAGCGATCTGGAGATGGGAACGGACCAACTCGTGTACATCGTCCATTCTTCTTCGTAATTCGATCACATAATCTTCACCTGCTACATCTTCTCCAGGTCGACACCCAAACTCTAGATCACAAGGTAGTCGCATCTCGCGTCCGAATAGGACTTTGGCTGGTGTCTGGCCTGTTGATTCATTAACAGCAGATCTGTAGGCCATTGTGAAGAACGGGAGATATTGGTCCCAGTCTCGCTGATGATCGGACACCATCTTTGTCAAATACTTGCCAACTGTTCTATTCATTCGTTCTACCATACCATCCGATTGCGGATGATAAGCCGTAGTCCTTGTTTTCTTCATACCTAGTCTATCACATATTCCTTGGAATAAATCGCTTTCGAAGTTCCTGCCTTGGTCACTATGGATCTCCAAAGGCACTCCAAATCGGCTGATATATTCTTGGATCAACTTATCTGCAACGGTGGCCGCCTTCTGGTCTGGAAGTGCGTAAATCTCGACCCACTTAGTGAAGTAATCCATTACTACCAACATGTACTTGCCTCCATTATCACTTTCTGGAAACGGCCCAGCAATGTCCAAAGCTATTCTTTCAAACGGGCTTCCAACATTATATTGTCTCATAGGAGCTCTCCTTTTTCGATAAGGCCCGTTACTCGTAGCACAAATAGTACATTTCTTACACCAGTCTTTTACATCGTCGGAACTGTTCATCCAATAAAACCGTTCCCGAATTCGCTGAAGGGTCTTTTTCACACCAAAATGCCCTCCTGATGGACTGTCGTGTAACTGACGAAGTACTTCGGCTATTCTGCTCTTTGGAATCACCAACTGTCTTCTCTTCTCTGAACCGTCATCATTTTCCAGGACTCGTTTGAGCAAGCCATCTTCCATGATAAATGAGTCCCACTGGGCCCAATACGTCTTAACTATTGAGCCTAGGTTCGATATTTCTTGCCAAGGTGGTCGACGGTTTTCCTCTTTCCATTTTCGGATTTTCTGTATAACTGGATCTCTCTCTTGTTCTTCCCTGATCTTGGTAGGCGTCCAGTCGTCGTGGACCACCGTCGTTCTTAGCACTGCTGCTTCCTTGGATTCCGTTTTGTTGCAGTGAGAACACTCTGCTGGGCATGGCCTTCTGGAAAGAGAATCGGCGTTTCGGTGGCTAACTCCGGCCCGGTGCTCAATCTTAAAATCATATTCTTGGAGTCGTTCGATCCACCTGGCTATCTGACCCTCTGGATTCTTAAACTGCATCAACCACTTAAGGGCGGCATGGTCGGTTCGGATTAAAAACTTCCTTCCATAGAGGTATTGATAGAAGTGCTCTACTGATTTCACTACTGCCAGAAGTTCTCTTCTCGTGACGCAATAATTTCGCTCAGGTTTTGAGAGGACTTTACTAAAATATCCAAGGACTCTTTCCTGTCCTCCTTGAATCTGAGACAGCACTCCTCCAATTCCCACATTACTTGCATCTGTATCTAAGATGAACTCTCCTTCTGGCAGTGGATACCCTAAAATTGGTGCTGTGATTAAATGCTTTTTTAAGGTTTCAAAGGCATTCTGGCAGTCTACATCCCAGCGGTATTCTCTTGCTTCCTCTGTAAGTCGCGTTAATGGTTTAGCGATATCTGCAAACTTCTTAATAAACCTCCGGTAGTAAGTACACAGTCCCAGAAAACTTCTCACTTGATGTTTGTCAGTTGGTTTTGGCCATTCCTTAATAGAATCGATTTTTCCCTTATCCACGGCCACTCCTTCTTTACTGACTATATGACCCAGATAATTGACTTTACCTTGAAATAGCTGGCACTTCTTGGGGTTTAACATCAATTGGGCAGCTTTAAGTCGATTAAAAACGTTTTCTAAATTCTTCAGATGGTCTTCAAATGTCTTCCCCAAGACGATTATGTCGTCTAGATAAACTAGGCATGTTTTCCAAGATAACCCTCTCAACACATTTTCCATAAGCCTCTCAAATGTCGCAGGAGCGTTACAAAGTCCAAATGGCATAACGTTGAATTGCCATAATCCAGATCCTGTGGTGAAGGCTGTCTTTTCTTTATCTACCGGGTCCATTTCTACCTGCCAGTATCCAGACTTCAAGTCCAAAGTAGAAAATAATTTACTTCCAGCCAATGTGTCTAATGTGTCATCGATCCGAGGCAGAGGATAACTATCTTTCTTGGTAACGTTGTTCAGCAAACGGTAATCCACACAGAACCTCGTTGTTCCGTCTTTCTTCTTAACCAGGACCACCGGAGAGACCCATGGGCTCGTAGAAGGTTCTATCACCCCGTCTTTCTTCATTTCCTGAACAATCGTTTCAGCTTCCTCTCTTTTCGCCTGTGGTAATCGTCGAGCTGTTTGACGAATTGGCTTAGCATTACCAGTATCAATTTTATGCTTAACAACGGTAGTTCTTCCCGTCTTTCCTCCTTTCGGTACGAAAATATCACGATACTGCCGAAGAAATTCCCTTAATTTCCTTTTCTCAATCTGATTCAGAGACTGTCCAGCAACCGCAACCATTTGATCAAATTTATCGTTGGAATTATCAGACGTTGTCGTCTGACGGATTATGGATGTGACAGGTACACAAGTTCCTACTTTTGTCTCTTTCTTGATGGTCACTGGGTAGTCATTGACATTAATAAGTCTCACAGGAATTTCTTTAGCCGAAGTCACTAATTCTTTTCCAATTATGATTCCACGGCCAACTTCGTCGTCATGATTCCAAGGCTCCATCATAACAGGTGTTCCTTCGTCCACAATTCCCTGTAGCCGCGCTACTATTATCGTTTCACTTCTCGCAGGCACGACTGTATCTTCTTTAACGGCTGCTTGCATAGTGTTGTCATCATGTGGATGGAGAAATACCTCCTCGTTACCAACTTTGATTACCTTATTCTTAAAATCCAATTGGAATCCATGCGTATTCATTACGTCCATTCCTAATATAACATCCTCTTCGATGTCAGCAACTATAACAGTATGGACGAACTTTTCTGCTCCAATTCCTAATTGTACCTGGATTTCTCCATGAATGTTGGCATTTTCACCTGTGGCGGTCCGAAGTCGCAACCTCGTTGGTAACAGTTTCTTTCGGCTGTTTATAACTGTCGGGCGTATAATGGTTCTGGTCGCTCCAGTATCCACCAACAACGTATGCTTTTTACCATTTATTTCTCCATCTACATATACACTATCTTCACGACATTTCAAAGAAGCTATTAGTATCAGAGGGTCTTTGGTAAAGTTCTGGGTCGAAGCTGCTCCCCTAAGGCCGACGCGTTCTGGTTTTGTCTTCGGTCTTATGGTCTTCGTTTTCTTGTGTGTCATGCTTTTTATCATATTAAAGAGCTGGTCAAGTTTATCTTCGTCTCCTTCCTCTTTTACAGTTCTAACTTTACTGTACCCGCCAGAGGCTAGCGTAGCTGACTCGTATTCGAGGGCGGCAGATAAGACATCCATCAGCGTCTTGTGACGAGCTAATCGTAGTGTTCTTTGCATCTCATGATCACGAAGACCATCAATAAACGTTTGAACGGCCAACTTTTCCATCATGTCTTCGGGAGCTGTTGGATAAGCATATCGCACTAATCTGGCGATATCTACTTCATATTCTTGAAGAGCCTCATCTTTCTTTTGTCTTCGATTTTTGAGCTGCGACTGATATACATGCTCCAAGTGTTCGTGGCCATATCGCATATTTAACCTCTTCTTCAGTTGTTCGAAATCATCCGTCTCCTCTACGGCTATGGTCTGGAGCACATCTAAGGCATCTCCTCGAAGAGCGATAGTCAGGTTTACAGCTTTTCTTTTTCAGACCATCCATTCGCTCTTGCAGCTGATTCGAACTGTTTCATGTAGTTGTTCCATGATGATTTTCCGTCGAAAGTTGGGACTTTGACATGAACGGAACTTCCACTTCCTTCAAATTTCGGCCGTGTTTCCAACTTACATTTCGTCTCGTCTTCTTTTATCTCTACCGGATCTAAAGCTACCGTATTAATTGGTGGTAGCACTCTCGTGTTAGTTATCATGGTCTCTAACTGTTTGATTTTCTCTTCAACTTTATCAAATGTTTTAGAGACTTCTTCAAACTTCTCACTATTCTGAATACATATTTCTTTAATTATTTGAGAAGTCTCGTCGAATCTTCTAGCAACATTTTCAAATTTCTCGTCATTTTGTCTAGCTACTTCTTTAATAATTTGAGACGTTTCATTGAATCTTTCATCATTTTTTTTAGAACTCTCTTCGATCATTTGCGAGACGTTCTCAAATTTACTATCATTTTGTTTCGAAGATTCTTCAATCATTTGTGACGTTTCATCGAATCTTTTGGAAACAGTCTCGAATTTTCCATCAATTATTTTCGTTAAAACGGCTTCTTCTGCTGACTGGAACTGGAATGTCTCTGGGTCGTCTCCATTCTTGTTGAGAACAGTCTTCAGTCGTTCTTGGAGGATCTTCTTGGACCCGCTGCAGTCTTCATCGCGTTCTTCTAGTTGCTCACGCAACTGTTTCACTGAAAGTTCTACTAGCAGCATCTTTGGTCAGGCACACACGTACTTTTTAAATGTTCTTTCGTACAACGATCACTACTGGACTACGCGGATGTTCCCGACGAACAATACCTTTCAAAAGTTCAAAAGTCTTTTTCAAAAATCAAATTAAATTTATCTACAATCCCACTTTTCTGACACCACTGTGGAGTTTGTATAGTTCTAATTTATTTGTCTTTATTCTAATTTATTGTCTATAATCTAATTTATTAAAACTCACGATAGCTAATTACTAATTTATTAAATAACTTTACAAATGTATTTATTTCACGTTTCGTTACATTTAAATACCGCGTTTACCGATCTTCTTATGACTGACTCAAATACAAAAATCTTTCATTTATATACACAACTGTTGTCATCTGGAACTTTCGGCAAACTTCCTGAATAGTCTCGTATTTTGGTGAAGGCGCTCGACTCGTTTTTCAACCTCGAGACGTGGATGACTCACTAAAATTAGTGTCTAGAGATTTCTGTAAACAACTGGTAGCTAAGCTCAGGTATATTTTGACCTACAAATTACGAGAATCAATAAAAAAGAATTAAAAAAAAAAAAAAAATTTGTTAAAATCCTTTATAAAAGGTATATAAAATTGCCTCAAACGGGCTATCACAAACACATTGCAAAAACGTTTTCGGATTAAACAATCCATCATCAGTGCAAACGGTTGTACATGCTAGTAGCCACCAAAATATATGGGTAAAAACCCCTTAAAAGTTATAAATTTAACATTATTTTACATTATTAGTTTTTATAGTTTGTGATGGTTAAGTTACCGTTGGATAGGTAACATGGCGGCGTATGACTCTACATGAGTAAAATGGTCCTGAGACGAAGTGCCTACGAGGACCTGTTGATAACAACTTCAGTTGTTATCAACAGGTCCTCGTAGGCACTTCGTCTCAGGACCATTTTACTCATGTAGAGTCATACGCCGCCATGTTACCTATCCAACGGTAACTTAACCATCACAAACTATAAAAACTAATAATGTAAAATAATGTTAAATTTATAACTTTTAAGGGGTTTTTACCCATATATTTTGGTGGCTACTAGCATGTACAACCGTTTGCACTGATGATGGATTGTTTAATCCGAAAACGTTTTGCAATGTGTTTGTGATAGCCCGTTTGAGGCAATTTTATATACCTTTTATAAAGGATTTTAACAAAATTTTTTTTGTGATACATGGTATACAGCCAGCTACAGGAACTTAGTTTCCTCGTGGAATTTTAAAAAAGAATTAGTCATAAAATATTTACAGTTCTATATGCCATAACATTTAAAATCGTAACATTACATAGTCTGGACCCGGCTTTAGAGAGACAAAATCGACAATTTTTTAAACATAATAATGAAAGTGGGATAAATTTCAGACACTGTACAGTATTTTATTACCTGTGTACAGTAACACACTATAGGACCATAAAACGCGAAAAAATATATGCGAATACGTGAAGAAACTAATACATCTGAAAATAAGTTTGATTGTATGCAAGATAAAAAACAGACGCAATTTGCATTCTAATGTAGCTGATCAAATAGTACATATAGAATTAAGAATTATAAAAGAAAAACTAGAACACATGGACCATTATAGCGAAGAACAAGCCGGATTCCGAAAAGCCAGATCATGTTTAGATAATGTATTCATTATGAGACAGGTGATTGAAAAGAACAAAGAAAAAAACATTGAAACACATATAAGACCTTTATCGACTTAGAGAAAGCATACGATAGCGTGCCCAGGAAACAACTATGGGAAGCAATGAGACGAATGAGCGTTAGAGAGAAATGGGTGAATATAACACAAAGACTGTATCAAGAAACACAAGTGCAAATAAAGTTAGGTAATGAAATAACAAATCACCGCAACAAAAAGCCTCAAACAGGGATGTGGTCTTTCACCTACACTTTTTAACATGTATATACATAGATCAGGCTTTGAAAAGATGGTATAGAAAATGCGGAACAATGGGCATACCAGTACGAGAGAATATATTACATTCACTACTTTTCGCAGATGATCAAGTCATTTTGGCACAAGACAGGGAGGATATGGAATATATGATAAGGAAATTAAAGGAAGAATATGAACTTTGGGGACTCAAGATAAATATGTGCAAGACCGAATACTTATGTATTGGACCCGAGGTTGCAGATTTGAACTTAAGTTTAGAAGAAGAGACTATTAAGAGTTGTAAGACTTTTAAGTATTTAGGGTCAATGATTAGCCGCGATGGTACTTGTATGAAAGATACAGAAATGAAAATAGCACGGGGAAATCAAGCCACAAGAGCACTTCATGGAGTGATATTGAACAACACTCTAACCAAAGAAAACAAAAAGAGGATCTTTCAAAGCATAGTGATTAATATTACCCTATATGGAGCGGAAGTATGGCCAATGACAACAACAATACGAAATAAAATAAGAACAGTTGAACTGGACTTTATGAAAAGATGTCTACAAATCACAAGAGCGGTTCTTCAAGAGATTTTGTGGTGGCTACTTAATAAGAAAGAATGATACATGAGGAGTTCAACATCATGAATGCATGGTCCCATGAATGGAATGCATGGCAAAATAACATGCCCTGTATTACCCACAAGCCACCAGGTTTTGATCTTCCACGTAAAACATGGTCCACTCTAAACAAGATCCGAACCAGACATGGCAGATGTGCATACATGCTACATAAATGGGGAAAGAATCCGTCTCCTCAATGTGACTCCCTCAATGAGAACCAAACGATCGACCACATTATTGAACAGTGTCCCTCAAGATCCTATAACGGTAGCCCTGAAGACTTCCTGTTTGCAACTTCAGAGTCAATTGATTATATTAATACACTTGATGTTTGTTTGTAATTATGTAAAGTTTGTCATATACCTATATTACTAGTGTTTGTAATTTTGTTCTAAATGTGTTGTAATTGCCATACGATAAATAAATAAATAAATAATAAGAAAGAAGTTGCTAGTAAGTATGTGAAGATTTTAAGGGAAATGCATAATTAAGTGACATTTAATATCATACAACAAATATCTATGTCTAACTAACTTGAGTGACAAATCCATCTTTGTCGCAATACCTAAAAACACAATGCGAGAAAATGCTCAGAATATCGATTAATTAGCCTAATGAGCCACACTCTTAAAATTTTTTGAGAGCATTTGCGTTTATCCCCTTTCTTGAATATTTAGCTGATGTGTCTAACATTCCAATCATCAGGGATATTTTTTCCTTTTAAGCATTTGCTAAATAGTTGAACCAACATCACATGTAATATTTTTGGTCCATACTTTGGAGACATCCCAACTCAATTGGGATGTCTCCAGGTCCTACTGCTTTACAGTTTTTCAATCTTTTAAAGGCATAGCTTAACTCTCTGGTTGTTATCTCAATTATTTATGTATGTTTGGATATTTCTTCCATTTCGATCTCTTGAAAGTTACATCTATCTTCTGTCAGTAAGACCTCATAATGGTGTTTCCACTGTTTCAGATCTATTAACTGTAAGTTAGATTTTTTCTTTCCTTCGCTCCGGAGAGACTTTATCACCTTCCACGCTTGCCCAACTCTTGTTCCATCCATATACCTATCCACTTCTGCATATCTTCGGTCCCATATCTCATTTTTACTTTTCACTACTTCTCTCATTACTTCTCGATTAAATTTTTTATATATCTTGTAATCTTCCTCCTTTCTCGTTGACGTCCATTTCTGATAAGCATCTCTTCTTGTTTACTAACACATGCATATTATCCGTTGTCTTTGGTTATTTGTTCCCCATATCTTCCTACGACTCTGTTATTTTCTTCTCTCCATACTCTGTCATTTAAATCTCCTAATATAAAGATTTCACAGTTTTCTTTAACTTCAGAGAGTATTTCATTCATCTTGTTGTAGAAATCGTCTTTATTTTCTGGATCAGCATCTTCATTAGGGGCTTAAACTCCGACAATTACGATGTTGTGCCCATTCTTTTCATTTTCAGTATTACCACTTGTTCATTTACTTCAGTCCACAATTTAATATTGTTTTTAAGATTTTTTCGAATGGTAATAGAGACTTCTCTCATAGCTCTGTTATCTTTACTGACTCCACTGTAGATATGTATATATTCTCCTATCTCTTCATTTTCTTTTCCCTTTTTCTTGGTCTCGGTTAGAATACATATATCTACTTTTCTTTCCGCTAATATTTCTGTTCGTTTGGTTCTAAGTCCTTGTACATTCCATGAAGTCAATATCATTTTCCTTTTCCGTTGCATTAGTCGTCTTTGTTCTAATTCATCCTTTGTATTTCGAGGTTTTTGGTCGAAATTTTTAGCATTTATTCCTTTTGACAAGGGATGAGTTACTAGCCCATCACCTCAACCCTCCTCCTTTATCCGGACTTGGAACCGGCACCGGCATTTGCTGAGCTACTCAATCCACCCAGCACTTACCGGAGGCAGAGTTATTATTATTCTTTATTTCAGGAATAAATAAAACACTTGGGGAAATTAAGTAATGAAAAGAAAGGACTCAGTGGATTCAAAATGCCTCTTTTCCAAACATTAGGAAATAGAGAATCAATTGAACTCTGTCGAGTTGAAAATGATAGAGGCATATTTGCTATGGTAGTGACAGTTGATGATCGCAAACCAATGAAGCATACGCCACTAAAAGAAAAAGTTAATTTAAATAACCTTGAGAACGATTTTCAGGTGGAAATCAATACAATAAAGTTTTTTTTTAAATATACCTAAATTGTGATATATTTCCATAAAATATTATAGCATATATTATTATTTTATCCTGCATATTTTTGACACACCCTGTATATTTGTCACATGTGTACGTGAACTGTGACCAATGATGAGACGAACGTGCCCTACCTTGCGAGATAAGATGGGAAGTCGTGATTGCCTTTTGCGGTACAAACTGCGACCATATGGTAGTAATTGTCAGATTTAATGAACTGTACCAGGTGTCTTATGTATCTTTTAAGTACTCGACTTGCCCGCCCCATGGGCGAGTGAATATGGAAGATTGCAAGATGTATAAATTATGAATGTTTTTCAAATGTTTCTTCTCGGTGTCGGTACCAGTTACTTTTAGGCCCTCGTTTTTAATACGTTTTCGTTCGAAAACTGTGATTATCATCTTCCATTCGTGCCTTATATACAATGTTATTTGTTTCTTCTTATGCCATCCAATGTATTTTTAGTGTCCAGATAATTCACAAGTTTTTTAATAGTATATTGTGTAACAAGTACTAATTTTCTTATGAGTTTGCGAGTTCGCAATTCAAACTAGTGGGAAATTACCTTTCTGCACGAGTTACACTCTATACTTTCTGTACAACCACACTTTTTGCTAAAAATAAAAATCTTCCTAGTTTATTATTTTCTCTTGAAGTTAAAAATAATAATTAATGATTACGAATGAGAATTATGATAAGAATTATGAATAAGATTAATGATAACGATTATTCCTTCAGTTCTGTTTGATTATTTTCAATTTCAAAACTATCGATATCCATTTTGTACCGTTTCGATTTCTCCTCGTAAATGTTAAAAGCACCGAAAAATATTCTTAATCTTTATGCGTCGCTGAGATTGATAATATAAACATTTTTTATTTGCTTGTAAAGCACATATTGGTATTTCGCGTTTGATCTTGATGCCACCTGGAGATTGGCGCATCGAATAAACAGGAATATTTCTGTTTATGCTTTAGTTATCCTGGGTTGGACAAATGATGGACAAAACATCACTCGACGATGGATCGCAGAAGCAGTCAGCTATTGTTTGAGTCCGGATTTTTCTTCAAATTCATCATTGTTTTGTTGTTATTCGTTATTCGTTTTTGTCATGGAAATATAGTGTAAAGTGATAGTAGCAGTGAAGAAAAACAGTGAAACAGGAGATCTGGATTTGGAAGAGATAGCTTTCGGAATGTAGTCTTCAAAAAGCCGGCAATTTTTTTTAAGTTAAGAGGTGAATTTAGCTCAAGACGCTATTTGGCAGTTTTTGTTGAGATAATCACCAATTGTTTATGCTGTGCCCTATCTGAGGGATTTTTAAGACGGCGTTTCCAACCATTTGAGAGGTCCACATGGTTTTAAAAAGGAAATGAGTGGCTGAGTTTTGAAGGTTGCAATTTGTTGTCATCCGGGATATTTGGAATATTCGGAATATATTGTCCATTTTGTGTTCCATGGTCACCCAGTTTGTGACACACCCAGACTAATTCCAGTTTGTGTGGCACACAGATGTGTGTTGTTTGCAGTGTTTTTGATTCAATTGTAATCCCAAAACCTTTCTTAAAGGAAATACACCAGCCAGGTACTTTTTATTAAAATTATTTAAAGTAAAAATAAACAGTTTTTAAATAATAAAAAATTTGCCTTCATGTCAAAATAAAAAATTATAAATAAATAAAATTATGTGGTAGGCAAATTAAATCGTTACAATTTTAGTTCAAACTTATTTAAAAAACTTAAAAAATAAATATTTTAAATAGAAAATAATGTTTTGTATTTGAATGTTGTGAACAAACTTAGTATTCAGGCTAAATAAACAACTTTGATTGGTTGCCTAGCAACGTGAAGTTAGTGTGAGACAAAAATGATTTGTTTTTGAATGTTATATGAAACTGTACAGGAAAAACTTTCTAATATAGAATTCTCACTTTCCGGCACACTAACGTCATATTTCAATTATTGTGATGTGAGAAAACATTAAACTTGTTAACATAAAACTATGCAGAAAAGCGTTTTTTGCGTAGTGGGTACACAATAGTAATTTAGGTAACAAGTTCTGAACGTGATATTTTGCGGGATGAGTAGTAAGTTTCCATGGAATGGACGGAATCTTGCTAATCTCGTAAAATCGCTCTTGGATCACGTGACGTAAAATATTTTTTCTGCAGGCGTTTATTATGTTCAAAAGAATCTGAATGGTTAGATTACTTATAAATTTTTTATGATGCCCTGATTTTAGTTCGTGTGATATGTCATATTGCTTGGTATCATCGTTTGAATTTATATTCTCGTTTACTACAATATTTTATTAAACAACGCTGATGAAACAACGTTCATGACAAATGGAACATTTTCATCCCAGAACTGTCGAATTGACTGATTTAGACTGCCGGTCTGATATGGCCTTTCCTTTTTAAAAAGCCGTCAATTATACTTTTACCATAATAACTGCTCATTACATTCGACTTTACTTATCAGGGTAGAGCTGGATGAATATTTTCCTAAACGATGAATAGAACGATATGGAATGATTTTTTTTTTCTTCCTGATTACCGGATTTAGGAATTGTGGACGTTTTTATGGGACTACCTAAAACAAAAAGTTTACGAAACAAGTTTAAACCATACTATTGAAGATCTGAAACAAGCAATAATTCATGCCTGAAATGCAGTTATTGTAATGAACAACTTCGAAACTTAATCTGTTAACGGACCGAATATATACAAATGGCAATTGATTTTAAACCTCTCAACCTGCGACAAGGGTTTCCAGATTTTCCTGCCCCACAGTACATAATGGATGCTTAAACACAAGTTTAAAATAAATCAGATTATATGTTGCACCAGTACACCAGAATATTCGGTCACCCTCGATTAGTGAAGGCTCTAGCAAAGTTCTATTCTAAATTAATATGTAGCGTCATTGATGAAAAAAATGAAGTTATTACTACTATAGGAGCATATGAAGAACTACATGCTGCCATTATGGGTCATACTGATGTTGGTGACGAAGTAATTATCATAGAACCTTTTTATGATTGTTATGAACCTATGGCTAAGTATGCTGGTGGGATCGCTAGATATATTCCGTTAAGATTGAAACAACCCGCTGATGGCAGATTACATACTTTAGCGGATTTTACCCTAGATAAAAAGGAATTGGAGGGCTTTTTTTTTAATCTATTCTCTATCCTTCCATTGTTGGATATAGGTCTCCCCCAGTTTTCTCCATCTTTCCCTATCTTGAGCTCTTCTCTGCCATGTGGGACCTCCTTGTTTCCTGATGTCATCTTTCCACCTCATCTGTGGTCTGTGTCTTGATCTCTTTGCATTGTATGGACGCCACTTTCCGATGGCATTGTTCCATCGTCCGTCTTGGAGACGTTCATTGTGTCCAGCTTATTTCTATTTCAGTTTTTTGGAGGGCTTAATTAATGAAAAAACCAAAATTATTATAATCAACACACCGAACAATCCCCTAGGCAAAGTCTTCACTGAAGAAGAGTTGACTCATATAGCCGATCTGTGTAAAAAATGGAATGTATTGTGTATCTCTGACGAAGTATATGAATGGATAGTGTACAAATCGAATAAGCATGTGAGAATAGCAAGTTTGCCTGGAATATGGGAGAGGACAATAACTATTGGATCTGCCGGCAAGAGCTAAACATGCTAAGAAACGCTTATAAAGAATTTAGAAATAGATTGGAGATAAGTTGTGAAGTTGGTGGAGGTTAAGTCGAATAGTTACTTAATATTATATTTACTTTTAGTTTTTCTACATTACTGTGTATTATTATTTTTATTATTGATTGTCATTACAATTTACTGTTTTATGATCATTTTATATTATTGCTCAGGTAATGACGTAAACATCACCCACTAGATTATTGACGTTAACGTCACTCACTAGATTATTATTATTACATTTTCCAACATGATAGCAAAATACATAGGATTACTTTACAATAAAGCAGGATTTGATAAACTTAGAACAAAAATAAAAATAAAAATAAAAAAGTTCTCTTTTGGACACACTGTATATTTTTATAAATATTTCCGCTGTATTTATTTTTACATGACATATTTCACGACACTATGGCTTATTCAGATGTTAAGGTACAGCTACCGTTGTAGCTAAAGAAACCACATGTGGTGAAACAATATCATGTATATGCAAATCAAATGAAAATAAAAAAAGGATTTCCCTCACGTAAACGTCTCCCCTGGTCTATATTTAATTTTCCTTCTTTTTATTGAATATGTATAAGCATTAATAAAAATATAATTTTTATATATTTTATTGTAATTTGCTAGTTATAATAAATGTGTAATGGTAGTATGTAGTTATTAAAAACCAAGAAAAATATTTTTTTCTGCAGCCGTCCCGAAAACTAAACTTTCTGTATGATTTATTAAATCGAAAGTGCCACTTTACACAAAAAGTATCAAAAGCAATCATTTTCGAGAAAAAATTTTTCAATTTTGGAATGATTTTTTTACTTTTGGAACGATTTTCAGTATCTACGTAGATGGCCTTAACAATAATACCAACTCATATTTTTATTATTACAGCACTTATCATATAAGATTCGATTGAAAGAAGTGTTTTCGCTTCTCCATTTCAAAAAAGTGGAAATCAGTAGTGAAAGTGACGCCAAATTGATTCCATATGAGACTAGTGAAGCTGCTAAAATGGCTACTTACAAATTATTGCCGCTAAAATCAGGAGGGAGGTATGAATTGGTCTACAATTTATTTCAAAAATGGAGCAATGATAAAAAAGTGCATATAATTCTTGCATATTTAATGGAAAAACAATTGTTATGTTATTATGTAATCTATAAGATAAAAATGAATCGCGGAAATGTTTTTATGGGCATCACTTCAGAACTTACTTACTCCGTGGCTTTACAACCCTTCGTGGGTTTTAGCCGACTGGACAACATGCCTCCACTGTTTTCTGTCTTGAGCAACCTCCATCCAATTCTCCACGCCCATAGTGCTTAGGTCTCCTGCTATATTATCTCGCCATCGGAGACGAGGGCGTCCGCGTGGTGTCCTTCCAGTTGGGACTTCCTCCCACACCAGTCTTACTGTTCGTTCGTCAGAATGTCTTCTGAGGTATCCTGCCCATTGGAGTCTTCTGGACTTTATTTCTTTTATGATGTTGGCGTCTGGGTAAAGTTCTTCAAGCTCTTTATTAGTTCTTATCCTATATTGTCCTGATGCTTCGTCAAGCACCGGACCAAAGATCTTCCTTAGGATTTTTCTTTCCCAAACACGTAGTCTCTCTTCATTTGCCTTTGTTATCGTCCACGTTTCGCTTCCATACATCACAACGGGTCGTATGATTGTTTTATAGACCTGTATCTTCGTACGTCGTGTTAGTTGTTTTGATTTTATAAGGTTTTGGAGGGCAAAAATACATCTGTTGTCGGCCTGAATCCTGTTGTTTATTTCTTGTGATCCGTTATTGTCTTCAGTTATTGTTGTTCCAAGATACTTGAATTCTCTAACGCGCTCAAAGTTAAAGTCATCGATGGTAATGTTCTGACCGATTCTGTCTCTGCTTTGGTTATTGCGGCTCATATACATATATTTCGTCTTGTTTTCGTTGACTTGGAGCCCATCTTCTCTGTTTCCTTCTCAAACCTTACGAAAGTCTCCTTCATCCTTAATCGCGTGTTTCCTATTAGATCTATATCGTCTGCAAATGCCAGTAGTAAGTTTGGTCCTTCTCGATGAAATACTGTATTCGGTTTTTCGATTCTTGCACTTCTGATTATGTGCTCCAGAGCTAAGTTGAAGAGTTGTGGTGAAAGTGCATCTCCCTGTTTTAGTCCATTGTTTATTTCAAATGTCTCCGAGTATTGTTGTCCAACTCTCACCTTACATCGTAACCGTTCCATACACATCCGTATCAACCGGATAAGTTTTTTCGGAAAGCCAAGTTCCTGTATCGCTGTCCACAGTCTGTCTCTACATACTCTATCAAATGCTTGTTTAAAATCTATGAACATCTGATGAAGCTCACGATCAAACTCCCAGCATTTTTCCATTATCTGTTTTATTGTGAATATCTGGTCAATTGTAGAGCGGCCCGGTCTAAATCAGCATTGATAATCTCCAACGATTTCTTCTGTGTATGTTTTGGTTCTTTCTAGCAGGATGTTTGCAAGGGTTTTGTAGGTGGTGTTTAGGAGTGTTATTCCCCTGTAGTTAATACATTGCTTTTTATACATTGAATACTTCAGAACGACTGCACCAAATTTTGATAATTGTTTTTTGTTGTTAAATAAATTTATTTAGGTCGTGACCATTCAGCTGGATTGTACGGGTAACATTCGGTTACCAGCCGAATGTTTCCCATGTAAAAATAATAATTTTGTTTATTTAAATGTTTCTATAAAACTTAATTTAAAATATTTACTAAATCATTTGTGCATTCTAGATGCCTAAAAAGTATGTAAAAAGGACCAGCCGGTGTGATATAAGTGAAAAGAGAATGAAACTGGCTATTAAAGCAGTATTACCTAAAAACCTTATTGAGTATAAAGCTGCCTAAGTATATAGTGTGAAACGACAAACAATACAATTACGTATAAAAATTCTTCTAAAGAAGAAATCAAAAGAAGATATTCTGGCTGCCTTGGAGGATTCTGGTAAGGAAAGTGAAAAGGATGTGTCATTTTTAAGCAAATATATATCAAGACAAATATTTACATCAGTTCAAGAAGAACAACTTGTATCTTAACATAAAAAATATTCTAATTTGAATTATGGACTAAAGTCAAGCAAATACAATGTCTTGCCTTCGATTATGCCAATTCCATACCAAGATGTAAGGTGCCGACATCTTGGAATCTTAACAAGATCGCAGGTTTGTGCCATATGATTATTATAGTAATTGTTTTATATTAAAAGTTCCTATTTTAGGTCTAGACTAGTTAAGAGGCTCTATGAAAAGGAACGAAAAAGATATATCTTAACGCAAGCCAGAGAACACAAGCATCAGCAGCATTCAATAAACCTGTCGTTAATGATTTTTTCTCCAAATAAATATTTATTCTTAAAAAGTACAGGTTTAGACCAAAAGAAATATGTAACATAGATGAAACTAGTTTGACGACAGTGATGTCTTCTACGAGGGTTGTTGCTCCCAAGGGTAAAAAGCAAGTTGCTCATTTATCTTTTCAAGAGAGGAGGGAACTTGTTACTTTTGTTGGTATTGTTAATGCAGCAGGAGAAACAGTTCCACCGGTTTTTGTATTCCCCAGAATAACAAACCCAGTAGAATACTTAGGAGATGAATATCCAGCCTTGGCTATTGCTTTTGGAAACAAAAGGGGATGGATGAAATGAGAAATTTTTCCTAGGGTAACAAAACACTTGGTCAGTCACGTGAAATGTACTCAACAAAATAGGGTTTAGCTGCTTATAGATAACCATGAATCCCACATTTCTGTGGAAGTAATAAGACTGTGACGAGAAAATGGAATCGTACTGCTGTCGTTTCTTCCTCATACCACTTACAAGTTGCAGCCTTTGGACGTTGGAGTCTACTGGCTGCTAGCATAGCATAAGCATAAGCTAAAGTCATAACAATTGGACATTTAGGTGCTCTGGCAAAACGTGCATATGAAAGTGCTTCTTCAAAATACTGGACTTTGGCCTTTAAACCGCCAAATATTTAACAAGGCGGACTTTATAGCAAGCGAAGTTATCGACAAACCACTAGAACTCTTGCAGAAAACATAAAGAGTAATTCTTCCGTTTTGTTCTCTGTGAAATCAAATACACTCGTTCACAGAGAATCAACCCCAACTTCAAATCTTTTTTGTGTTTGGATAAAATCAGACCCTCCCAAAAGCAAATGTCAAAATTAAGGAAAAACGTAATTTCCGAAAATATAAGTCAACAGTATATACTCACTGACACGCTTGAGTATTGTTTTCATACTTTTTATGGCAAATTTTATGGCATTTTTTATGGCAAATTTTAGACGAAGAGAGGAAAAGAAAAAAAGAGTAAAAGCGAAAAAATCATTCAAGACATTTGTGCAATAGTGCCAAAAGAAATATATCCAGTTCAAGTGAATCGAGTATCGATCTTTTGTGACAGTTGTTTGCTTGTTGTAGATGAGTCGTCCGACGAAGATTTTTTGCCGGATATGAAGTTTATTTCTGACAAGGATACCCTTTCTATATATGCCTTTACACTTGTAAGATTTGTGATTTCTAAGAAACTAGAAATTTATTACATGGGAAAAATCATTTTCCTACAAGATACCGATTTTATAGTTAAATTAGATTGTAGTAGTTAAATTAAAAGCAAAAAACAGTTTTTTGTTTCCTGATATTGATGATATTTCAGTTATAGGAAAAAGGATATTGCAGTAGTGTTACCGACCCTGATCAGTAAAAGAACTTCGAGTGTGTTTAAGTTTAATGTTAACTTTTCGTCTTTGAACTCAAGATACATTTTTGACCACATTATTGACGATTAATTTTAGTTTACTTACCTACTATACTTTGGTGTTTAACGTAATGGTAAAGAAAACTTTTGTTTACTTATTTTAATGTGTTTTTTATCAAATAAGCAACAGACCAGATTTAGGGCCGAATCATCCCTACGCCGTAGATGAATGTTCCCCATCGGTGTGGTTGATTTTCTTACATATTACTACATTCGGTAATATGTAACAAAATCTATAAATCGATTTTTCTAGATTTGCTTATAGAAAATTAATGAATTAGTAACATAAAATATGATAAAAAAGAAACACGATACATTTCATCTGCACAAGAAATTAAAAGAGGTCGCTGGAAACAAATGGAAACAAGTATCCCAAAGTTTAGAAGACAGAAACGGATACAGAATATTAGACATCAATGAAAAGTTAAAAGAATGGGAAAACTACATTTCTGAATTATTTGAAGATGAGAGAGTAGAACACTATACACCGATTGCTATATCATGTCCATCTATAACAGAAAGTGAGGTAAGACGTTCAATACAAACGGCAAAAAATGGAAAAGCACTTGGCCCCGATGAAGTAAGTGCTGAAATACTAAAGTTTTTGGGAGAAAATGGAATTAAAGCTCTGTGTAATCTCTTTAACAGAATTTATGACACTGGGATATTACCAACTGATTGGTTAAAGTCGACATTTGTCACAATACCTAAGAAATATCGTCCAAAGACATGCGGTGATTATCGGACAATAAGTCTGATGAGTCACGTTTTGAAAATCTTTCTGCGAGTAATACACAGCAGAATTACACGCTGTTAGAGGACAGAATTAGCAATACTCAATTTGGGTTTAGGAGTGGCTTGGGTACAAGAGAAGCCTTGTTTAGTATACTGGTGCTAGTACAGAGATGCAGAAATATAAATCAAAATGTGTATATTTGTGCAATCGATTTTGAAAAAGCTTTTGACAAAGTCCGACATAACAAAATGCTAGAAATATTAGAAACCGCTGGATTGGACAATAAAGATCTACGAATAATTACAAATCTATACTGGCATCAAGTGGCAAGAATAAAGGTTGAACAAGAACTGTCGGATGAAATAAATATAAAACGAGAAGTGAGACAAGGCTGTATATTGTCGCCTTTACTTTTTAACTTATATTCGGAGGAAATATTTAAGGAAGCCTTAATGGAGACAACCGAAGGTATTATTGTGAATGGAGTAACCGTCAACAATATTAGATATGCCGACGATACCTTAGTCCTTGCCAATTGCGGAGAAGACCTTCAAAATCTAATGAACAAAATAAAACAGACTTGCGATCAGTATGGATTAAAACTCAACGTTAAGAAAACTAAATATATGATAGTTAGCAAACAAAATTATATACATGATGACGGTATAAAAGTCGGAGATGCCACACTGGACAGAGTAGAGAAACTCGTGTATCTCGGCAGTAATATCAATGAGAGCTGGGATCCAACCGCAAAAATTAAAAGCCGAATAGAACAACCCGAGCTGCCTTTGTAAAAATGAGAAACGTACTTTGCAGTCACGATCTTAGCATTGACCTTAGAGTTCGTATGATATCTTGCTACATCTTTCCTGTCCTGCTGTATGGAGTAGAAGCGTGGACCTCACTGAGGCTATGCTTAAACGCTTGACAGCCTTTGAGATGTGGGTATACAGACGACTACTGAAAATAAGCTGGGTCGACAGTTAGAAATGAGGAGGTCCTTAGACGACTGAACCAAACAACACAACTGGTCAATATAATAAAGAAACGCAAGCTGGAATACTTCGGTCATATTATGAGACACCCTGAAAAATATGATCTTTTACATCTGATCATTCAGGGAAAGATCCAAGGTAATCGTGGTCCTGGTAGAAGAAGAACATCATGGCTGAAAAATCTAAGGCAATGGTACGGAAAATCAACTACATCGTTATTTAGAGCTGCTGTCAATAAAGTCACGATAGCGAATATGGTAGCCAACATGATATCCAACGATCGATAACGGTCATGGAACTAGAAGAAGAAGAAACATAAAATATTTGTAAAATAATATCACCCATTAACACAGAAAAGCGGAACAAATCATTATTAGCAATATTTTAAATTTTGATCGCCAAAGTCAAATGTGCCGAATGATCCTCACTTTCCCCTATAGGTGATTTGCCAATACTTAGAATGTTTTTTTGTCTTTTCCCTTTATAAGGTCCCAAATTTTCATTTTTTTTTTAAAGCTATAATTTTTAATTGCTAACTTACAAATAATTGATGCAGAATGAAGTACCATTACATTGTACCATAGTACCATTATATTGGCAATATCCCTAACTTATGCTGCGCAATACGCATATATATATATATATATATATATATATATATATATATATATATAAATTATGGTAATAAAGAAAGTTTGAAAACAATAACTAAAACCACACACGTGTTAAGGTTTACAAAGAAGTATACTTCTTTGAAATTTCTTGCAAGCCGATCCTTTTTAGCTTGGTGACGCATTTTTATTGTGTATTATTGTATTACAACCTTAAAAATTTATAACAGAAACAAACACAATTTAAAATTTCGTTTCCTGTAGCGCGTGCGGCCAGCCCTTTGTTTTCGTTTGTTGTGGAGGAGTGTTACTGTCAATATTGACATTCCCTTTGTCTGTTCCGATTACACCGACTCTGTGATTTCAGGCAGGAAATAGAGATTGGGTCAGTCGGTTTTTTCGGGTATGCTTTTCTCGGAAAATGAATTATTCATCCTTGTTTACTTCTATTATATGCAAAGAGTGTGAACTGAAGGATGGGGAATGGTTCATATAGATAAGATAGTTCAACAGTATTTTTTGGTACAATTTTAAAACAGCTGATTTTGAATAATACATGCTGTTACAATTCCATGTCTAGTTTACATACTTACTAATTCAACATATCGAAAAATACATTTCGTAGATATTCCATAATTGTTTGTATTAATGAATGCTCTTCTTCTGCCAGTGATGTATCCGATAAGAGATTATACGAGATTAATGTATAGGAGATGTGTCAATACTAGTTTAAGTAGGTTACGTTTAAGTAGTTTTTTATTGTTGGTAAATTGTTAGGGTTAGGTTAAGCTGGCGTCCATCTTTATCTCCTAGAACGTCAAAAAGTTGTTATTTTGTTTAAGTGGTCTCTTAAGAGACCCTTCTCGGGGAGCCTTTAATGTTGCTAATATATGTTTATTTAGCCGAGGTTCTCTTAGCCCAGTATCTCTTTATGGTGTATAGTATGTTAGTATTAAATGGACTCATATTCATGGTTTCATTCAGCCAACTACTTAAAGGGTAAAAAGAAATAAATTATATCATTTCCTTAATAACCACCAGTTAGCTCCCTACATTTTAATTTTACATTGCCCAATTGCATTTTGGGAGGACCGGCCCTGGCAAGGTACGGTTAAGTTGTGTTGATATCGTACTCCTAGTTTTTAATAAAAATAAGTGGTTTTATTAAACAGTTTTTTAAAATTTAAGTGTTTATCTACTAGATACTACTACGTAAGTCATCTATACGTAATTATTATTTTATTATTGTGAAAAGAAAAAGTCAAATAATAAATATAAACTACCATACAATCATTTTGTGAGGTTAGCTGCTATAAGTAGCTTATAGTAGCATGCGACTGGTTTTTCACTTACCAGAGTCGGAGTAAGGCCTTCGCCTCCGCACCTCAAAATGACTTCACACAATGTAAACACACCTTCCGATCTAACCAGTCCAGTAAATCAACGTTCGAATATCACAAACAGTTATGCTTCAGCCGCTTCACATTCTTTTCCGAGTAAGAACCAAGCAATTGTATTTAGTTGTATCGATAATGCTAAACTGCAGGATTATCTCATTCCTTTGGGCACAATCATCAACCCAAAAATATTATTTTTTCATCTAGATTATCTCATAATAGAATCTGCATGTATTTGGCAAACAAGACCGTAGTAGATAACTTCATGACACAATATGGCTCTATAGAAGTACTCGGCGAAGTAGTAACAGCAAGAAGACTTGTCTCTCCAGCAGAAAGACTAGTTTTGTCTGGAGTCTGCCCGTCAATTCCTCATCAAGTATTAGTTGAAGAATTAGAGAATATCATCAACATTTCTGAAAATTAGCTCGACTCTTCCCGAATATAGTCACATATTGAGCTTTCGGAGGCAAGTTTATATAAGCCCTATAACATCACCAGTTCCAGATTCTATTCTAATAAATTTCGACCAAAACCTTACCGCATATTTTTGTCACAAGGTACACTCACCTGCTTTATTTGCAAAAATACAGGGCACATATCATCCCAATGCAAAAACAGTTCGGTAACGGAATCAACTCATATTAAGTCAAACAATAAAGTACCAAATCAAACAGCTTCAACAAGTATACTACACAAGGTACCAAACATCCAGCAGCCATTAAGTTATCCATCATCAAATCCAAGCATATCACCTACACCTACAAATCTCCATGACAAAGAAATTACTAACGCTCCTACTCATAACAACACTTTCAATCAACCTCATTTAGTAGCAATACCGTTTTCACAAACTTCGGAAGCAATATCCTCCAATCTATCAGCTCCTTTTTCATTAGATACTACTGCAGAAAATTCTAATAAAACTGATACAACAAGACAATTTTCTGAAACAACCATTTCAACCAATCTTACAAATAAAATTTCAAGCTCGAGATCTGTCACTACCAAGGAGTTTGCTCCAGTACTTCCAAATGTAATAAAGCCACAGCACCTAAATGAAAACTCTAATAACAATTCCGAAAACACAAGTTCTTCCATAAAACGCAGTATTGGTGAGATCGTCACGCCTCCTTCAGACTCAGTAATTTCATCAGAAAATCTGTTTGCAAAACCCAAACCCTCTAAACCAAAAAAACCGCGCTCATATAAAGTCCCATCTACACGGAAAACTCTTGAAAATTTCATTGATAATCATACCCCACCATTCGTTTTAAATTACCACCAATTGTCCTTACTGATTGATAATGTCCAAGGCTCCTCCGACACTATTAGCGTCGTCAAAGAATTTACAACTGATATCTGTGGTTTACTCCATCTTTTACAAAGCAGCTATCAATATGCAAATGATAGATCTACAAAAAGCAAGTTTACAAAACTTCAAAAGAAAAACTATACAACCATTTAGAGAAAGAGATTTCTGACTTAGAGAGTGATTTTTCTGTAGACAATTGTTCAGTATCATCTAACTCCGAATCTGTTAACAACATTCAACTCGATACTTCAATGGAACATTGATGGATTTTTTCATTGTCTCCCTATGCTACAGCTTCTTTTATCTAAATATTCTTCAGATATTATTATTTCTTATGAACATGGAAGAAGCGTCCAATTTTTATGGGTTCCCTCAAACGTCGGAATAAGAAGAAATGAAGAAGCTGGCAGGAGTGCACGAGAGGCAATTTTAAGTGATTTGTCACAGCCGATAGACAAGTGTGTTTTTAGTGACTTAGAAGCTTATTTTAAAAATAAAGTGTGGTGTTTGTGGCAAAATGAGTGGTCCCAAACTAATTCCAATCTAAATAAAATCAAAAATAATGTGTCTCAGTGGTTTCCATCGTCGCTCAATAGACGAGAACAAATTATGGTTGAGCGTTTACGCCTAGGACATACCAGATTAACGTACTACTACTTTTTATAAAAAAAAATCCACCTATATGTGATCATCATAACGTCCGATTAACAGTCGAACATTTTTTAACAAGTTGTAGTAAATATGACCAAGAAAGACAGCGCTACAGGATCCCAAACGTTCTACTAAAGGCTCTAGGTCAAAACTGTTCCTGTAACAATATAGTGAATAATCTTAGATCCATAAACATTTTGTACAATCTGTAGGTGTTTAACTTTGTTTTTTATATTTTGTTCCGTCGCTAATAACCTTTTGGTGGATGCGACATCTTTTTCTAATAAAAAAAAAATTGCATTTGGATTTTAGAAGTAATACACAGCTTCTATATGGTTGAAAGAACCACGCTCACTCTCGCCGACTTTGGCGACCAGGACTTGAATATTTGTATATCAAATTGTTATTGTTATGCATGAAGGTTGCAGTTGTCACCTGACTTATTTAACATTTATGGTGAACATGTCATGAGGATGGTTTAGATGGATCGCCGGTAGAGTAACAGTGGCTGGTAGGAAAATCTCCAATTTAAGATTTGCTAATAAATTTGGTTAAAAATCAATACAGATAAGACAAAAATAAGGGCGGTCGGCAGATTCCACATTATTCAACTGGTAACATGTTACAGGAATATCAGATAGTGAACAGTTTTTTCTATCTCGCAGCTAGTTTAACTAAAGATGGTAATTGTGAAGCAGAAATTCGGAGGCGTATTGGTATAGCAAAAAATGCGAAGAGTCGCCTAACTAAAGTTTGGAAAGACAGATCTATCTTTCAAAATATCAAGATGACACTGGTGAATGCACTTGTATTCTCAATATTTCTATACGCGACAGAGACTTGGACTCTTTACGGAGGCGAGCTCCAAAAAATTGATGCCTTTTGGATGTGGTGCTGGAGAAGAATTCTGCGCATACCTTGGACAGCTCATAGGACAAATGTTTCCATTCTAAACCAACTTGAGATGAAAAAGGCTGTCCACAATACGTCTGCAACGTATTCTACAATTTTTCAGAAAAGCATGTAATTAGGTGTACTTGATGTTATCACACCTAATTACATGTTAATTACAGTGTTTTTATTTTCCATTCTCTGTGCATATGAGTTGAAACATAACAGTAAAACATGCCATAAATAAAGTTTTACCACCCTAAATTTTAAAATGTATTTTGTCCATGATTTTATAGTTTTTATATTTTAATGTTGTGTTATAAATGTTGAGTGTAAGTTACACTGAAGAATTGTGGTATTTTTTAAATATTTACATATTTGTCTTATTACAGTGTCTTGAAAAAGGAATAAAACCATTCCGAAAGCTAGACAAAAGTCAAAAGAGTGTGTTTTTGAACATCCCGGCCAATATTCTGACTGCATCCCAAATAAACTGTGTTGTTTGTTTATATCGACATATAAAATCGTCTTCAACATCACGGTATTAAAAGTTCATGAAGGAAAAATTGTGCCTTTTATCTGGAACATAATTATTATTAGGCACAAAAGTTTAATACAAAATATTTCTGTTTTTGATATGATTCTGCATAAAATCTGATTTTTTAATTAAGTTAATACACCCACAAATTAGCAAGAAGTATTTAATGAAAAGGATCAAACGGTACGTTGACCTATGCTGATCTAAGCCAAGTTTAAATAATAAAATAAATTAAATAAGCAAATCAAATTAAAATATCTAACTATTTTATTTATACCAGAAGTAACCACTGCAACGCCCACAATTGCTAAGGCAATTCTGAAGATTGATGAAAACGAAATTATTAGTGCAAAAAAATTACAAACCATTTCTGATGAAAGAAAATGTAATTAAATCTGTATTTTTCTATAACAAGAAAACTAATTTCTTGTAGAAAGTATTAATAGTCTACAAACACTAGAAGTTTTTTGTTCTGAATTATGAATGTTCTTTGACAAACACTTTTTTAAAAAGCACAAAGAGTCAAAATAAACTGTTATTTGCACAAATAAAGATTTTGCTAATAATAATATTGCTGTTCTAGTTCTAGTACTTGCAATTATTGATGTTGCGAGTTTTCGGAATATGTGATGCTGAGAGGCGTTAACTTCTTATTAAATTCGTGTGATCAAATATACTGGATTCTAGCGGTTATTGTACTATAACTACTCCATCCTCTAAAGAAATTTTGTGAGGGACGAACTGCGCGGGACGAATTACGCGGAAGTAATTTGTTTCTGGTGACTGTTTTCAGGGTATAAGTTTTTCTGCTTGGTTTATACGTAATGGGTACTTTTTTGTTTCTGTTTTTGATTACTTTCTCTTGGTTTTCTTATATATGCCAGTTAACTTCCTTGTCTCACTGCTCTAAGAACGAAACCCATGGGTTCTCGTATCCCTGCTAGAAATGTTGTGAAACCTTGTTGACGGAAAAATTATTATTTGCTTTTTTTTACATCAGCATATACATTATTATATGTATTTATTAATACAGCTTAAAAGTCCATTTTTTCGTAAAAATGCATGATAAATTCCATTGAGCCTTGTCTCAAATTTATTAGGTCTCTACCTGTTAATTTACTTATTAATACTATGAAGCCAAAATTAATTATTTAATATTAGCTGCATTAAGTGTATCATAATAATGCTTTAGAAGTATTGTCGAAACTTTAATAAATTCATGTAGTTATTCCGGATTCTCATCAAAATTTAGAAGAATGCATAATTCATAATTTTTTTTTGTAAATTGTGGAACTGCCATATTTTCAAGATTATGTATATTTATATTTAACTTAAAACTGATGAGGATATTGAAAGGCTCTTCCACTATCCAACTGACTGCGCCAGTTATAAATGTTCTTTTAAAAATTCTATTTTAAAAAGCACAAACACTCAAAATAAACTTTTATTACTAGCAAAGATTTTAGTTACAATTTAAAATATAATATTCGACTTGCAAATATATCAGATTAATAATTAATATCAGACTTGCAGATATATCAGGTTAATATAAGGTCAGACTAATAAAGGTGGTTTTATAATGATTTGTTTATAATAATTAAGCTATAGTTTGTTAGAACAGTGAGCGACGCATAACTCGCAGTGATAACGGTTTGTTAGGTTCTGCTAAGCTACGCCACGCGCACTGCAGACCGATAGTCGTGTACGTTGATGGTGTGCGCTGGAATCAACTGCGATTTGATTTGTGGACGCAAACGTTCAGCTGAGCTCACAGCGTACACATAATATACCGAAATTATAATTGTATTTTTATATAGTTATTAATATTGTAATTATTAAGTGATGTCTACTAAATTTTCTCCCGATGAAGATGAAAGACTAGTGGATCTAGTACAAATTGCAGTTCCAAATAAATCCCTGGAAATTCTAAAATATTCTAGAAATTTTTTTCGTTTTGAAACAATCTTTCTTCGACTGTTAATTTAAAAACACTTTCTGTATTAAGACATGAAAAATTTCGTTTACATTTTTATTTCTTTTATTCAAATTTAACGTTATCAACTTTTCTTCTTCCTTCTCTTCTTGGAGTAATAAAATTATTGCATTAAGATTGCGCGAATTCAGTTTTTTAAATGTACAATCTTTGGGAGATTAAACGTGAAACCAATTTCTAAACTTGTTTTCAGAGCGACAGAATGTTTATGCAAAATAATTTACCACCCAAAACTGCCGTGAGTCGAGTACAGCAGATTCTGCTGTGCGCTGCGCACTGTTCCAACAAACCGCAGCTTTACACTTACTGAATTTGCTGTTCTAGTGCGTCGCAACTGATGTTGCAAGGTTCCGGAATATTCGGTGCTGATATGGGGTAACTTCTGATTAAATTCGCGTGGTCGAATATACTGGATTCTAGCGGTCATTGCACTGTAACTACTCCATTCCCTAAAGAAGGTTTGTGAGGGACAAACAAAACTTTTGCATTAGCTTCTTCTGGATTTTCGTTGCTAGAATGTGTTTCCTTATTATTGTTTTATCCATGTAACATCTTTAAAGGCAGATTATTGTAATAAAGATTTATACATGAATCATCCAAAAATAGTTGTAGTTATGGTTCCATTATTTTGGGTTAATTTTCTCTAGGTGCACTTCTTCGTTAGAGGTATCCTCAATGGTTTGAATTTTTTTGATGTTTAAATATCTATGGTAATAATTTTGAGAAGTATTAGCGGTTTCTATGGAATGTTTGTTCTTAAATTTATATAACTCTAGGTTGGGGTTTTAAATTCACATCTTGGCGAGAGATTAATAGGATAAGTTCCTTAAAGGCCCAAAATTTTTGTTGGAGAACATTGAGTTGTAATTTTAGTTGATTCTGGGAATTTTGCAATATAATGGGGTTCTGATAGTCTTTGGATAATGATATCTCGAGTTTTTAAGGAGTGTATTGGCAAGAAGCTTCTTTGGTATTCCGTTTTCGTTGCTAGTATGGTTACTTCTTTGCAAAGATATCTGGTGTCGATCCGGGTACATGGTTCTTTTAAATATTGAACGGATTTTTCATTTATGAGGGGATATGTCTCAGGAGGGATAATCGTAGTAGAATTTGCGGTAGGTATCGGAAATAAATGATAATAAGTAAAGGAATAAGAGCGTAGGACTGAAAAATAGAGAATAAATATATAGGTATGATTTAAATAATAGACATCTACTTTAATGATGTAGTATTTTAGGATGTCTTCGTCTTTGATATACACAATATGGTCTGCCTTATGGAGTTATGGTGGTAGGATAACGTTTTATTCATTATCCATTTAATTTATCGACTATTGATCACACTGTTGTGGGGAGTATTTATGTTATTATATTATTTACTTCTACAGTTATTATTTCTTCGTTGTATTAAGTTTTCTTAATTTGTCTGTAAGGTTTCTATAGCGTTGTTGTATTTTTCTGCATACTCTTAGTATACTCTTACTCTGCATACTACGGGTAAATTGTTGAGAATTTTTCTTGAGCTGATTTTAATTGATATCTTAGTGCTAGGTCAAATTTTTGTAAACAGCTTAAATATATATAGCTGAGTCCATTTTGAATTGCTGTAGTAACTGCGTTGTACGTGCTTTAATTCTGTCTAGTTCTTGTCTGTCTAGAAGTGTATAAAATCTTGTATGCTAGTGTGAAAATTTGCTTGTCCAGGTTGAGGGGAATTATTCCTGGGTTGTCTTTTAGGTGCTTTTCTCGGGCAGGTACGGTATGAATATTTCATTAAAGCCACAACAAAAAAAAATAGAGCAATTAAAGTATCTTCCCTTCTACGCACTGTTGATGTCATAGACGAGCACACAAAAAGACCAAATGCAACAGTGACTTGTAAATGAGAACATTCAGGCAACACATTGGGGGTGGTATTTTTTTGCGATGCACTTTTGAAAATAATTTTTTGCCAAAGCAAAAAAGCTGCAGGAGATTGGGGTTATACTACAATCTTCCTTCCTATAGGTGCTCGGAGAAAGATTGCAGCAATAGTCCACCAGTTATAGAAGTAGACGAAGAAGACATCGATGAAGATGACTAAAAAACTATTTGTTTTTGTACGTAAATTCTACTTTTTTCTGTATAGACCCATTAAATTACTTATAAAAATTACCATATTAAGGTTTACAATGTTTTTATATAATTTTTGACAATAAGGGGTAGTTTAACCCCTAAAAATAATCATCGGCCTTGGACATAATATAGAAAATGAAGTACAAGTTGGAATGATACCAAATTTTTGTGCAACCTATGCAAGCCGAAATTATTCTTTTGGGACAATAAATTTCATCATATATAGCTCCAAGAAGGGTTTAAATATTACGACATTATATCCCAAAGTATAAAACAATCTTGTTTAACTAATAAAAACCAAATATCGACCATATTTTAAATGTTATTTTATAATTTTTTACAACTTGGGGTAGTTTACCCGCTTAAAAAACCAAAAGCGTACAACATCTCAATATAGAAAATAAACTAGATGGTGAAATTAGTCTAATCCCAAATTTTTAGTACAAACCTATGCTTTACGAAAAATTGCGACGTTTTGCCATTTTTTCAGCTTAATTTCTTGGCCTATACTTGAAATTTTAATAATGAAAAAAATTTTATAATCTAAAATTTAATTATTTGTATGATTGTTGTTGTTTTTAAAATATTGAATGTAAGTAGCTAGTTTGTTTAAAATATTTTACATAAAATAGCATTTTAAAAAAGGTAGGTACTGTTTAATCCACTTCTCCTCCTTTATAAAATGGTCATTGTCAAAAAACGTTAAATAAGAAATTCTTACGTCAAAAAAAAACACGATAACGTCCTGCCACTAAAGTATGCCGACAGGATTTACACCTCTCGTTTTGTTCTCATTAAGCTTTTTTTATTTTCTACAAAATCGCTGCATAAACAATCGTCGAAACCCACCTGAGCGTTGAATTCACTTGCTCTCTGCTTAACTACTGTTTTAGTTCTTCAGTCGTACGTCTCCAGACCATGAAATATAAACGTTAACCTATAAAATTATGCTAATTTTTCATCGTCAACAATAACAGGACAGGATGGGTGGGAATCTTGATTGCCAAATAAAGAGCGTGAAATACCTTGAACCGTAAAGTCTGAGGAAGTCAATCCCTTGCCCTCACAATAGAGAAAACCTTTTTGTCCCTGATTGTGTGCAGCAGCGTAGAAATAGATGTTAATTGGAAAAAATTGTGAATAATTGTACGTTATGTCTGCTTAAATATACACTTGTATAAAATATTAGCATAAGCCTGAAATAATTCTTAAAAAAAAATTAAATAATACGGTTCGAATAAAGTAATGAAACAGAACGATCTTTAATTAAAATTCATATGAATTTTACAAATTAAATACTGCATATATTTTTACAACATACATATATTACCTAAGAAACAATCACATATTGCTCAACGGAGAAAGACTGTTATACAGACCATAAGTATCCTATTTGACAGTTTGAAAAAGTATTATATATTATTAAGGGATAATAATATAAGGGACAATTATCGCTCATAACCAGCAAACATCGACTGCTTTGTTAAGTGATACAACGCATGGAAACTAACATATCACTATTTCGCTCATATCCAAGCACACCTCGACTGCATCGTCAAATAATACAACAGATAGAGAGTAACATTAAATCAAACAAAAATGCAAATTATTTTACTCAGACATTCCAATTGCTATTGAATACATTTCGAGGAAAACAATCACATAATGATCAAAGGAGAAAGACTCCTATTCAGACAGTCGAATTTTTAAAAACATTTATTGGAACACTGGATTAAAAACCTTAAAAACAGGCTAACCTCCTGGGAGCATTGTCTAGTAATTTTTTAATGCTAATAATGTACTCTCCTACACTCATACACAAACTTTATCAGATTATTGCCGTATACAGAGCGATACTCTACTCCTTAATCAACAAAAGGCAACTAAACTAACTCAATAACAACGGAGAAGAAACCCTTAAGAAGAATTGTGGACATATATTGTGATTATCCATCAGTATTAATCAACTAAGTAGCTAAAAATTCCTACAATCTAAAACTTGGTAGATCGAAAACCTTGGTAAAAGGTACGTTTTGAGAACACTCGAAAGCTTGAACACACAACCCATACTCTTCATATGACCTCAATCCAGACTTTTGCAAAAATGATAGAAACCACATGAAGAGACAATATCATAAACTAGACTGTCATAACTTATTTTGACAAGAAAGAAAGCCATGAAACATTAGAACTGTGGCATCTTATTGTCATCCTCGAGAAGACTAAAAGGAGAAAGCTATACAAACATCTTGACGGATCAAGGTGAAATATTTATTATTTTAAAAGCCTCCTGAAAGCAATAAAATGGTTAAAATGCGATGTTGTGTAAAGGAAAATCCACCAAATTGCCAACTCTCCCAAGCAAGATACTTGATTTATTTAACTTATATGTAGCGAAAGGTAAAAATCTTAACTATATACACGTGGAAGTATCCTAGGATATGAATACAGATCATTGTCCTATTCTTCTAACCATCAGTGACTATATAATATTAAACAGATTGGATTAGCTTCTTTTTACAAGTAGAGAGGACAAACTGACCTCCGGTTCAGTAAAAAAACAGTAAAAAAATCGGATTACGCTATATAAAAAAAAATAGTAAAATAACATTCAACAAGCAGTTTGGAATAGTACATCAACTATTTCCCACATAACTATAGGCAAAAATATCCAAAAGAGATCAGGAATATGACATCCAAAAAAAAAATAAAACTATTTTAAAGAATGTCACTCAAAAAGCTAAAGAAAATAAATAAGCGTATTCAATAAAATCCATTAAAAAGTGTCTCGGTGAATTATTAGCTAAGAAAACGACTAATTACGTTCTTCCCGTGGAAAGCAACTAATCAGCTCAAAAGGAAAATTATGCGGAATTTTCTTGTTAGGAATAAAGTCACCTAGATACGCACTAAACACCAAAAACAACAAGTTGGCAGGTCATCTAGAAAATCATTTACCAAAAAAAAAAAACACTATAAAATTAACACTTTTTAGTGCCTCATATGGACTGAAAGCTATTCCCAAGTTGCGGCAAGTTGCTTAAGTGTTTTTTTCACCCAAATCTGGCAAACTATCTCACAACGTATTGTCATAAAGACCTAAGTCACTCTTTCCTGTGATTTCAAAACTTTCTGAGAAACTGTAACTAAAAGAGAAGACAAAAATTAAAGAAAGAAATTCAATTTCCATCAGACCAACTTGGATATAGAGAAAGTCATTCTTATTTTTGACCAAGTGTACAGAATTACTATCATCATAGAAATGGTACTGGCAGAAAAATTTGCACCACCACATTCCTGGATTTGACTCTAGCTTTCAACAAGATATTGTTAATGGGTTAATGAAGTACGCCTTTACTTACCAGAATAGTAGTCTCTACTCCTAGAATCGTACATATTAGACAAATGCTTCAAGCAGGAAGAAGTGCACTCTGATATGTATTATGTATTATATAGCAGAGACACCACTGAACTAAATCAAGGTTACTATTTTCACATTTTGCTGATGACATGGTAATTATTTGAGTAGTCAGTAATCATGGAAAAATACTGGATAACTGGAATTTCTTAAATCAGATCAGTAATTGGAATAAAACATAGATAATCAAACTGAACTAAACCAAATCTATTCAAATTGATTTCATTAATAAAAGAAAACAATATGTTGCAGTGCGAATAAATGGGATCTAAGGTCCCACGAGAATATTCCAAAATATCTAGGCATCACTCTTGATGCTAGAGAAAGACTTAGGTGGAGCAGGACCTGTTAAAAAAAGGACGAGAGCTTGAATTAAATATAAAAAAAATATTGGATGTTTGGACTTCAAATTACCTACTAAAAAACCAGATGCTTTTCTACAATGTTTATGGCATGGTTATGGTTATGGCATATACTATAGGCTGTGCCAACAAAAGTTTTTTGCTTATTTAAAATGCTTAGCATCTGTATATGTTACATAACATAACATATTATATCTTTATATATTACTAAACACTTTTGACCATTTAAGAGTTTTTCTAGTAATCTTTATTTCTATGAAAAATTGATGTATTTAAGTCCTCCACTGTCTTCTATCCTTGATTTGCTCTTCAGTCTCTGATTCCCATAGATCCTATGGGAATCCTAGATTTTGATTTTAAATAATTACCTTAACTGTACCACTTTTAATTCTCTTTTGTCAATATAAATTTTAGTTTGTTTTTATGTGCCAGCTCTTGCTACATTACTGATATGTAAAATTTCGAACTCTTACAAATTCATACCACCTAACGCTTATAACCTTAGTGTATCTTCTTTAGAAGAATTATTCGGACTTTAGTCAAAAAAAAATAGAGGTATGTCTTTATATGTGCTTATAAAGAAACAAATCATGCTGACCGTTATGATTTGTTTCTTTGATTCTAATTTTACTATCTCTGCGCATATACGGATTTGACCAGACTATCTCCCGCAGACATCCTGACAATGCGGACGCTTTGTTGATCTGACTTCTTAGGTCCTTTACTGGGTCGATGTGTGCTTGATATATCTATGCCCAGATATCTGAATTGCATCACCTGTTCTATGGGGTTGTTCTCAACCACTAACTTACATCTGAGCAGATCTTTTGCTATTGTCATACATTTAGTTTTGTTGGTAGAAATGGTCATATTTAGTTGGCGGCTTACTTGAAAGAACTGAAAGAGCTGTCTTTGAAGATCATCTTCTGATTTGGCAATAATTGCTGCAACATCTGCGTAACACACCATACCAATTCTTTTGTTGCCCATTCTGTATCCGAGATTGAGAGAGGTTATTTTGTTTATAATTTTGCCCATGAGTAGGTTAAACAAAAAGGGGCTTAAACTGTCGCCTTATCTAATTCCTCCCGCGTGTTGGAATATTTTCAGTGAATTGGTCTCTGCTCTTACATTGTGTTATTTAGGTTATGGACTATCTTTGTTATATTGGTCGGTGTTTAATTTTATATTAATATATTTAGAATATATCCCAGGCGAACCCTGGTCAAACGCCTTCGTCAGATCAATAAAGAAAATATACGCTGCCATACCGAACTCTATAGCATTTTCTTTTATTTGTTTTATTATGAATACCACATCTGTTATAGACCTCTCTCTTATATAACCTTGTTGATTTTCAGCATTAATGATTTGCCTTTCCAATTTGTTCTTAAGAATACTCGTGAAAAGTTTTATCGTTGTATTTAAGAGGTTTATACCTCTGTAGTTTTGTGGAAAAGTTTTTTGTCGTTTTTTTAAATATGGGGATTGTGATGCTCTTATGTCATTCCTTCTGTGTCGTTTAGGATTTTGTTAAATAGTTGTGACAGTTTACTTGCAAGTTCAGGGCCTCCATATTTTAAGAGTTCAGCATCATATAGCTCTTTAAAATGCTGTTGCTATTTCTCTATAGGTACTTCCTTGGTCTGCACGAACTCGTTAACAGGTGTTTTCCTGTTCTGAAGCATGTTCCATACATTCTTTTGGGCACCATGTAGGTCGTAGTCCATGTCGCTGGTGAATTTAGCCCAATGTTATCTTTTGATTAATTTTATTTCTTGCGTTTACTTCGTTTCTTACTTGAACATATTCTGCGAAAGCTTCTGTCGATTGTGTACTTTTATATCTCAGGTAGCATTTGCGTTTTAATTCAGAGAGTTTTTTACCTTTTAACAAAACCACGGTTTGGTGTATGATTGATGCATTTCCTGATTTTTTGCCAAGTATCTTGTACTCCCATTCTGGTTGTAACTCAATCTCTTTTAGTTTACTGATAATCCTATTCTCATAAAGGGGTTTTGTACTCTCTGTTGCTAGTGAGTCTATATTGTGTTTTTCGATGAGCAATGGGGGTTTTCTGTTTCGTTGCGGACGTTCTAGTACCATTTTGCATAAAAGAAGGTTGTGATAGGTCCCCAGGTTAGTAGATGTTAGAGCTTTGACATCAAATACTCGTGACGGTGTTATCACTCGATAAAATCATTTTACTTCTTATAAACAAATATCAGTGAAATAGTGACAAAAGAAATAAAAAATTATCAGACTAGTTGAAATTAAACTAAAGCCATTTTGGTAGTCAAATCTCAAAATATACTACTATCTATTCTAAAGATTTCTTTCATTCCTATGTCTCCGTCTCTGCTCTAGAAGTCTGTAATAAATTGATCACTTCATACAGATCAGTGGGCTTTGAATTTTTGACAGCACTTTGGTGGATGTTTAATTGTTATGCTCACGAGAACCGGCCCGCGTTTTTTACGACGACACTCCGGTATTTTATTGTCGTCGCTTAGTATATTGATTGATGTGTGACGATTCTGTGAAAATAATAAGCATATAATGCTGACTGATGTCGTGTTTTCATGGATAAAAAATGTTTTATAATTCAAACGTCATAAAAGATGCATGTGGGTCCAATGCGCGTTACTTGGAAATGTATTTTAGTTTAGAGGACAGTTTATTATTACGCTTATTGTGGAACGATTCTTTTGAAAAGTTATTTGTAAGAGTTTAGTTAAATTTCCCAACTTATAAATAAGTTTAACATCGTATTGTTAGTTCGTTACAGACTTTTTTTTTTAATAATATAGTTTTTAAAAAAGAATTAAATATGTGATTTACTGAGTATCAGAGCAACTTGAATATTATGTTAGTTTTATGAGTTAAAAGCTCCAATGTGGTTTACTCCTTACCCTGTAATAATTGCAACAAAGTATATATTTTTGAAACTGTTTTTCTTGTGGCATATCTAAGTTAAATGCTATGTTTATATGGGAATAAGCCACAACTGGTTGTAATATCAATTACATTTTACCTAAAAATTTGACATTTCGAATTCCACTTCGGAAATCGTTTTAAAAAAAAATAATTAATAATTACTCAGGCCGACATAATTTTTGGTGTTTTGACTTTGACATGTGTCCTTAGCTAATACGGGTACGCTGATTCTGAATATGAATTCGGTTGAAGCCCATCACGTTCAAATTTTTCACAAAATAAAAGAAAAACCTTGTGAGATATTATAGACTATAGTTTATTTTTATGAACGAGAGAGTAATTAGCATAATTTTAACTGGTACCTTCGACCACTCCATGAGCGTGCTCAAGATTAATTGAAAAATTTCTTTGAATAATTGTAAAAAAATAAATGAATTATTTCAGTGTTATAAAGTGTTATGTGTATGTAAACAAAAGTGACCTCTTTTATCACACACTATATTAGAACTGACTGGCCTACATTAAAAAGGGTTTTAAAAAATTCACATTTTTTTTAATTTTTAAAAATTACAAAAGAGAAAAAGAGTTTTTAAAACCGTCTAAGGTATGTTAAATAGATGAATAAAAATATTAATATAAAACTTACAGCTACTTGATACAAATCCAAATCAGATTCAGAAGATGAACTTTCAGAACCAAGATTTATAATAACTGGCTCGATAATTTTATCAGTAATATTGTCCAGCTTCCACATTTTTTCCTCTTCTTTAATAGTGTGATTTACTGCCTTTTCCCAGTTTTCAGGTTTTACATTATTTACGGCCTCCAAAAATAACTGTTTAACATCATGAATTTTAAAAGTGGTATGTTTTCTTGAAACTTCACTCTTTATCTGTGCCCATACCAGTTCAATCGGGTTTAATTCACAATGATATGGTGGGGATCTAAGTACTGTCATTCCACGATTTTTGGCAATTTCATCAATTTCGTATTTTTTAAATTTTTCTTTATGAAGGGCACACAACGAATAAAGTTCCTTTCTTATAGATCCGGGATAGTACGTAATATTTTTTGAACTCAGCCAATTCTGCAAGTCTTTTTTTAACCACTTGGTTGTGGGCAGTCCTTCTATAAGTCTGGAGTGATAACTTGCATTATCCATTACTATTATACAGTTCTTAGGAAGAAGATCTATCATTTGTTCGAACCATTCTTGAAAGACATCAGCGTTCATGTCTTTATGGTAGGCACCGGTACGAGTTGATTCAAAAGTTAATAAACCACCTTCAATAAAACCGTCTGAACTGCCAATGTGTACTATTATCAGCCTGCGTCCCTTTCCTGATGGTGGGTTTAAACCAGTAGATAAGTTATTTACAAAAGCGTGCCTTTGACTTGTAACAGTTTCATCCTGCCAAAATTTATTTGGTATATGACCCTCGTTGATCCATGTTTCATCAAGATAAAATATTTTTCTTTTTTGGTTTCTCATTTCCTTTATGGTTCTTAAAAAATGTCTTCTCCATATGACAATATCGCTTCTTTCTAATAAAATAGACTTTCTGGGATTCTTTTTCCAGCGGAAGCCTATTTCTTTTAAAAGTTTCCATAACGTACTTCGACTCATTTCTGGGTAATCCTTATCATCTCGAACTGAGACAAGAACTTTATCCAATGTTGGAAATTCTTGTCTAAAGAAGAATTCATGCACTTTCCGTCGAAGTCCTTCTTTAAAATGATATTCTATTTGAAATTTTGGTTTCCCTGGAGCATTACGTGGCATTTGAAAACTACCACATTTCTCTTCTTTAATAACTCTGTAAATCGTAGATTTCCCAACACCAAGTGTAACTTGGTTGCTAACTAACTCAACGGTCTCATCAACACTTTCACATAAACGTTTGTCTGTAAATGATTTAAAACAATTAAATATTAATGTTTTTCCATTAACTGTTAAAGGACCAATTTTTCGGCGTTTACACGGCACTTCCAAATTTTCCATAACACTAGTATACACAATAAACTGCACCTTGCAACTGAAGTACCTACTTTTAGTGAACTGTTAAGAATTTTGAATACGCCACTTGGACCTTCCTACAAAATGGAAAAACCCACTATCACATTTTCTGTGGAATAAGTTTAGTAGGTAATTATCTAGTCAATTACTGTCGTAGATTCCTGGAATTAAATGTTTGATTATTGAAACCCTTACTTCGTGGAATGCACTCATTTCAGATAAAATAAAACGTTTTATTTTATCTAAAGAATTTAAACTTTATTTTGCAAATAGGTAGGTACTTATTAAACTTTTATTGGTTATATATAACAAATAAAATAAACATCTTACATTTCTTGCAAATTCATTAGTACCTGTTAACCTCCATCACTCCGACACTGGCAACCTTATTTAGGGATTAGTAACCCTCACAACTATTGTATTCTATTCTGCTCCAACCTTTATACCTGGTGGTCATACTCAATTTAAAATTGTTTTCCTATATACTTCTGTAAACTTGTTGACAAATATCTGTTTTTCATTGAGTCACCCGTATCAACAGTTTAGGGATTTGCATACATAATTTATTGTTTTATTACTCTCTCATACATAAAAATATACTATAGTGCAAATAAAGTGCAAGAAGGAATAAATGTCAATGGAAAAATCGTGATCGATATAAGGTATGCCAATGATACAGTACTGATTGCTGGCAGTGAAGAAGAATTACAAATTCTGTTAACCAAAGTAGTGCAAAAAGGAAAACTATACGGCCTTAAGGTGAATGTAAAAAAACCAAAACAATGGTAATTTCAAAAACACACACACCAGTTATAAACATACTAGTCAATGACAATCTAGTTCAACAAGTGAAAAAGTTTAAGTATCTAGGCTGTTGGAGATATGAAACCTTAGACCAAGAAAGGGAAGTTAAATGTAGAATAGCACAGGCAAGAAACACCTTCTTAAAGATGCGACAGTTACTCACTACCCGTAATATTGACTTGTCCATACGATACCGCATGATAAAGTGTTATTTATAAAGTGTACTATTACAAGGCGTGGAAGCTTGGACGTTAACAATCAGCTCGTTACGACGTTTAGAGAGCTTTGAGATGTGGGTATTTCGTCGTATGCTGAAAATTACATGGACCGACCGCGTTAGAAATGAAGAAGTTTTAAGGCGTATGAATAGAGAACGAATAGAGAACTCACATAAATTGTCAAGAAGCGTAAAATGTTTTATCTTGGACACATATTTAGACACAACAGGTATAACTTCTTTCAGCTTATTATTATAGAAGGAAAAATAAAAGGCAGACGCGGCCCGGGTAGACGACAAATGACCTGGCTACGCAACATCATAAATTCGACAGGAATAGACTTTCAAAATTTAATAAGGAGAGCCCAAAATAGGGAAAACTTTGCAGAGGTCATTGCCAACCTTTGCTAAGAAGATGGCGCCCAAAGAAGAAGAAGTGCAAAGAAATCCCTTATTGATATTTCGTAAATTGCATTAATATTATTTCTTTAATATACTTGATAGACCGATAGAAACTATTTTAATACAATATTATGCTAATATGTGAGATATTATATACTATCGCAAACAAGTACCTTATTGATGCTTGTAAAGTTAGATGATTAGGACAAACCTTGGGCTCCACACAAAAGTGTGCTTTGAGTGTGTCGAACTACTGAGAAAATGGACAAAATGTATACGTAATTCCTTATCTTTTGGCATTCCTATGGTATGGAGGGAATATGTATGGAGAGAACCGAAAAACCATGGAGACGACTACTACTTTTGCTTCTGCGATATCAAGGGTTTCAATTCAAAAAATTAACACAAAATTCAATATCCTGAATGCTTATCTTATGCTAAACGAAATTTACGAATTTACCTTATGCTAAACGAAATGTATCTCATGGACCAGGAATCCCTATTCCTCCAATTTTTCTTCACACCATCCAACAGCAATCACTAGATGAAATTTCAGACGAAAAAACCGATAAAGATGAATTCAGAGATACACCAACCTCAAAAGTTTATCCAAGCTGAACTAAATGACTTAGTGAGAGGCTTGGGTCGATCAAAGGATGCTGCACAAATCTTAGGATCACAACTGAAAGTTAAAAATCTATTGGCTTCAGGTACCACCTTTACGTGGTATAAGCATTGTGAAAAAGAATTCGCGGAATATTTTTCTCAAGAGGGCTTACGGGTGTATTGTCATAATATCTCTGAAGTAGTCATGAAACTGGGAGCTGACAATTATGATTCCACATCATGGCGGTTATTTAATGATTCTTCTAAGAGAAGACAGAAGAGTGTCTTGTTGCACAATGGTAATACTTGTGCCGTGACACTCGATCACGAAATTTACATTACATTAAGAAAAATTGGCCACTTAGAGAAAGACTAGTACCGAGACAAAAAATATGCAACGTAATACACTAGTTGACCCAAAATTAGTTCTTTTCTCTCCTCTTCATATAAAGTTAAGATTAATGAAGCAGTTTGTCAAAGCTTTAGATAAACAATGAGGCTGCTTTAAATACCTGTGCGCCAAATTTCCTGTACTTTCTGAAGCTAAACTTAAATAATGAATTTTTGTAGTCCCTCAAAGTCGAACCTCAAATCAAATATATTGTTCCAGAATACAATGACCCAGGATGAATCTGAAGTATAAAGTTCTTTCGTAGAACTCATAGACGGTTTCCCTGGAAACAACAAGTCTCCAAACTATAAAAAATTGCAGCTAACATGGTCGAAAATTATAAAAATCTGGGATGTAATGTGAGCGTCAAACTTCATTTTTTGGATTCACACGTTGACTATTTTTCCAAAAATTTTGGAACTGTCAGCGAAGAGCTGGAAGAAAGGGTCCATCAAGATATAAAGGAGATGGGGAGACGTTACAAAAAAAGATGGGATATAAGAATGATGGCTGATTACTGCTGGACCTTGAAGTGAAAATCGATCACAAAATCCATAAAAAAAAGACCAGCAAATCTTTCGGAACGATTTGCGAAGTGGAAATTGAAACGTCAATAAACGTATTTTAACCTTTTATTGTGGCTTATTCCCATTTAAATAGTAATTACATCTTTATGTAGCTTGGTCAAATGTAGACTATGACTAGCAATGTTAAATATGGCAATACCAAGAAAGCTAGTGGAGGTAATTCAAATGTGAGTGGGTGACTCATATGCACAGGTAAGAATCAGAAATAGAGCATCGATGCCATTTAGTATAATATCAAGATTTAGACAAGGAGACCTCTTATCACCTCTGCTATTTCATTTGGACTTAGCATATGCAATAACTAAAATATCGTCTGAGCTGACAGGGGGATTTGTAAATCGAGGATCTATTGATGGCCTTTGCTGATGGTCTAGATGCAGTCGCTCATTCTATAAAATACGTGAGAGAAATGTTTTTACTAATCGAGGAAATAACAGGTAGTCTAAGTGTTAGAATAAATGAAGAGAAAACGAAATACATGCTAGTAGCCAAAAATCTAAGATCAAAAGTTAGGCAGAACATAACTATTAATAACCACAATTTCGAAATAGTAAAAGAATTCAAATATCTGTGGATGGTAATCACAGATAACAATCTCATAGAAAAAGAGGTCTCAGCAAGAATACCTGCGGGGAATAGAGCATTTACTCCCTGTCATCATTATTATATCTAAGCTGGTAAAAAGAAAATCTAAATTAAGACTGTAAAAGTCAATTATTTTCCCAGTTGTTACATATGGAAGTGAAACATGGATTCTACATCAGCGGGAAATAAATAAGCTGCTGGTAGAAAGGTTCTCAGAATTATATTCTGACCACAAAGAGATGAATTGATGACTTCATGCCGCAATGCTGAATTGGTGACTCTGTATGGTACTGAAAACATCGTCAGACATACAAAAGCTCACGTGGTAAGATCACAGGAAGACAGAGTGCTAAAGACAGTGTTTTTTCAGAGACCAGACGGTAGAAGCATAGGCCGTCCTAAAAAAGATGAAAGGATGATGTTACAACTGATTTTTCTAGGATTGGGGTTCAACAATGGGAAATGGAATCGCAAGATCGTAGAAGATGGTGGATGCAGCGCAGATTCACTCCGATTTGTAAAGCTAGTCAAGAAAAAGAAGAAGTCATTTTGTAAAATGATCTATCTTGCATAGTTCTGGTAAATTCCAAAAACGAAGATACCAGAATTAAATAAAAATGGGTTAATAAAAGGCAGTAACTTGTTTGTTATTTTTTACGAACTGACCTAGTCTACAAAGAAAATAAAAATGATAGAGATACATACTTAGATTTGGCACCTCCAAGTGGCATAAATTTTTTGGTTTGTTTATTTATAGATTTGAACAGTTAGCATATGTGACAATAAATCTTGTCGAAGTGTATGCTGAGTTTATTTCGTTTGAGCATTCAATTTATTGACCTCCTAACTTAGGTTTTTGTAAATATGGAAAGATGCCAAGGAATTAATTATTCGAGTTCACTAAAGTTTATTTAACGTGACCACTTAATTTTATGAGTCGGAATAGTATATTCTTTATTATGCGTATCAAATCTTTTGTTCTATACGCAAATTAAACTTGATATTGTTGAGGATTCTAAAAAGATGCTATAAACAAGGCTTGCAATGAAAAACAAATACAGAAGGATCGATTTTATTCGAAGATAAATTTGTATATTCTCAGTGCAAGGAATGCATATTAACTGATAATAAATATAAATGGTTGAGAAAATGCCAATATATGTTTTTTTATAAGTTTTTGCCAATGTTGCTCCAAATATGTTTTTGTAGTCTAAATTTGCCACAATTATGCCATTGTAGGTCTATCTGAAACCCACTGGACGGATAAAGGACATTTTACGTCAAAAAATGGCAATGATATTTATTTCTCCGGCAATGATAACGAATCTCGGAATGGCGTCGCAGTGATAGTAAATAATGCCTTTAAAACCTCCGTAAAAGAATACATAACCGTCAGCGATCGGATAATTATTGTCAGAATGAATGCCAGTCCAGTTAATCTTAATGTGGTACAAAACATATGCCCCAACAAGCGAAGCTCACGATGAAGAAATCGAAACATTTTATAGTACGTTGGAGCAGACGCTTAGGAAGCTTCCAAATAGAGAAATCACAGCAGTCGTAGGCGATTTCAACGCTAAAATTGGTGTAACTACAGAAGATCATTACTTGCGAGAGACCGTCGGATTATATGGACTTGGCCAAAGAAATGACAGAGGAGAACGCTTGCTACACTTTTGTATAGACAACAACCTGTTTGTTACTAATACAGGCTTTCAACATCACCCAAGACGACTATACACTTGGATATCACCAGGAAATAGATACAGAAATCAGATAGATTTTATACTGGTAAAAACCCATTGGAGGAGCGCTGTTAAGGATGTTAAGATCTATCCAGGAAAAGATTGTAATAGCGACCATCAATTTTTATCAGCTGAATTCCGCATGAAGTTAAGAAACAGTCCAAAAACAGGAAATACAACAACTAAATGGCATCTAAGATATAACGATCCGTACAAAAAAGCCGCAATGCAAAAGCTATGTGACCTCAAACAATCATTAAATCCAGACGAGTCCTCAAACAGCATATGGACAAAAACAAAATCCATATTGCATAATGCTGCGAAAAATATTAAGAGTGATAGAGAAGAAAGAAGGAAACAATGGATAACGGACTCCACGTGGACTAAAATACAGGAGAGGAAGTGCTTAAAAGCCACAGGACTGAACAGTGAAAGTGATAAAGTGGCCTATAAAGCGCTGAACGGTCAAATAAAACGACTATGTAAAAAGGACAAGAACACACACTTGAACAAAATCTGCATGGAAATAGAAGGGCATAAAACCAAAACTGAGACCAGAGACATGTTTAAAAAAATAAAGCAGATAACACGTTCCTTTACACCAAACTACTCTGCTATCAAAGATGATAACGGAACTCTACTCACTTCTAAAAAAGATATTTTACACAGATGGAAAGAATACTGTGGACGACTAATGATGGAGGAAAGCACAGACGCCCCATCACAACAAGAAGATGCCAGTTTTGCGACGGAACCTGACGTACTCAAAAGTGAAGTTGAAGCAGCAATTATGAGGCAAAAAAGTCAAAAAGCTGCCGGTCCAGATAACATACCTATTGAAATGATTTGGGCCCTAGATGACGTTGGAGTGGATATAATACATCAAATTTGTCAAAAAGTGTGGGAGACAGGTAAATGGTCTGAGGACTGGACACAATCACTATATATTCCCATATATAAAAAGGGAGCGAAAGATTTATGTAGCAACTATCGCACAATTGTTCTAATTGCGCATTGCAGTAAGATACTCTTACACATAATTCTCGAGGGGATAAAGCCCTTTTTACTACCTAACATTGCGGAGGAACAAGCAGGTTTCGTCCCAGGACGTGGTACTAGAGAACAAATTTTAAACGTACGGCAGATTTTAGAAAAATCCAGAGAATTCAACATCACAACATATTTGTGCTTCATAGATTATAGTAAAGCTTTCGATTTGGTCAACTGGAGTAAAATGTGGCAGGTTTTGTCTGAAATGGGAGTCCCTAATCATCTGATACTGCTAATTAAAAGCCTGTACAATAACAATTATGCCAGAGTTAGAATAAATGGGGAACTAACTGACAGTTTCAGGGTCACAAAGGGCGTGAGACAAGGCTGCATACTAAGCCCAATTTTATTTAACATCTATGGTGAATGGATAATGCGGAAAGGTACTGAGGACTGGAACGGTGGCATCACCATTGGCGGGAAGAAGTTTTGCAACTTGAGATATGCAGATGATACTACTATCCTCGCTAGTTCTGAAACTGAATTGATTCACCTGCTACAACGGATAGAAGACGTAAGCTTAACGATGGGCCTTAAAATAAACAGGGATAAAACGAGAATCATGATAATTGACAGAGCTAACAACAATCAAAATCATCTGGTCAGGATAAACAATATCGCTGTTGTAAATAAATTTGTGTATCTGGGCTCATTAATAACCAACAAAGGAGGCTGTACTGAAGAAATAAAGCGGCGGTCAGCAATCGCAAAAAGCGCTATGGCAAAATTAACAAAAATTTGGAAAAGCCATGAAATTACTACCGATACAAAAATGAGACTAGTAAGAAGTCTAGTTTTTCCAGTTTTTACTTATGCATCGGAATGCTGGTCCCTTACTGAGAAAGACAAAAAGAACATAGATGTATTTGAGATGTATTGCTATTTGAGATGTACTAAGCTATTTTAGACATGTGCTTCGAAGAAATGGTCTTGAAAAACTTACCATCCAGGGAAAAGTAGAAGGCAAAAGAAGTAGAGGTAGATCTCCTACACGATACACGGACCATATTGTTGCTACCATTGGCGCTCCATTGTCAGAATGTGCTAGATTGGCAGAGATAGAAAAACGTGGAGGAACATTGGAAAAATTACCTAACAGCTTCATGATATCACGATACCTGCATCAGGTTAACGACTAAGAAGAAGTCTAAATTTGAAATCGGCCATGGCTGTTTATTGTTAGGTATTCTATTTTATTCAGATTCATCTGTAATCCCCATTTTTAATATTCATCATATACCATTTTAATTAGAACTTCTAAATCATATGAGTTCTGTGCTAACACAACTTATTGTATCATTGTTGTTTACAGAAATCAAACGGCATGTTAAAACATTTACATACAGATTAAATAGGGGAGATGACACCAATAAAAACCTTTTTCCATCCATTTTGTGACACTAATAGGTGTCAGTCCTTTTTTTTATTTGTATGGTGTTGTCGCTATCCATTTTTATAATAATATATAATGGGTGTGCAAAGAAGGTGTTTGCACTTACACCTCGTTCTCATGCCTTTTTTCGCGCATTAGTCATAGGTCGCTGGTATTTTCCTTGGGTAACAAGTTTTGTCCTTAGGGAAATAGGTAAACTTTTCTATATTTTTTTAAAGGATCACCCAGAAATCTGGGACAAATGAAAGTTTCGCAAAGAACGTTTTATGTATATTTAAACAATTACAACTACTATTGTGGTTGCTGGTTTACGAAATTTATTCGTCTTGAATGTATGTGCAAAAAAAACTAGAGAACTTGTTGATTATGCAATTGAGTTGAGTAAAATCATTAATATTCCGACTGGCTTAAACTTTCTGAAGTACGGCTAGCACGAACAGGAGCTTCGAGCTCACCCAATGCTGGATTCAAACTGATGTTAACTCACCCCCTTGGTGACGTATATGAAAGATCTGTTTACATTTCGCAACATTTAACTCTCCTTTCATTGGAAAAATTAATTGAGTAGGTTTATTATGGTCGATGGGAAAGATTAATTTTCAACTTGCTTTTGAGGTTGGGGTGTTGGGGTTTTTCGGATGACTCCAATCGATCATTTGGATATTACTAATCAGAAGATCTACAGACTCACGACAACGAAACAATCAAAGGAAAGGATAAAATAAAATGCTTGAGGTTTATAAGCACGAAAAAGGCAATAACTGAGGAAGAAATTAAGCAAAGATTAGGACAAACGGGAACATCAATCAGACAACTTAACTCAGTATGGTGTGATGGACACCTAAATATGAAGATAAAAACACAGAATTATAAAACATTAATGTGATGTATTATGACATATGGGGCTGAAAATTGAATTATCATCATCATCATCATCAATCAGCCCTGAGTTGTCCATTGTTGAACATAGGCCTCCTCTAGACTTTTCCATCTGCTTCTGTTCTGCGCCTCTGCTATCCAATTGGTCACGATTCTTTTGAGGTCGTCGGTCCATCGCGTTGGGGGTCTTCCTCGGCTTCGCTTGTCAGTCCGTGGTCTCCATTCAAGCAATTTTTTTGTCCAACTGTCGTCTTTCATTCTTGCAACATGTCCTGTCCATCTCCATTTTTGCCTTGTAATATGTTCGATAATGTCTTCCACTCCGGTTCGTCTACGGACTTCCTCGTTTCTTATTCTATTTCTTAAGCTGATTCCAAGCATTGATCTCTCAATCTTTCGTTGTGTCCTTCTCAATTTTTCGGCTGATGTTTTTGTTAGAGTTAAGGTTTCTGCTCCGTATGTGAGGACTGGTAGAACACACTGGTTAAAAGCTTTTCTTTTTAAATGGATCGGTATATTTGTTTTAATAACGTCTCTAAATTTTTCCGTATGTATCCCAACCCAGACTTATTCTTCTGAGTAGCTCGCATGTTTGGTTATCTCGCGTTAACCTTATTTCGTGACCCAAATACACATATTTTTCCACAAGTTCGATGGGCGACTTTTCGATTTCTATTAGCTCATTGGGGACGAGATTGGTCATCATTTTTGTTTTTTTATAGTTTATTTTTAAACCGACTTTCTGGGTTACTTGCTGTAGTTGTAGCATAATTCTGTCTTCTCCTAAGTTGTCTGTTGTGAGAAAAATATCATCGGCACAGTTATGGAGTATGCACTTAAACGGCTAGAGTGGGAATCAAAGGGTATTAGCATCGATGGAAAGATATTCAATCATCTCAGATATGCGATGATATTGTATGCCGATGATAATTGAATTATTAACAAGAAAAACAGCAGTGAGATAGTAGCAACAGAGCTGAAATGAAATGAAATGAAGATGCTTCAGAGTAACAAGAATGGATAGGAGAAGTAATGACAATATAAAGCAAATATCATCAATAGATACAGATATACTAACATATAGAACAAAAAAGACCAAAGTGGTATGGACATGTAAGAAGAACTAACGACAACAGATGGATAAAGAGAATAACCAAATGGAGCCCCACAGGAAGGAAATAAAGAGGATGACCCCGAGATTCCGGAGGAACTAAGTAAACGATGCCATGAGTAAGAGGGGCCTAAACGATGGAGAATGGGCAACAGAGAGAGATGAAAACGGTTGAGCGGGGGGAATAGGGCATACTATGGACTCCAAAGCATTTCCACTCAAGAAACATTCAAAGAAGAACTAAAATTATTATTTATAAAACATTGCTGAGGCCGGTCCTCACATATGGAGCAGAAACATGGACTCTAACGCAGAAAGATGAAAGACTTTTGGGAATATTTGAGCGTAAAATACTCCGCTCCGCAGGAACACCTGTAGGAAGAAGAAGCAAAGGCCGACCGCGAATTAGGTGGTTAGATGGAGTTGAAACCGACTTACGGATATTAAAAATCAGAAGATGGCAACATGTTGCCAGAAACCGAACAGAATGGCGAAGAATCTTAGAGCAGGCCGCCAAGATCCACAGAGGATTGTCGAGCCGAAGATGATGATGACTTAGAAATGATAAGTACGAGATTTTGCAAAAGGGGTCATGGTAGACGACAAATATCCTAGCTGAAAAATATCGCGACTGGACAGGGTTAAACACACAGACGCTCTTAAGAAAAGATAGAAGATAGAGACAAAATCGCAATGGTTAGCCTTAATTAATGGAGTCGGTACTAAAAGAAGTAGAATTGGCATCTCTTGTGTTGTCTTTCTCACTCCGATGGAAAATGTATCATCGACTGCAGTTTTCAATCAACTGTGCTATTTTGTTCCATAGACAAGGGTCTCCAGTTTCATATAGAAGGGTCTGAATATCTGAATGCTACTTGGATATTAAGTAGTGGATCTTCAATTGTATACTCTGGTCAGTTTTCACATAGCAGGCTTTGTTATTGTTTCTTCATTCTGGCAAAAAAGTTAAACTGGTAAATACTTTGCTTTTCATGCTTGCAACTGTTAACTGAGTTTTCCCTATCATGTTCAATGTGTATCAAATTTCAATATGAGTATATTTTGCTCCCAAAATCTGCTCTTTTATTTTATTGATCTCCGTGGTTAAATGTTTTTTTGTTTAGTATTCTCCTCTATGTTGACGTAACTCAAGTTGCTATCAACAAGTCCTCATAGACATCTCGTCTAAGGGCCACGAATTCCAGTGTTGGAATCATACCTTTCAGCTAGGATATTTCATCATACGTTGCCATGAAGTAAATTTCGTCTATAACTTCAACATCTTAGAACTTTATCAGCAAAAATGTAACTTAAAATTCTTCTTCTTCTTCTACTTTTTGTAGATCTTTCGATCTGTTTAATTCTGAAGCTGCCTCTGGTTAATTTCTTGGGAGGTAGATTGCCAACTATCCCTCCATCTTTTAGGTGGTCTTCCGGGGGGTCTTGAACCGGGCGGATTGTTTTCTAGGGCAATTTTTGGGAGTCTATTCTCATCCATTCGTCTTACATGGTTGTACCACATCCTCTTGCGCTGCCTTCCCCATCTTACAATATCTTGAATTTTGCACTGCTCTCTAATGTTTGTATTTCTCGCTCTGTCTCTTCTTGTTTTCCTCATTATTGTTCTTAGCGTTTTCATTTCGGCAACCCTTAGCATCTGTTTCGTTTTGTTAGTATCTTCGCGCACTTCTATGCCATATGTTATGATCGGTCGTATGCAAGTCTTATAGATTCTAATTTTACTATCTGTGCGCATATACGGATTTGACCAGACTATCTCCCGCAGACATCCTGACAGTGCAGATGCTTTGTTGATCTGACTCCTCAGGTCCTTTACTGGGTCGTGGGTGCTTGATATATCTATGCCCAGATATCTGAATTGCATCACCTGTTCTATGAGGTTGTCCTCAACCACTAACTTACATCTGAGCGGATCTTTTGCTATTGTCATACATTTAGTTTTGTTGGTAGAGATGTTCATATTTAGTAATCGGCTTGTTTGAAAGAACTGAAAGAGCTGCCTTTGGAGATCATCCTCTGATTCGGCAATAATTGCTGCATCGTCTGCGTAACACACCATACCAATTCTTTTGTTGCCCATTCTATATCCGAGATTAAGAGATGTTACTTTGTTGATAATTTTGCCCATGAGAAGATTAAACATGAAGGGGCTCAAACTGTCGCCTTGTCTAATTCCTCCCGGTGTTGGAATATTTTCAGTGAATTCGTCTCCTGCTCTAACTTTGGTTACGTTGTTGTTATTTAGTTTATGGAGTATCTTTGTTATACTGGTCGGTGTTTCATTTTCTATTAATATATTTAGAATGTCTCCCAGGCAAACTCTGTCAAATGCCTTCGTCAAATCAATGAAGCAAATATACGCTGGCATGCCGAACTCTATAGCTTTTTCTTTTATTTGTTTTATTATAAATACTGCGTCTGTTATAGACCGCCCTTTTGTAAAACCTTGTTGTTCTTTAGCATTAGTGATTTGTTTTTCCAATTTGTCCTTGAGAATACCCGTGGAAAGTTTCATTGTTGTATTTAAGAGGGTTATTTCACTATAGTTTTGTGAGCAGGTTTTTTGTCCTTTTTTAAATATGGGGATTGTGATACTATTATGCCATTCCTCTGGTGTTTCTGTTTTGTTTAATATTTTGTTAAATAGTTGTGCCAGTTTACTTGCAAGTTCCGGGCCTCCATATTTTAAAAGTTCATGGGGTATACCATCCGTTCCCGGTGATTTTCTGTTTTTTAGCTTTTTGATCTTTGCTTCTACTTCTTCGTCATTGATTGTATCACTCACATCTGTTTCATATAGCTCTTTAAAATGCTGTTGCCATGTCTCTATAGGTACTCCTTTGGTCTGCACGAACTCGTTAACTCGAGGTTTTTTCCTGTTGCGGAACATTTTCCATACTTTCTTTTGGGCACCATATAGGTCGTAGTCCATGTCGCAAGTGAATTTGGCCCAATGTTCTCTTTTGATTGATTTTATTCTGGCGTTTACTTCGTTTCTTATTTGGACATATTCTGCATGACCTTCTTCCGATTGCGTGCTTTTATATCTCAGGTAGCATTTGCGTTTTAATTCAGAGAGTTCTTTTACCTCTTGGCAAAACACGGTTTGGTGTGGTTTGTCGCTCTCGTGTTAATTTTCCGCTTTCCAATCGCTTCTTCTGCTACTTCGTTAATGTATTTCTTAATTTTTTGCCAAGTATCTTCTACTCCCCATTCGGGTTTTAAGTCGATCTCTTTTAGCTTGCTGGTAATCCTGTTCTCATAAAGCAGTTTTCTACTTTCTGTTGCTAGCGACTCTATATTATGTTTTTCGATGAACATTGGGGGTTTTCTGTTTCGTTGCGGACGTTCTAGTGGCATCTTGCATAAAACAAGGTTATGATCAGTCCCCAGGTTAGCAGATATTAGTGCTCTGACATCAAGTACTTGTGACGGAGTTATCGCTCGATTTGTGATTATAAAATTTATCATTGATCGCTGGCCTCGATTATTGTTAAAAGTGTATTGTATAAGTGTAACTTAAAATTAATTTAACTAAATTTAAAGGGTTTTTGCCCATGTGTTTAATGGCTTCAAACATATATAAAAAGTTGAGTTACTAAAAAGCCTTATATTCACTGAAACAGTGAAGAAAAAGAAAACAAAAAAATGTTTTATTAAAATTTGTATTTTTTGTAAAATTATAACTATATAAAGGAAAATTAGAGAGCAATAAAAAAAATTAAATATCACCGTCGTCATTATTAACATGATGCGCAGTAGTAGGTGAAATCACTGCAAGATGTTCTTTCTGTAATTTTCTAACGTTATTCTTTCTCAAAACATCGCTTATAAACTGATTTGCTTCTTCTCGATCTTTACAATTCTTCGATTTGCGCCGTAACATCCAGTATCCACTAATAGTATCAGATCCTTCACAGCTTCTGCATTCTCCGGAAAACATCGCTACGCGTTTTCCTGGATTAAATAATATTAGATTATTTAACAAACTATCAATAGGTACAAATAGAACAAATCAAAACTTAATTCATATAGCGGCGGCAACATTAACTTTTACAAAGGTAAAAGAAGACACAATATCGCACATACAGTACAATAAATATATTAGCTGGTAAAACAGTCAAAAGAAGAAATTTCTACAAATTCTAATTAAAAAAAAAAACTAATTCGACAAGTCACGGTAAGCATGGTTTATGTAAATTTGCAGTTTATTTCAAATATGACATACGCGTCAGAGACATGGACTATGGTAAAAAGCGACGAAGAACTGTTAGGCCGCTTTGATAGACGAATACTTAGACACATATATATGGAGGAGTACAATAAAGCGGGATATGGCGCAGGCGCTATAGTCTAGGTGGGATCTATTTTAGATTGGACATTTTCCATAGGAAGCTATTTTTTTGATGAAATCCCTTCAGAATGTGCCCAATATCGATAATCATGATATGCGAGAGTCGCAAACCCTGTGCTAAATTTTTTATTTAACTGAATCTGAAAACAATTGAAAATTTCTCATTTTTTGCTCCTATTTTCGTTTATAATTCGGAAAATATTGATCATAGAGAAAAAAATTATACAAAGTTAAAAGTTTCGTTATTCAATTTTACACAATATTTCGTTAGCTAGAAATTGAAAATTTAATGTTTATTGTTGAAAAAATAGCAATAATTGGAAAAAAAGTACAAAAAATGAAGTTAATCCTTTAAATGTTTTCGACTTTTTAAACTTGACTTACAAGCTCCATATTCCAATTGCATAATAATTTTGCAATCTAGCCTACTGCAAAAAAAAAATCTCAAATTTTCAAATTTATAGTAGGCCCTAAATAAGGCCCTCAGATAGTTGCAAATTATTTTACATATAAAAGAAGGCTCAAACTTTCAAACACTTTTTGTAAAATTCAAATCGGTTCACTAGGAGAGCCTAGAAAGTTTTTTAAAGTTTTAAACATTTTTTAGGCTTATAAACAAATTAAACAACTTTACGAGCTTTAAACATATCAATTTCAAAACTTATACACTTAAAGAACATTAAAATATGCTTCTTTAAAAAAAATACATTCGGCTTACTGGTTGCCGTGATATTGAAGGTTAAAGTTGGCATACATTTGCCGTGTAACAGAGGGCTCGTTTTTAAACAAATACTCTCGTCTTGTCAAGTACTTTTTATATGAAAAATTTTACGTAATGCGCTTATAAAAAAGACAAATAAAACCGTTTTCGCGTAAAATGTCGCTCGGAATGCATGAGTGGTGGTGGTGGGGGACATTCACTTGAAATGTGAATCGGCGAGTTCAAAATCATAGCGCGCGCTAAAAATTGCATTATTTCGGCTTCTTGTTAACCACTTTTGCTCTTTTTTTTTTCGATGTCTCGGACGACAAGGATTTCAAATATCATATTTTCAAATAGCATTTTTTATTGCAAATTGGGAAATTTGCAATAAACAATTGTATGTTAAACAAGTAATTGCATTTTTTCTTCATGCATTTTTTTAAGCCTGCAATTTATACATTGAAGTAAATTGTTACTTTTAGTAAACAATACACACGTCATATTCTCAAATCAAATAATGACATTATTATGATACAACTGTAGAAATAAATTATTTTTAATGTTAATTATTTTAAAAATTTTAATTTTTACAAAAAAAAATTTCGTTCGCCTTAGTTTTAACAATTCAAAGTATTGATTAATAATTTATAAATACATATTTGTTTACTAAAAGTAACAATTTACTTCAATGTATAAATTCCAAGCTAAAAAAAAATTAAGAAAAAGTGCACTTACTTTTTTAACATACAATTGTTTATTGCAAATTTCCCAATTTGAAATTAAAAACGGTATTTGAAATCCTTGTCGTCTGAGACATCGATTAAAAAAAAAAGAGCAAAATTGGTGAACAAGAAGCCAATTTTTAGCGCGCGCTATGATTTTGAACTCGCCGATTCACATTTCGAGTGAATTTCCCCCACCACCACCAGTCATGCATTCCGAGCGGCATTTTACGCGAAAACGGTTTTTTATTTGTCTTTTTTTATGGATGTTGCCATGAAGCGCATTACGTAAAACTTTTCACATAAAAAGTACCTGACAAGACGAAGGTATTTGTTTAAAAACGAGCCCTCTATCACTTATGGTTACACGGCAAATGTATGCCGTGTGACTTCAATATGCCGTGTAACTTTGACCATCAATATCTCGGCAACCAGTAAGCCGATTGTATCTTTTCTTTTAAAGAAGCATATTTTAATGTTCTTTAAGTGTATAAATTTTGAAATTGATATGTTTAAAACTCGTAAAGTTATTCAATTTGTTTATAAGCCTAAAAAATGTTTAAAACTTTTAAAAAAAAATTCTGGGCTCTCCTAGTAAACCGATCTAAATTTTACAAAAAGCGTTTGAAAATTTGAGCCTTCCTTTACTTATATGTAAAAAAATTTGTAACTATCTCAGGGTATTATTTAGGGCCTACTATAAATTTAAAAACTTGCGATTTTTTTTGCAGTAGGCTGGATTGCAAAATTACTATGCAAAAACTATCCGACCGATCTTAACAAAATTTATCACACGTTTTAAACATATTAAAAAGTATTTATAGAGGGAATATGGAGCTTGTATGTCAAGTTTAGAAAGTCGAAAACATTTAAAGGATTAACTTCATTTTTTTTTGTACTTTTTTTCCAATTATTAAATCAGACAAACTGATCATACTTGATGATTTTAATATATATTTTAAAATTAAATCTAACCCTTCTTTTAATATTCAAATACTTTTAACATCTTTTAGTCTAAAAGTAACTATAAACGATTATACTAGAATCACATTAGAGTCCAGTATTTGAACCTCGTTTTTCTTATCATTATGATCAATTTTTATTTATTAACTCTCAGCATCAAGTTGTTGGCACTAATCAATCATTCCAATAATTGATTACTTCTTTTAGTTTACAGAAGCTTTAACGTACGCTAGCTGATACAAAGATGGGACTTTTTCTATGATACCAAAAATGATCCCAATTTTTTGACAGTCTTTTCAACCGAAACTTATAACAACTTAATATTAAAGCATTTTCCACGAAAAAAATTACCACAAACTGCTGAAAACACACCAGTGTAATTGTTTAATAACGAATTAAGGTCGTACAGATATAATATTTCTCTTATTAATCACATTGCAGATACCACTAAGAAACCCGATTTGTTTGTTCGAAGTATATAAACAATAGAAATTTAAATATAATCGGCAATTACAAAATGCTAAAAAGTCAGTTTACTGTGATTTCATTACTAATTCCAATAATAAACCTAGAGATTGCTCGAAAATAGTAAATTTCGGAAGAAACAATACAAGATCTAATTCGGTGCTACCTGATCTACTGAGAAATGTGTAAGGTTATTGTAGCATTTTTTACCTCGTATAAGGTTTTAATTGACTTTAAGTCACAATTCTTCGAAAACAAAACACTTTAAAATGGAGTCTTAGGTACGTCGACGAGAATAAACAAAATTCAATCATTAATTTGAATTGAAAATGCCGCCAGCATGATCGTAAGGGTTTATTTACATTGACAAAAGTCGAGAAGCGGAATACAATCACTTGCTATGGGAGAGATTTTGCAGGAAAAACGATCATCGTGAGATTAAGAAAAGCAGTCGAGTTCTAGGACTCAGCCAGTGACGGTAATAGTGACATCAGTATCATTAGATTCTTATTTTTGACTTTCGTTTGGACAATCAAGGAGTGATTTCGATCTAGACAGTTTGGTTACAGCTGGGCAGTTCGCGCATTGATATCAGTAGATGGCGCCTGGGGCCAAATAAATATTTCCCAAGTTATACAAGCCACGAAGAACTGAGAATTAGATCTAAAACCTCCTAATAATTAATTAGTATAAGGTTGAATGCTCGAATAAATGAATTTTGAAAAATAAAGGCAAATATCGAGCACAAATTTAATAATCAAATATTGCCCAAGTACTTTCGCTTTCTACAGCATCATCAGGGGCATTTCGTCAAATTTGGGCTATCCAGCAAGCGCAGAATGTAATATACATGAAATTGAACATAAATTGTACATAACACTACACTAAAACAAGGACAAACAGTTTAAAATTATTTAAAAATTATTCTACGCTCTACATTCTTGTCGGCAACAGGAGAGAGAAAGTTAACTGTGAGTTATATTTTTTATGTTGTCATATGGATATGCTTTTATCTATTTAAAGTGGAATTTTCGATTATAAATCCTTTTTTTAGTCCAACCTTCTCTTAGGTGAGTATTTTTATTAATATTCTTTGTTCTAATTTCTCAGTTGAGAATTTTCTGTTCTTTTTTTTTGTCTGTCTTCGGCAGTATACCATGCAATTATACCTGACCTCTATAATTTACGTTTGACTTAAACTTTATTAAAGATATATGCAAATAGACTCTTTTATTAAATTCATTTCTAATGTTAGTAATTACAAACGATACATAATGGCATTGATAAGCCTTTCCAACGAATAAAAAAATCGATGATATCTCACATTTAGTTTTATTTAAATTAAATGGTAGAAAGCTCGTAATTAAATCCCTACGTACTTAATTACTAATACGAACAGACATAACTAATGTCAGAATGTATTGCGAGGCAAGCTCTAAGTCAGATCACTATCTTGTGATGCCAAAATTGCGGCAGAAAATCGCGACAGTGGCAAAATAGAAAAATAGTGAAATTAAAAAATGGAATGGTGAAGAAGAAGAGAGGAAGATACTGCAGAGGAAGAATGGAGACAATTAAAAACAATAACGGAATCTGCAGAAGAAACTGTCGGAAAAGCCAAAAAGCAGAGAAATTTGGAATGGTATGATGATGAATGCAGAACTGCAGTAGAGGAAAAAAGGCAAGCTAGGCTTAACAACGTCAAAGAAACACAAGAAATAGCAAAGAAATTTATAACTAAAAGAGAATACAAGCGACTAGAATATGCAGAAGAAAAAAGGCTTTAAAAAAAACAAGTACAAGAAATTGTAGAACATAACAACAAACATGAAAGCAGAAAATTCTAAAAGAATACAACAAATCACACAGTCATTTAGACCAAAATTGACAATATGCAAAGACAAGGAAGGAGCACTACTAACAGAGAAACAAAAAATTATAATGAGATGTAAAGAATACAAAGGAAAACGTAAATGTAAATGTAAATGGAAATAATCAAAACGAGACAATATATTTTAGGCGGAGCAGCACATTGAAAATTCAAGTTATGAAGAATTAGTTCAAATAATAAAGAAACTAAAAAACAGTAAAGCGCCAGGAACGGACGGAGTTACGGCAGAATTGTTGAAATATGGAGAACCCAAACTCTGGGAAAGATTCCATTATCTTATAAAGTTGGTATGGACCAATACCAGAATAAGCAGTTGGTCTTATACAGTCAATATATAAAAAAGGAAATAAGAGGGAATGCCGGAATTACCGACCAATTACATTGCTAAATGTAATATACAAAATCCTCTCTGGCATTATCTACACTAGATTATCAGAATACTGCGAAAATGTAATTGGTGATTATTAAAATGGATTCAGTCCAAATAGAGCCACTACAGACAACATATTCATACTTGGAACAATACAAAAAAAGCTTATGAATACGACGTAGAATTATGTATATAGACTTTAAACAAGCTTTTGATAGTGTGAAAAGAGACAAAATGCTGGAAGACCTCCGAAATCTAGGTATACCAAAAAAATATATAGGCCACATAAAAATTATTGTTGTAGGGTTCAAAAGTCGCAGTTGGAGTAAATGGAGAACTGTCTCCCCTGTTTGACATCAACATAGGGGTGAGACAGGGAGACGCACTTTCAACCATACTGTTCAACCTAGTTCTTTAAGTAGTCATCAGAAAAACCAATGTAACCGGCCATATAAACACCAAAACAATACAGCTTACTGCTTATACAGACGATGTCGCTATTATTAGTAGAGGCAAGACACGACTAATGGAAGAGTTCAAGGAAATTGATCATGAAGCATAAAAAGATGGCTTAAAATAAACGAAACAAAAACTAAGTACGTACGGATGCCTTCACATACCTGGACACAGATATCAATTAGAAGAATTCCGTAAGTAGCGAAATTAATCCACCTATTTCCAGCGGAAATTGCACATACTATGCTAATAAAAGATTGATGACATCGAAATATTTAGACAAAAGAACCAAAATTACTATCTACAGAACTTTCTACAGATCTACTAACTCAGGACATTCGAGAGAAAGATACTGAGAAAAGTATATGGCCCGGTGCAAGAGGAAGACGGCACATGGAGAATCAGGAAAAACGATGAGCTTAATGAACTGAATGAAAGGTATGGCATTGCAAGATTTGTGAAAATTCAAAGACTGTCATGGCTGGGAAGTGTTCAGCAACAAGAAGACCAAAAAACGACAAAGAATATGTTACAGTGGAAGCCGGTAGGAAGGTGGAAAAAAGGAAGGTCCAGGACGAGATGGTTGGATAACGTGGAAAACCTGAAAACCATGAATATAAGACAATGGAGGAGAAGTGCCAAGAGAGATCTGAGTGGAAGGATATAACCAGACAAGCAAAGATCCATCCAGGGTTATAATGACAAAAGAAGAAGAAGAGGGACGTACTTAATACGTAGAACGCAAAATAAAATACTTAGTGACAGTTACTAAATTTATATACGCACCTTTTTCAGATAAAGCAATAATCGCTATCATATAAGAATATTGAAAAGGCATTATGGCTGTGACGTTCCAGTCGCTATCGCATAAAAATCCTTCTCCAGGTGGTTCCTTTGGCACTATGGTAGCTTTGAGACTCCTCATTTGACTACGACGAGCAATTCTAAGTTGCATACCTCCAGCATAACTATCCCAGTCACCTGTAACGTTACACAGAGTTGCTTCACCGTCAAGTTTCGGTTCATTCTGCAATTTAATTAACTCCTGTACATCTTGTATTACTTTACTTAATATATGCGTAGTTGATTTTTTCTCCTCTTCGTATACTTCTTGTTCTTCTACTTCTAGTTCTTCAACTGGTTGGTGACGGCCTGAAGCAACAAAAGGTGTATTGGTGGTTGAGGTTGTTGCAGTTACAGCTATGCAAGTGGTTTTAACTGTTGTTGGCTTGGATGTTGTAGTTTGTGTACTTTCTTCACAGTAATCTGGTGTGAGTGGTACTATTAGTGGTAGTACCGTATATGGTCCCTTTTGTCTAGCATCCAAATCATCAGTGGTATTATTTCTGTCGTCTTTATTTCTTTTTTTAATTTTGTTTAGCGGCACTATGTTTCCGTCCTTAAAGACATACATATTATCTTCGATAGAATGTTTAATTCTTGGTTTGGTAGATCTTGCGCTACGTTTGTGTCTTTTAATGAAATTTCTTAATTCAGTACTCATCGGTTGTTTTTGTAAATACCGTTTTTCTCTACAGAGTAAATTTCTTTTTGCTCTCATTGCAATGGATTCGTCTTCGTGATCATAGATCGCAGATGAATATACAATAACGTACATCGAAATACAATAAAAAATTAAAAACTTTGATACCATTATTTTTACTAAAGTATTTAAAGTTGTAAAATATGTCAAAATATATATGTAAACTTGACAAAACGCATGACATAAATTTGTCATTAGCAATATCTTCTTCTTTTTTAAGTGTTTACTTTAAACGTTTATTATAATTACTAAATAATTTAAGAGCTTATTGCAGTATAATCATAAGCCATAATTTTACAAACTTCTATCAAATAATTAAGATAGAAAAATTATTTGGTGAATATTGTAGTAGATGGCGCTATTATACTATACTATACTATACTCCGTGGCGTTACAACCCTTCGTGGGTTTTAGCCGACTCGACAACATGCCTCCACTGTTTTCTGTCTTGAGCAACCTCCATCCAATTCTTGACGCCCATAGTGCTTAGGTCTCCTGCTATATTATCTCGCCACCGAAGACGAGGGCGTCCGCGTGGTCTCCTTCCAGTTGGGACTTCCTCCCACACCAGTCTTACTGTTCGTTCGTCAGAATGTCTTCTGAGGTGTCCTGCCCATTGGAGTCTTCTGGACTTTATTTCTTTTATGATGTTGGCGTCTGTGTAAAGTTATTCAAGCTCTTTATTAGTTCTTATCGTATATTGTCCTGATGCTTCATCAAGCACCGGACCAAAGATCTTCCTTAGGATTTTTCTTTCCCAAACACGTAGTCTCTCTTCATTTGCCCTTGTTATCGTCCACGTTTCGCTTCCATACATCACAATGGGTCGTATGATTGTTTTATAGACCTGTATCTTCGTACGTCGTGTTAGTTGTTTTGATTTTATAAGGTTTTGGAGGGCAAAAATACATCTGTTGCCGGCCTGAATCCTGTTGTTTATTTCTTGTGATCCGTTATTGTCTTCAGTTATTGTTGTTCCAAGATACTTGAATTCTCTAACGCGCTCAAAGTTAAAGGCATCGATGGTAATGTTCTGACCGATTCTGTCTCTGCTTTGGTTATTGCGGCTCATATACATATATTTCGTCTTGTTTTCGTTGATTTGAAGCCCTATCTTCTCTGCTTCCTTCTCAAACCTTACGAAAGTCTCCTTCATCCTTAATCGTGTTTACTATTAGATCTATATCGTTTGCAAATGCCAGTAGTAAGTTTGGTCCTTCTCGATGAAATACTGTATTCGGTTTTTCGATTCTTGCACTTCTGAATATGTGCTCCAGAGCTAAGTTGAAGAGTTGTGGTGAAAGTGCATCTCCCTATTTTAGTCCATTGTTTATTTCAAATGTCTCCGAGTATTGTTGTCCAACTCTCACCTTACATCGTAACCGTTCCATACACATCCGTATCAACCGGACTAGTTTTTTGGAAAGCCAAGTTCCTGCATCGCTGTCCACAGTCTGTCCCTACATACTCTATCAAATGCTTGTTTAAAATCTATGAACGTCTGATGAAGCTCACGATCAAACTCCCAGCATTTTTCCATTATCTGTTTTATTGTGAATATCTGGTCAATTGTAGAGCGGCCCAGTCTAAATCCGTATTGATAATCTCCAACGATTTCTTCTATTTCTTCAACGATGGCGCTATTGCTGTATCGTATTAAGCTAAATCCAAATCGAATCGACTTCACTTCGTCCTGAATTAAGAGCGACCAGTGAAGGGAATTATGACCTCAAGAATCGACCTCCCGACGATCAAACCGGTAGAAAGATGGAAATGGAAATATGTAAACTGGCCAAACTACAGACCATAGCTTAATCAAATGGAAATAAAGAGAGAATTCAAATCTTCCGAGAAAGTGGAAAGAAAAATACAGGACATCGGACATTGGACACAAGAAGAATCCAGCAAGCCATGGAAAACAACATACCAAAGTAAAAGACGAACAACAGAGGACTAATCATTCCAAAAGAGCTAAAGGAAATAATAAAGAAGAACATAACCAGAAGAGCCTTTCAAAGGACCAGAAGACTTAAATTCAAGATCTACGGAGACGAACTATCCGAAGAAATAAGGACAAAACTCAGAAACATCACCGAGAACAAATGTCACAACTACATCAGAAAAGCAGAAGAAAACCACAGAAACGTTAAAATCCAAGAACAGGACAAAACAGAGGATGCCATCCATATTGGCAAAATCAAAATATATCGGATGAAACTACTAAATATGAAGTCAACAACGCCTACAAAAGAATAAAAAAGAAACTAATTTTTAGTAAAGAAATAAGATCACCTAAACCCAACAGAAATTGCTAAAATCATCAGAAGACTAAAAGGAAACAGATCACCAGGATCGGAAGACATCTACAACATCGCACTTAAGAAACTGCCAAAGAAAATAATATTGCAACTACACTAAATTTTCAGATTTTGCCTAGAAAAAGAGCATTTTTCGAACAACTGGAAACATGTAAAAATCATCACTCTACTAAAACCAAGGAAGGACGGAAGACGACAAGAAAACTACAGGCCAATATCTCTCCTGGAGACATTAGGAAAAATATTAAAGAAAATCATCTACAGAAGACTGATCAAGCATGTAGAAAGAGGAAGAATCATCCAAGAAGACCAATTCGGGATTCAGAAGAGGAAGAAACTGCGACAACTCCCAAGAGTTGTCAGCAATACTAAGATATGCTTTAAAAAATCAGAAAACCGAAATGACTATACTTGACATTAAAAAGGCGTACAACATAGTTTGGAAGAAAGCCTTTTTAAGTTTAAGCGGACCAAAAGACATCCATAATGTTCAAGAAGGAATGCTTCAGAGCAGTATCCTATCGCCCGTTATATACAATATTTTTGTTTTAGACTTACCAACAGATGAAAGAACAAATACAGCACTATATGCAGACGATACGGCAATCTACACATCAGAAAAAGAGGATAGAAGGATTGTCTAGACGTTAGAAAATCACTTGGAGAGGAGAAAAATTGACGGACAAATGAAAAATCAAGATTAATGCTGAAAAGACACAATTCGTGATCTTCACACAGCAAACCAGCCCACCAGTAGTCGACCTTGCGATGAAAGGAAACGCCATTCACTCAAAATCATCAGTCAAGTAAATAGGAATCCACCTCGACCGAAGGCTAATCTTCACGGGGCCTAAAAAACTAATACTCCCTACTATATAATATATATATATATATATATATATATATATATATATATATATATATATATATATATATATATATATATATATATAATAAATAACTGCTGCATAAGAAGACTCTGCTATGCAGATGATACTATCCTGCTAGCTATATATGAAGACGAACTGAAATAGTTTTTCTACAGGTTTAAGCCTGCGGCACAAAGAAAATCGTGCGAAAAAATACAATATTATTAAGGCGAAGTGATAGGTCTTAGGATATATCGAGCAGTAGAAGTAGGTAGCGATGGTGATATAAAAATTGTTTTCTTAAGGAGTAAAATAATTATAATCGACCTGAAAATGCTTAACAATTTTTAAACTGAATTTAAATAAATAACTAAACAACAAAATCCTAAAAAATCGCATTGTATAACTGATAAAGCATGTACCTATTATATAAAATAGTTCAAATTGCTAACATATTTACTAACTTTATTACTAACATTTAACTCACGATGATGAATAAATTACTGAATTGTATTTGCAATAACATTTTGATTCCAATAGCTAATTTACAAAACAATTTATTTTACAGTCCCGATTCAATTTATTGTCTACAAAAATAACGACCTATTGTGAACGGGTAGCTGTTGTGTCCAAACAATTACCCTGCATATTTACACAATCAGTAACAATACACCACTAAGGGGTACATTCCCAAAGCAAACAAAAAGTACCAATATTTGGTGATTTGATAGGGATGTCCTGTCATACGATATAGCGAACACATGTCACTTTTTGAAATTTCGTAGCATTTACCACATGCCTCGATCGTTGGTTAAGAAAATTGAAACGATTAAGTGTCGCGTGGTCGAGCCTAATTTGGTTTTATTAAGATCGTGTGCTCTTACTTATTTATCACTAATTTATTGAAGATGAAAGTGATAGCAGAAAAACAAAATTATTTTTGTCATTTAAAGAATAGATAGAAGAGAAAAGAAAATATTTTCTCTTTTATCTGGGAAAAGAGGAAAAAATTCAATAACAACACACTTTGCTGTCATAAGCTATTTGGTTGATTATTGTACATAATTTAATAAAAGATAGTAGGTATATTAAAAATTGCGGCTGTGTTCCACAACTTTGTGGTTATTGACGTTTTTTCCTGAAAGAGTGAAATAATAGTGAATTTAAGAAGTTCGCTTCAGTGCTACTAGTAAAATTGTTCTTTATTTTTGGCAACTTTACAAAAGCTTGCATCGCAACTTGAATGCGTTTTCTTATTGGTCCTAGATATTTGTAGTTGCTAATCCTTTCTGGACAGCAAGGACAGCAAGGATCACGAACAAGGAAATTCTAGGAAAAAGGAAGAAGGAACCAGGGATTGTGTTTTTGATCAAACGCATAAAATTGCAATATCTGGGACACGTTATGAGAAATCAGCACCGTTACTCCCTGCTGCAGTCTATAGTGCAAGGTAAAGTCAAAGGTAAGCGTGGACCCGGTAGAAGGAGAATATCATGGCTGCGAAATTTAAGAACATTGTTTAAGAAAACCTCAACGGAGCTGTTTCGAGCCGCAGCGAGCAAGGTTATGATTGCCAATATGATTTCCAACATCCGAAACGCATAGGAACCCGAGAAAGAAGAAGAATCCTTTCTACTTATTTTTCTTCGATAGTTAGCTGGTTATTTGTATATATCGCTTTGTAGTAATCATGAGCTTGGTTTTCTTGCATTTCTAATCCGTGCCGAATACTACATGCATTTGCTGTGTTTACTCAATACTGTTGTATAACTAAACTAAGAGCAAAAAACGGTGTCATCTGCAAATCCGTAAGATTTTTCATTTTATTGCAATACCATACACTTCCTCCAATAATGCTTCCGTAAAATTAGATTTGCTTTAAAAGTTTAATAACAGATGAGACCAACACACACCCTTGTCGAACGCCTCTTTTAATGTTTTTATTTTCTGTCCCATAGTTATAAATTTGACCTTGCTCTCTACATTATTTTCATTTAGCAGTTCTACAAGTTTCTGATGTCCAAAATCAATGACACAAACATATAGATTTTGATTCACATCTACACATCTTGGCGCCAACACATTAAAAGCCAAAAGGGCTAGTCCCGTTTCCATTCCCTTCCTGAATCCGAACTGGGTATTCGGAACTTAATATTTTTTTGTAGAGTATTTACTATAATATTTTCAGGAAGATTGTGCTGAAGTTAATGTTCTGTATTGTGAACATCCTCTTGGTGTGTTTTCTTTAGAAACAAAAATACAAAATAGATACAGATATAGTCTATTTTTAAAAATGTTAAAACTAGTTGCCGATGTGGTGTCTGGATCCAAATTACTTTACATATTAAATATTCTGTTTGACAAAAACTACACTCTGTACCTTGCTGTCATCAATTCCTGCTTTAATTGGTTGATGGCCTCTTAATCTTTGGTCCTGATTTTAAGTTAATATGATGTTAAGGTTCCCAAAATTATATTTTAAAATGCGGAAGGACATGTTTAGGTCGCTTTGAAGACGTCCATGTTTAAATGTTGTTGGATGAGCCATAACACAAGATGCCGAGAAGATCGAAGTCGGCAACTGGAAAATACCAGCAAGGGACAGAACAGAATAACGTAGAAAGTTTTAGAAGGTCGAGGCCCTCTAAGGGTTGTAGCACCAAGATGATGAGGATGAGCCATGGAGAGTATGTCTTCATAATTAGATCTCACTTGCCCGAATGCCAGTCTTGTTTCTTCACGCTGAACATTTTCAAGTAAATTTTTATTGCGACTGAGATCTGATCTTCACATCTTATACGTGTTGAGTATTAACGGATCAGAAACAGTTGCGAGTGCATGTTTACTTACCAACATTATGTGATCAGAGCAATTTAAGTCACTATTATCACTCCAAGATCATGGTGGAAGGTTACTGATTTTGTGAGATGTTCATTATTAAATAATGAGATTTGCGTATAATTTGGTATCATCGTCGTAAGTGATAACCTTACTGGATACATGAGCGGAAGATCACTAGTATAAATACAAAAGAGTAGTGCTCCAAATACTGATCCTTGTGGGACTTGACTGGTTTGTCTAGTGATTAGATTAGTCCGTCTAATCCAGGTGATTAATTATTGCTTAGTTTCCATAAATGATGTTTAATTGAATCCGGTGAAAGAGATATTATCAACACATTGATAAAGTGATAAAGGGATTGCCAGTCTATCTTGATGAAACAGAATTAACTTTAAATAAATCTTTACTGACATACGTTACGAAATTATTTTTGCAAAGCGGTGTTAAACTTAATTAAATGTAAGCAGTGATAAGTGAGTGGTCAGAAAGACCCACAGAAGGGGGCACACCAAGTGTAGAAATCAATTGATTAAGTTTTGTGAAAAATAGGTCTAAAATCGAAGGATGATTGTTGGTTCTAAATTCTGTAGGTTCAGGTATTAGTCAAATAAAATTTCAGGTCACAATAAAGTATTTAAACAAACTTTGAGAATTTTTTTTATTGGGTTAATGCCTCGACAACTATGATCATTGGCATGGTACAGTCAGGTACCTAGTGTAGTGTGTGTGTGTATATATGTGTGTGTGTGTGTGTGTGTAGAGTAATTGTCTTGATACTTAGCAAAGTCGACGTCATTGTCTTTGCTAAGAGACGCTAATTGTATCCGAACGTCTGCGGTCCCTCTGGTGATTACCGATCGCACAAGGATAGAAATTATTTTCATTTATTAATTTTTAATAAACGAAAATTTCTTGACCCAGATGAGATTCGAACTTTGAGAATTGATAGTATTAGTTTTGGAAATAATGAGCGAGCTAATCTCTTGAAAATTGAAACCTCTAACAAGAATGAGATTATTAAGGGTTGATAATTCCTCAAGTTTGTCATTAAGCATATTATCCTGAGTAAGAAGTGTATCCGAAGGTCGGTATATGCAAACGGTATTAAATGTAAAAGAGTTATTGGTAATAAGTAAGTGGATAATCTCTATAATTGGAACGTCTATTGTTTTATTACTGATAGAATAGTAATAATTTTATAGAAGTATTAGTAATTTCATTTGCTAAATACATGCACATATCTTCTCCTCGACAAGCACTTCTGTCTCTATGTCTCTACGAAATATAGTACAATTATCAATGTCTTCATCGGGGAAAGAAGAATTAAGCACACTTTCTTTTTTAAGCATCTCTGCTTGTCTCTCACCTTCCTTGTAGTACTATCAAATACTTTTTCTAAGTTAACAAGGGCTTGGTATAACTAAGTGATTGAATTGTGTGCGTTTTGTATTAATTTTTTGATAGTAAAAATGTCGTCTTGAATACATCTTCTTTTCTGAATTCAGTCTATGATTGTTCCAGTTAAGTATCAACTTCTTGTAAAATACGTTTCTCTAATATTCTTCCGGTAAACTTTGGATGGGATATTCAGTAGTGTTATACCTCTGTAGTTACTACATTCTCGTTTCTCTCCGTTTTTGAAGATCGGTAGAATATCCATCACTTTTCAGTCTTTTGGTATTTTGCTCTTACTCAGCTGCCTTATCTCTCCTTTGCTCTCCCTTATCTCCACGCCTTATTACAAACTTTTGTTAGCAATTTAATGCCCTTGTTTTTGTATCATTTCCGTTGCGTTTTCATCAATATTATCTGTCTTAAGTTTTTGTATGGACAATGGATGGACAATCACAAAAAAGAATATGAATATACTTAGAGTTACTCAACACGCGATGGAAAGAGCAATGTTAGGTATATCACTTAAGAACAAGAAAACTAACACATGGATAAGACAGAAAACCAAAGTCACCGATGTGGTGCAAAAATCATTAAAGTTGAAATGCGAATACGTTGGACATGTAGCTAGGAGCGATCTAAAAAAATGTCACAAATCAATTTTAACCTGGAGACCATACCAACACAAAAGACCCAGAGGCAGACCTCCTATGAGATGGACAGATGATCTGAAAAGGACTGCCGGGAAAAATTGGCTACAAGTAGCGTACAATAAAAAACAATGGAAAGGAAGACTTGAAGAGGCTTATATTCAGATGTGGACGTGAATGGGTAGACAAAGAAGAAGAAGAAGAAGAAGTTTTTGTATAATTTTTTTTTCTGCTATAGTTATTTCGCATAGATTTTGGTATTCTTCATAATGTCCAATTTTTTGGTAGATATTAACGTATGATAAATATTAAGTGGACGCCGATTATTTAGATCTTTACAAAACCTTTCCCTATTTTATTTCAATTTAAAAAAGAATGACTATTAAATAATACACAGGCATTATTAAACTATTATTATTATTAATAAACATTATTAAATAATGTATAATTACAAATATTTAAAATATTAATATTACATGTTATATGTACATTATATTTGGTGTATCAGCTGTATTAGGAATTTCAAAAAATTCCCTTAAAATATACAAACAGAAATCACAAGCAAACTAAAATTACTACATCGACTAGAATAATTATTAAATATTGCATCTGTTAGGTACAAAATAAATAAAGAAAACATTTACACTTATAATAAGTTAATATTGCACTACATAAAAGAATTGTGAAAAATATAGCAAGAAACTTTTTGCAAATCAAAAATTAATAAATATGGTTTATAATTTCAAATTATGTTTATAATTTAATAAGATTATAAGTTAACTCACATCAAGATAAAATGAGTGGCCTAGTGTTAAAATCGCCAAAACGCCATTTTTCCAGTTTATATGTACTCCCCTGGATTCGTCTCATTAATACCTATCGACTGGTAATGCCGTTCAGTATTAAAACAGCCAAAATTTCGCCTTAAAAACATCGCAAAGTTTGCCTTCTGTTTCTAAGTAACCTATGTTTTGGGAGATTTCCGTGTCAAAACAACCAATGTTTTAAAGAGCCAATCACAAGACTTTTTTTCATTTCCCTGATCTGAATATCGTAAACAAGAAACATGGTGATTTACTTTAATCAATGTTTGGTTATTTACAAATTTTTCGCTTTTAGTAGCACATTAATCTAGATTTAAAAACTTTTAAGTTAATACAAAAAAAAAAGAGATATTTCACCTTTGTCAGTAACATCACCTAAATACCGAACAAGAATAAGACAACCTGAAAAATGGATATGTAATATTAAGAAATGTCTCAGGTAAGTGTACTATTTGTAACAGTATGGCTTAAACCTTTATTTGAATTTAAATCCCTTATTTTTAATCCACCAATTTTTCAGATCTAAAAACAGTTTTCTTTTCATTTCAAATACATCGAAAAATTAGATTATCTGAAGGAGGTGAGAAAGCTAATTTAATATGTCAAAAAATAATCCACCAGCTACGAGAAAGGGCATTCTATAATTTACTGAAGGAAGAAAATAGCAAAATAATCACTTTCTTCAGAATCTAATCTTTAACAAAACCTGTCCTTACCAAAAGTGTCAGACCAGCAGGCATATTATAGCAGGCAGCTTTATTCACATAATCTTACTTTAGTTCAGGGATACTCAAAGGCTGTTCTTGAGCCTCAGAACAATCATGTAGCCTCTGCAATTTGTCACCGTTTATGCCAAACAGATATGTCAAAGGTAACTACTGTAAGAAGTGTGTTTTATGGATGTGGAGGTCAAAATAAGAACAGGATTGTACTTACTACCTGACATGGTAATGCAAGGGAGCTCTAGTGAATAAAAAGACACACTATTATCCCTTGTTAGAGGGCACTCATTTATCCCTCCCGATAGGATATTTGGGCTGATTACAAGAGAAATAAAAAACTTAAAGTTGCAGCAAATCCTGCTACATGGATCTACCAAGCGTACTTAGCAAGGTATATGTGCAAATTTTTTCACCGTGGTACTAGCTTAAAAGAGCACCATCTACTGTGATTTCCTCATCGAGCAAAAAGACAGAAGAGGGAATGTAAAGGTAGTGGGGGCAAAAATATTGTTAGACGGGAAGTGCCAGTTTGAGTGGCCACATTAACAAGAAAAGAGAGCCTCTTTCCTTGTTTAAGAAATCAAATTTTTTATATTGAAGTTGTTTAAACAAGGAAAGAGACTCTCTTTCCTTGTTTAATGTGACCACTGAAACTGGCACTTCCCGTCTAACAATATTTTTGCCACCACTACCTTTACATTCCCTCTTCCGTCTTTTTTCTCGATGAGATTCCCTCTGTTGTCCTTTTGCTCGATGGATTTCCTTCATTTAAACTAATTTATTAGATATAAGGTTGAATGCTCGAATAAATGAACTTTGAAAAATTAAAGGCAAATATCGAGAACAATTTTAATAACCAAATCTTGCCCAAGGCTTTTTACAGCATCATCAGGGGCATCTGAAATTAGCCAAGAAACGTTTTTTTTAATGGGGTAAATCATCAGGGGCATCTGAAATAAGCCAAGAAACGATGATTATGCTGTAAAAAAGCGAAAGTACTTGGGCAAGATTTGATTATTAAAATTGTGCTCGGTATTTGCCTTCAATTTTTCAAAGTGAATTTATTAGAGACTGAAAAATAGTTGCCCCTGAGGCATAGACGACCCCAAGTATATTCCAATTGCAATAAGGATTTCTAAAAAAAAATTTTTGAAAACATATTATTTGACTTAATTAATAAAGAAAGATATTCATATTGTGTGTTTTTTTTTATTATATTTTGGTTCAGTTGTTATAAAATATTTTAACTTGCAATAGTTTCTTGCCTCCATGTTGTAAGACATGTAACATAATTTTTGACAAAAATAAATAACTAAAATTCTTAATATCGATATAATTAGTAGACTTTTATATATACTATACTAGCTTAAGAGTGCATTAAAAAACAATTTTTATAAAGAAAAAATCCTTGCTGGGCTCTTATCTTAAGGCATTCGGGAGAAAAAATTGTGGACTCTTCTACAGTCTCTGCTTTTTAGTCTCAGTAAGTACTAAAATATCCATGTTAGCTTTTTGTTCCTGAAATTATGTCTAATGTACGTCATATCTGCTGTTTAACCAATGATCATAATAAACAAATATTTCTCAATATATTGCTTCCATCTATTATGCGACTTATCTAAAGACGAAATTGTCGGTACATTCATATTTATATTTTCTCTTAAATGAATATAACAATCACATACTTTATAAAATATTTGCAAGGTGTGTAAGAAAATAAGGAATGTATTCGCCAACATAACTTTAAAAATATCTCTTTTATTTATAATAATATAGTTATTTGCAATTTAGATAAGAATAATTCATTATGCAATTTTTTCCGGATGACTCAAAATAATAAACTGCTTTTTCCTTCATAAAAACTGTGCCTAAAATAAATCAGTAATAAATAATACAAATATTATGTACATTTTTGATAAAATCTGAACCTAAGATATTTTTTCTTTAAAGCGAATTTAACTAAAACCTGTAACTTGTTTCTTATTTTGTTTTGGAGGTCAGAAAGAAAACATTCCAGACCACGACCTATAAATCGCGAATACAACATTGCATTATACAAATGTATTAGTGCTACATTAGTACTGTATTTTATTTATAATTCTTTATAAATCCACAGATTCATTTCATGTCATGTGTGTCACTTACATTTTTAACTGTACAAAAATCCCTTTGTTATAAATCAAAAGAAGTATTTTATACAAAGGAATTAATAACCTTAAATATTAACCTTATAAGGTAAAAAGTAAACTTCAAATAAAAAGTCTTGGTATAGAACGATATTCATATCCTCGTTGACATTTATACTGATCCATCTAAAGAATTAAAATCCTTTATTACAAGAGTATAACTATAGACCTAGTGAAAAAAACCTAATTAGAGAAGGCTGTGAAATAAAAATGAAGTGTTTTCGGATTTTAGCCTTCTTCTGGTGTCGTACGCTATTCAGCGTGTAGGCACTCATGCTGGTTAGATTACACATAAAGATCCTTCTTCTGAACCATGTGTGTTGTTTGCAACCTGGTCCCCACCGACCTTTAGGTCGGTGGGGATCAGGGTGGGGATCATTTTGCTTATTAAAATGAGCTCTCCTTGAATTCTTACTTTGAATTCAGCTTTTTCAAGTCTTAGTTTAGTTAAATTTACCAAGTGATTTGATATTCTAGCTCTTTCATTACTTTGGACATTTCTCTTCCATTCACAGAGTCGTAGGTTGCTTTGTAGTCTATAAATATGTGATGGGTATTAATTCAATATTCCAGTGTTTTTTCCAGAATTTGTTTCAGGATTGCAATCTGATAATCTAACCTAACCTTACCTATCTACAATTCAATATAGTAATATTTGTAAGAATCAGGTGAAAGAAAAAATGAAAAAAAAAATCTCGAAAAAATCATTTTACAAGAATGTTTTTCCGTGAGGAAACAAAATCATCGCCATTTTCTCAATTTGAAATTATATCTGCCTCTGGTTCAATATAATTTTGTAAACTTAAAGTTTGGTCATTATAACATGTTATATCAAAATTTGGGTCCACGACAGAATCATCATGCTCTACAATAAATTCATACTCAACTCATATTTTTAATAATTTCTTCAATTACATCTGGGTTCAATACTTGTTTCGTCATTTCACGTTTTTACTATATTGTAATCAAACACAACTAAGCGCTATTAAATAAATGATTTCCAGTGGATAAAACCGTCTGCCGAATATTATCATAACAGTACCGAAAATTAAGTAAATGTATTGGCGAAGTACCAAACTGTTCCGCCAGAATTTACGCACAAACTGAACCGACCGAAATAAGCATTAAAACTTCATGTAGTTGTGTTCATAAACGTACACACCAGGTAGAATCATTGCATATTTTGGCCCACATATGAACAACAGTTTGTAAGTAGATACTTATTGTGTACCATTAATTTAACGCACAGTATGGAAATGTTTATGGAAATGTTTGTATGCCATTTTTTAGGCCACAAGTGGCCATTAAAAGTTAAAATTAAGAAAGTATGGTAAAGACACTTTTCTTAGTTAATAAACTAGTCTAATGAAAACCGATATTGGGGTATAATTGTTTTGGTAAACATTAGTTACACAACAAATAAAGCTGAAAAATGAATTGTTTAAGTTTGGTATGAATTCAAAGTATCAAAATTAATTATTTCTTCCTTATTGTACAAATTCTTATGTCACAGATACAATAAGTTAGTTTTTTTCGACAAGTTAAGTGACAACTTTTGTGTTATATATATTTATTTTATAATACTTTGTTCAGTTTAAAATGAAACGATTTGACATGACCTGAAAAACTCCTTTCTTTATCATCATTATGTCATCATAAGGCCACCTAAATCTATAAATTCTAGAATTAAGTCTTGTATAAAAATATACTCAGTCATATTTTAAATATTCCTATTCTGGTCTTCTTCCATCATAGAAGAAACTATATCTGTGGCCTGAGGATATTCCACAGCAACCCTCTCCCAGACCCAGTCTCCATTCAGTGGGATTTCATTTTTAAAATCAAAATTCCACTTCATCCTTTTTTCTTCTGCTTCCTTCTGATCACAACGAAAAGAGGCATCATCTGAATCGTAATCACTGTCTTGATTCTTCTCGTCGAAGTTTAACCTTCTGCGGACGTTTTGTAACCTTTCCGAACCAGGTTGTACTCCATGGTTTTCAAAATGTTCAACGGCGTTCGTCTGGGGAGAATTTTGCGACTGTTTTGAATTTTTCACAGGAGTGTTGGAATCATTGGTTTTGGGATCTGTGTGACGATCCGCCATTAAAAGCCGTGAACCTGAAATTAAAATAACAAAATTAGATAATTTAATTACATTTTTTTATTATTATTTAGTTAAAGATAAAAGATTTAAGTATAATACTGTTTTTTGATCGTGCTTAGCATGTCTTTTTGTTTGTTCATGCGTAGTGCCTAGAAAACCATAATGGCATTTGCAAAAACCCAAAGACACCTTACTGATCATGGCAGTCGGAAACCAAGATCCGGCAGGAGAGGTACACTTGAAGAATATGAGGCCTCTCAGGTCGTCAGCAAGCGAAACCCTCATAATCAGAAGGAATCCAAGAAAAGCATTGGTTTAGAGAAAATAGAAAAAGGACGAATCCTAAGACTGGCCACATGGAACGTGAAGAGTTTATATCAACCAGGTAAGCTGGACAACCTAATAGCTGAAATGGATCGCCTTAAGATAAATATATTCGGTATCAGCGATGTTCAATGGCCGGGGAAAACTAGTCACAGACAAAGGCATGATGTATTACGTTGGTAACAATGATCGAAGACATCGATATGGAGTTGCCATTCTTGTAGACAAAGCGACAAATAAATCAGTAGTTAGTTTTACTCCCTACTCAGAGAGATTGATGATGATTCAATTGCAGACATTCTCTAAAAAGATCAACATTGTCCAAATATATGCACTAACTGCCGACAAAGATGAGACCGAGATGAGAGGTTCTACATGCAATTGAACGAAATCATAAGATGCGAGGAGATGGTAATAATGAATACAAATTTTAAATTACCTAAAAGAAGACTTTATACTTGGAAATCACCTGCGGATTCAGAAGATAACATTGTTCGAAACCAGATAGATTACATTTTAATAAAATATAGATATAAAAACGCTATAAAGTCTTTGAGAACATACCCCGGAGCTGACATAAATTCAGACCATAATCCATTAGTAGGTGTAATGCAGATAAAATTGAAGAAGATCCAAAAACAAATGAATATACCACGGTTTAATGTCTCAAAGATAAAAGAAGAACCTATACGTCAGAGACAAGAGACAAGAGACAAGAAATAAATGATAACTTAAAGAAAAATCAAACAAGACGTGATAAAAACAACAGATATTAATGACAAATGGAACATGGTACAGGAAACTTTAATAACAGCAGGAGAAAAGCTACTGCAGACAAAAATAAAAAAAAAACAGAGATGAGTGATTTCAGAAATTTTAGATCTAATGGTGGAAAGAAGGAAATATAAAGGCAGGAGTAAGGCAAAATACAAGGAACTACAGAGATTGATAGGAAAGAAAATAAAAGAGGCCAAATCCACCTGGCTTGCTAATCAATGCATTGAAATAGAGGCATATGCTAAACAGTATGATAGCTTTAACATGCATAAGAAACTAAAGGAAATGACAAATACACTGAGAAAAAAGAAATATGCCCTTCTGAAAGACGCAAATGGAAAAATTATTATAGAAATTAAAGAGAAATTAAAAAATTGGAAGACATACATAACAGATCTGTTTGAGGATAATCGACAAGAACCGAAAGAAATCGACAGAGAAACGGGGCCAGAGATCATAATGGAGGAAATCAAACAAGCACTACGAAACGCAACAAACGGAAAAACTGTAGGTCCAAACGAAATACCTGCGGAACTACTGAAATGTCTAGACGATGAAACTCTACCTGTACTTCTGAACCTATTTAATGAAGTATATAAAACTAAAAAAAATCCCACAGGAATGGTGTCCACCTTTGTAGCAACACCAAAAACAGTATATGCCAAAGATTGTTCAGACTATAGGAGAATATCACTAATAAACCATACCCTTAAAATATTTCTAAAGGTGAATCATGGAAGATTATATAGAAAACTAGAAGATGATATGGATGACACTCAGTTTGGGTTCCGTAAGGGACTGGGAACGAGAGAGTCATTGTTTGCTTTTAATGTCCTCTCTCAAAGATGCTTAGATATGAACCTAGATATTTATTCCTGTTTCGTCGACTTTGAGAAGGCATTTTACAGGGTCTGACATGAAAAACTAATAGAACTAAATAGAACTAATAGGACTAAAAATAAATTTCTGATAGTCTCAAAAACGCAACATGTAAATGAAAGATTAATAATAGAGCAAACCCAAATAGAAAAAGTAGAGACATACAAATATCTGAGAACCTGGGTTGATGACAAAAATGACCAAAGCAGAGAAATCAAAGTCCGAATTGAAACTGCAAGGCAAGCATGTGTGAAAATAAAGATAATGCTTACCAACAGAGACCTTCAGTTGCATCTCAGATTGAGGGCTCTAAGATGTTACATGTTTTCTATCTTACTATACGGAATGGAAGCTTGGACATTGAAGAAACAACACATAAGAAAAATGGAAGTGTTCGAAATGTGGTGTTACAGAAGAATATTAAAAATTCAGTGGGTTCAAAGGATTACCAACGCTGAGGATTACACATCAACCAAGGAGTTAGAAATTATGAACAGCATAAAAAGAAGAAAACTAGAGTATTTGGGTCACATAACCAGAGGAGAAAAATATGAGCTGCTGAGAATTATTATGCAAGGAAGGATCCAAGGAAGAAGAAGCATAGGAAGAAGACACATCTCCTGGCTGAGGAACCTTAGAGAATGGTTTAACTGTAGTTCACTACAACTTTTAAGAGCAGCAGCCAACAAAGTGACCATAGCCGTTATGATATCCAACCTCCGATAGGAGATGGAACTTTAAGAAGGTGTGTAGTGCCACATCGTTAGTAACTTTTTAAATCCATGGAATTCTCAGCATCGATCTAATTTATGCAATTTCAAAGGCATCTGTGGTGAAAACTGTTCTACTGTCATGTTTAATGCCGCTGCTATGTCTAAGTTTATGCAATATTACCAAAGAAAATCAAGCAATATAGGACATGAGTCATTATCCCCATCACCAACCTGAACGCGTCTACTGCTTGACATAGGTCTCCCGCAGCTTGCATCCAGTTATTGCTAACACGCTTCAGGTCTTCAGTCCATCTAGTTGGTCGGCGTCCTTTGCTGCGTAGTGCTTCTTGTCTTGGCTTTCACTAGACAATACGTTTTTTTCCATTAGTTGTTGTTGTTTGATAATCTAGCGACGTGTTCTGCGTAATTCCATTTTAGCGATGCCATTTTTTGATAAGGTCTGTTATTTTTGTTCTACGTCATATTTCTCCGTTTGGAATTCGGTTTCTCCTTCAAGAGACACAACATATGGCGCTTCATAGCCCACTTATTCAATACATTTTTTGTGAGAGTTAGTGTTTTCGCACCCTAAATGAGTACAGGTAACACACACTGGTCAAACATTTTCCTTTTGAGGCATATGGATAGATCCGATTTGAATTTTATTTTACCACACTAATCTTTGCGGGTAATCTATGAGGCTAATATTATGCGATGTGGGAGCTCACATGTCTGGTTATCTCTGTCCAACTAACTTTCACGTACTAAGTACGTATCATTATCATCACCCAGCTCTTTGTGTCCACAGCTGGGCATAGGCCTTAGGATTCCTCGGTGTTGGTTGTAAGATGACCATTTTTATCTTTAATCTTTATTATCTGCCTTGTCCCCGTTCTTAGTCTTTTTTTAATACTTTCTTACTTTTTTTGTTCTCAATGGTATGTTCGATTTGTTCTTGGTTGTATTTTCGAGTGTCTTCTCTAACAGCTTTGGATATTTCTTTATTTAATTTTTGTATTTCGTCGGCTTTAGTTTCCGTCTCGCTTCTAATTTCTCTTCTTTTCTGCATTGGTTGCCTGGTATTTTGGCTAATCTTTTTTTTTAAGTTCTAGGGCAGAATTTGTTTTGACTTTTCAGTAAAGCATTTGTTAGTTTATTGTTATTATTTATTATTATTACTTATTATTATTATTTAAGTCGTTTATATTAGTTTCTGTTTCAAGACTACCAAGTATATACTTATATGTAAGTTCTCGGATTGGTTACTATTTACGTCTTGTTCAGGAGATGAGTACGACGAAAGAAACCCTAAAAAGAGAGAATACCAAAACCAATGATTTGCTGATTTGCAGCAATCTCGTAGGAGGTTTTAATGAAATTATCCATTATCATCTATCAAATCATTTAATTTTCAAACTCACAAATTAATTTTTGTCCAAAACCACCCAGTATATTACTTCGTATTTAAGAGATTTTTATTATACCTACATACAAATGTAATAAAAATACTTTAGATTATAAAAGAAGATTTATCACAAGACATTTTTGTTAAATACAAACATTTGTACAAAAATGGACGGCAGAATTCTCCTTATATATGAGTCTACAATTAGACATTAAATGAGAAACAGTAACTAAGTATACAATAAACTGCATTAAATATCTTAAAGTACATGCAGCAAAAATTCCGTGTACAGTGGAAATATCTATAGAGCTACTCTTACAACAAACTAGCATATTTATCCCAAGTAGAATTTGTAAAAACTTTTCAAACAAAGCAGATAAATTACAACATAAATCTTCTCTAGGTTATGGATATAATTAAATTGTCAAACATGCATATAAAAATAATAAAAATCATGAATGTGTTGCTTGTGTGAGTCCATATCAAATAGGTAAAGAAATAATAATAAGACTTACTCACAAATCAATTTAATTTAACAATCTGACGACCGGTTTCGCTTTCTACAATTTGCAAAGCATCTTCAGGTCTAGATACAAAGTTAAACTAATGCTGCAATAAAATAAACCCAATTAGGGTGATGTCTAATAAAGATAAAATAAACAAATAAGTTAGTTCATACAAATTATAGTAATTATGCCAATATTACATGTCTGTGGTTTTCAAAATGAATAAATTTGAATATATAAAAGGTATTAACAGACAAGGTAAGACCCACAATTGGTATAAAGTAGTAATATTATATTGTAATAAATTAATAAATGAGCAGATAAATAAAACAAAACAAACATTACTTACATGCCGGTACTCTATTAACTGATGGATGGTAGGTCATGGTTGCAAAAATCATGTATTGTTGATTGGAGAACTTTAATGTGCTATTGCAGTTGTTTTGACAATAAACGGGAAGTTCTTGAGGAGAACAGATTTGATTTGGATCAAATCTGTTGATTTGGATCCGGACCGCGAAAGGTTGAACTGCGGGCCGAACTGCGGAATATCGATTGCTGAGTCTATCAAGTGAAATGATAAATAAACATAATAACAATTATGTATAAGTGATGAAATATTGTTTTATAATAATATTGTATGTTTACAATAACTAAAATATATAAATCAGGGGAATTGCGTTCAAAAGCTGGCAACTGTTGAAACACAATTTGAGGAAATAAGATTTATGGAGATTTATGGAATTATAAGGAGAAAAGTGGACAGTAAAAAAAAGCAGAAACATCCTAGTTCGCTACATAAGCGACCAAGAAAAATCCACAGAGGCAGCGTTACGTGAGTGTTGGATACTTAATAAATACCAAAACCATTTTCTGATCCTGAGATAGTGAAGGAATGTATGCTGGCAGTAGCTAACTCACTTTTTGAAGAAAAAAAAGATGTTGCCTCAGCAATTCAAAGCATCTCATTGTCAGCATGATTCTTTTGCAGAAGGCACCTTGCTACTCATAGCACTTAACGAATCATGTAACATTGTTGATGATAAACAAATGTCTGTATTTTTAAGATTTCTTGATATTGAGTGTCAGATTTTTAGAGAACAGTTGCTAGCAATATTGCCCCTGTAAAGATAACACTCGAGAAGAAGATTTATTCAAGATTATTGATGAATTAATTTCTAAATCTAACATCAGTTATAATAAAATGATTTCGCTTTCTACTGATGGGCCGCAGCAATGATTGGCAAAGACAAAGGTGTAGTAAAAGAGGATCAGGGATAAAAATTGAAATTTGATAACATATCAGTGCATATTACACCAGGTATCTTTTTGTGGAAAACTTAGTGCTAGACTTAAAGAAGTCATGGACAAATTAGTGAAGTTAATTAATTTTATTAGATCTCATTCTGCTCTTTAGCACCGACATTTCAAGGAGTTTCTTTCTGAATGTGACTACATATATTCTGATTTACTACAACACAATAATGCTCGTTGGTTAAGTAAAGGTCAAGTTATTGAACATTTTTGGCTAATAAAAGAACATGTGATCTCCTTCTTACAAAATATGGATACGCAGGGAGCCAGGACACATTTTGAGTATATGTTATGGACGAAGTGATTATGTTAGCCATTATGTATAATGCCCGGTCATTATTAATAATGACTAACATCAGCGGGCAATTTGATAACTTTTTACAATTTATCATATTGTCTGGTCATTATGAAAAATGCTATACTATGGCCGGGCAATGTGATAAATCGGCGTTCTTAGTAAATCATGCGATCTTCAGCAGCGAATCAACGCGCTGTATCCAAGGTTACAGTCACCGAAGCGCGTCGGCCATTATTTATAAATCATATTGCAGTTGAATGTTAGTAATGGTATATACGACAAGTGGTTTGTTTGTGACATTTCTTTGTTAATTCTTTGTTTATAAAGTATTGCATAGTGAACTATGGAAAAAGAAGAACCATTAAGTGATATGAAAAATCGATTTAACAATCGGTTAACTGAATTAATTTCAGCAAAAAGTCAAAATTCACAAATTTTCACAAAAACAGCCTACATGGAAATGATACAGAAGGTAAAAAACTCTAAAAGTAAACAGACAAATAAAAACGCCGAGTGATTATCAGCGCTTACGAAGATTCGACGTTATGACGATTAGAGAAGTAGAAAAATTGATTGTTCCTGTGAAAGAAGATAACGTAATTAAATACTACGTCCATACAGAAGAAATATTTGATACATTGCGCGATCTTCATATTACTATCGGGCATGGTGGTAGAAACCGAATGGAGAAGGAAGTACATTCTAAATTTAAAAATATTACAAGGGAGATGATTGTTATCTATTTAAATTTATGCATGACCTGTCAGAAAAAACATAATGTTCCAAAGAAAGGCTTGGTGGTGAAACCAATATTGAGCAAGGAAATGAATTCAAGATGCCAAGTCGATTTAATCGATATGCAGTCACAAGCCGATGGCTGTTATAAATTTGTGCTTGTTTATCAAGACCATCTTACCAAATTTGTCCAACTTCGACCTCTTACAAGTAAAAGAGCAGAAGAAGTATCGCATGTACTTTTGGATATTTTCACAATATTTGGGGCGCCGAGTGTGCTTCATAGTGATAATGGCAGAGAATTCGCTAACCATATTATCAAAGAGCTGTGTAGCATGTGGCCCGAGTTAAAAATGGTACATGGCAAACCCAGGCATTCTCAGAGTCAAGGATCTATAGAAAGGGCCAATCAAGACGTAGAGAATATGCTTAGTTCGTGGTTAGAAGACAACAATACAAACAAATGGTCTGAAGGCTTACGTTTTGTTCAACTAATGAAAAATAGAGCTCATCACACTGGTATAGGTTGTAGTCCATATGAAGCCATGTTCGGCACAAAGTTGAAAGTTGGTTTAAAAAGCTCTCTACCCCAAGAAGTTCTGACTGATGTTAATTCGGAGGAAGACTTAGAGGTCCTGTTCAAAAATCAAGAGGCTGGGCTATCTACAGAACCGGATATAATACAAAATAATAATATAAATGTGGACTCTTCAATAATGTTGCCCGAATCAAGTTCCATATCATCTGGCTACACCCTGGACGTTCAAAAAATTGGAGCAATTTTAATTGATGAAAATTCATCTCGTGAATCTAGTCAAGTTCCAGAATTTTTAACAAATGCGGTAGAAACGGCTATTGTAGTTAATTTAGAAAATAATGAAAATCTGGATTCCAATATAGATATTAGAATAAACGATGTAAGGAAGAAAAGAAAATTGGCTTTGACGAATCTAGAACAACAAGCCGAGAAGATGTTAAAATTTTCCAATTCCAAATATCCATCGGCTAAACTAGGTAACACAGTTAGGATACGAGTGCCAGATGTGGACCGAGCTCGTAGTGATCAAAGAAATCTACTAGCTATCGTGACAGAGATAACTGAAAAAAAGCTTTACAAACTAGGCACAAAATATGGCATACTAAATCAGTTATATTCAAGAAACCAGTTTACCGTTTGTAAAGAAAAGTTTATCTCCATAGAAGAGATTCCAGACACTGAGATATCTCTTAGAGAATGCGCAAGAAAATCTTCTAACTGTGGGGGACAAGGATACAGTAGGTGCGGTTGTAAAGGTGGGTGTAAATCCGATAAGTGTAAGTGTCGTAAAGAAAAAAAAATATGTAACTCCAAGTGTCACCATAGTGGAACATGTTTCAACAAATAGTTATGTATTGTAAATCATTCATACAAAATAAATTTCGATGATGTAGCACGCAAAGGTGGTAAGTGTATTTTTATTTAAAATTGAGTTTGATTTAGAAGAAAAACGATTTAATTTCTCACTGGCCGCTTTGTGTGTTACCATCGATTTCGGTCATTAGAAAAAAATGCAAATAAAAACACAGAATTCTTTTTTTGGTTTCCTCAATTACCGTTAATACGTATTATATTTTTTATGTATACTTATTCATTAAATGTACTCATGTGCCATTTCACAGAAGACTGCAAGACTGTTTTCATTAGTATATAAGAAATATTTTAGTTTTTACTACATACTTTATACGATTGTATCAAAATAAATAATATATTTCATATTTATTAAAAATAAAAGTTTGTTAATATGTATTTGCATGTTTCGTGGACTTGGAAAAGGCATTCGATAAAGTTCAGCATGTAAAATTAATGCAAATACTGAAAAATATCGGAATAGATGACAAGAATATTCGTGTCATTAAAAAATTGTACTGGATTCAAACGGCTATCGTAAAAATTGGAGATAACTATATCGATGAAATTCTCATACAACGAGGAGTCAGACAAGATTGCATTTTGTCGCCAACATTGTTCAATGTTTACTCGGACCAGCTATTTAAAAAGGCATTTGAGAGACAACCATATGGAATAAAAATCAACGGAGAACTACTTAATGTGATTAGATATGCAGACGATAAAGTAATTCTATCAGATAATATTGAAGGTCTTCAAATTCTGTTTGATCGTATTCACGAGGTAGAAGAGGAAATGGGCATTAAAATAAACTCAAAGAAAACCAAATTTTTTGTGTTTAGTCGTGACCCACATCCCGATAAAAGATTCCATTGAAGGAGTCCAAGTTGAGAAAGTTCACAAAATGATATATTTGGGAACTGTGATAACGGACCAACTAGATCCAGACATAGAAATAAAACGTAGAATAGCAATGACTAAAACTACTACTACTAAGTCATTTCTTTGCAATAACCATCTCAGTTTAGAACTAAGGCAAAGAATGGTTAAGTGCTATGTTTGGTCTGTACTTTTGTATAGTGTAGAAGTGTGGACGCTAAAAGTATCGATTATAAACAAAATTGAAGCATTGGAAATGTAGGTTCATAGACGAATGCTGAAAATACCTTGGACAGCAAGAAAAAACTAATGAAGAAGTACTAAGGAGCGTCAACAAAGGCAGAGAACTGCTAAAGACTGTTAAACATTGAAAATGTCTTATCTGGGACATATAGTACGGGATGTCGAATACAAAAATTTTACAACTGATCCTTAAAGGCAAAATAGAGGGCCGTAGAGGTGTAGGAAGAAAACAAGTTTCTTGGTTAAAAAACATTCGTGAATGGACTCAGATACGAAATGCAGGACGATTATTCCATATTACAGAAGATCGAGAAGCCTTCGCAATGGTGATCGCCAACGTCAGATAGTTCTGATATGGCACGCGAAGAAGAAGAAGGGCAGAAATGAAGAACGACTACCATAATCGGTAGAATACGCTAAGAATGATGATGAAGATTTGTATTTTCATAAATATATGTAGCTCTGGTGGTTTTTCACACAATGACTTATAAAGGTTTTACTTTACCTTAGTCTGTAAAGTTTCTTCTACTGAGCATAATAATGGGGTATATATTGAAAACTGTGGAACTGATCGCTTCCTTTTTTCTATTAATAAGCAATTAATTTGGATTGTGAGTATCTGTTTCTGCACTTGTCAATTTTTAGAAAGTAATAAAAACATTCAGTTGCTAGGTGATCAATGAATAAATTTTGTAGTATGGTATATTGGTAACAAATGCGGATTTTGCTTGAACACATTTTTCATTATAAATTCCAATAAAATGCATTCGGTAGATTTAAAACAAGCATTTTATTATCTTAAGTATCAGTTTCATTATCTGTTACATATATGCGTTTTTTTACAATTCTTGATAGCGTGGATGTTATCTTTAATTAACCACTTACCTTTACGAACTGATAAAAATAAATCATTACCCGACCGTAAGTAACGATAAAACTGTTTTTTATAATTACAGTTTTAATTATTTTATAGTTAATAGAAAGTAACAAGCTCGATCTAAATATAAGTCGTTCAACTTAAAAATAACAGTATGCTCGTTTATGTGAATATGGTTCAGGTAGATTTTTTTAGCGTGTATAAAATAAATATTTTGGCCTATATTATAAAAATAATCTTAGCGCAGTGAAAGCGAATGAGTTTTACAAGATGCCAAATTAAAAACACACTCTCAGATAAACGTGTTAAAAAATTTGAAAAAAAAAGTTGAATGTGATGTTAACGTAAGTTTATGGACATTTTACTGACGTTATCATTTAGAATGGGGGATGGCCACCAACTTTATAAAATTGTAACAATAAAACACTGTAAACTTTGTTTTCAAACTTCCACAAAATTTATTTTAAATATTATCACTACAGCTGTTTCGGCTGATTGCCTTTCTCAGCTTGAGAAAGGCAATCAGCCGAAACAGCTGTAGTGATAATATTTAAAATAAATTTTGTGGAAGTTTGAAAACAAAGTTTACAGTGTTTTATTGTTACATAAAATGAATTTCCATCAAGTAACGGTAGAATCCATCAATTCTTCTTCTTCTTCTTCAAGTGCCGTCTTCGTTCCGAAGTTTGGCTATCATCAAAGCTATGCGTATTTTTAATGCTGCAGATCTAAACAGTTGGTAATTGGTGCAATTGTACCATTCTCTCAAGTTTTTCAACCATGAATGCCTTCTTCTTCCTATAGATCTCTTTCCCATTATCTTTCCCTGTATAATCAATTACAGCAACTGGTATTTATCTCCCCTCATAACATGTCACAAATATTGTAGTTTGCGCTTTTTAATAGTAAGTATCAGCTCTTTCTCTTTCCGCACTCTCCGCAAAACCTCCACATTTGTTACTTTCTCTGTCCAGGTTATTCTTAATATTCTACGATACATCCACAACTCAAATGCTTCTATCTTTTTGGTATCGATCTTTTTCAATGTCCCTGTTTCCATCCCGTAGAGGAGAACTGACATAACATAACATCTCAAAAGGCGAATTTTAAGTTTTAGACTTAGATCTCTTTTTTTTAAGTTTTCTGCGATTAGTACCGTGTCATCGGCATATCTCAAGTTGTTTATTCGGATGCCATTTATCTTAATACCTATATTTTGATCCGAAAGTACTGTGTTTATAATGTCTTCGGAGTATAGATTGAATAAGGTCGGTGAGAGTATACAAACCCTGTCTTACGCCTTTCTCGATCTCGATTTCCTCCGTTGTCTCTTGCTCTATTCGGATATTTGCTTTCTGGTTATAGTAAATCTTAGAGATAATTCTAATGTCCCTTTTATCCAAGTTTTTTCTACTAGCAGTTTCATTAAGTGATCGTGACGAACTTTATCAAACGCTTTGTTGTAATCAATAAAAGCACACATATATATATATATTATATATATATATATATAATATATATATATATAATATATCTTGGTTTAAATTCTAGACATCATTGGCATATGACGTTAAGTGCAAATAGTGCTTTTCTTGTTTCCAAGCCCGTCCCGAAATCCGGATTGAGTATTACTAATATCTGCATTTAGTTTTCGGTTAATTCTTCATAAGAATTGGATGGATTCCGGCGTAATCCATCAATTACTTTATAAAATTATTTTAATTGTTATCGTATGGCAAGTAATCCTAGTTCAAGAACTTTTGTTGTAAGGTTTTCATTGGCAGAATTCCTGACGAATTTCGATCTCTGTCTCTATATTATTACTATAAAGTATATTATTACTCTCTGTAAATAGGACTCTTCTTCAGTCTTCTAGAATGGTACAATGATTAGGTACATTAATTCGCACAATACTGTACATGTATGTTACTTCTTCCTTTTTGAGTACCGTGCCCAAGTTTTAGGCGTGGTTAGCTTCCATGACGATTTAGCGATGTGGTTCTCGATCTTGCGCGGCATGTATTAATTCATCTGCTGATAAGCCCGTCCATTGACGAAGGCTTCGGAGCCATGAGTATTTCTTCCTACCAATTCCTCTTTTTCCGTCGTTGAGTATCAACTGTATTATACTGTATCTGCTTCTTCTCATTAAATGCCCCAGATAATCGAGTTTTCTCTTTTTTATCATCTTTATTAAGTTACCTTTACCTTGTCCTACTCTGTTCAAGACTTCTCTGTTTAAAATGTGTTGAACCCATGATATTCTGAACATTCTACGTTATAATCACATCTCGAAGGCTTCTAATTTGTTCATTATGTTAAACTACATAATCCAGGTTTCACGTCCGTGCAGGAATACAGGAACATTTTACATTTTAGGAACAAGTCTCAGCCGTAAGTTCAACTTGCTATTATGGCTGCTTTTATTTCTGCCACTAGTGGTAATTTCTCTTACCTTTTCATATACATGTTAAAGCCGTCGTATTTACGAAGTGTGGAGATGAAAGTGTGGAACATATCGATCAAAGTGTGGAGAATATAGGCTAATAAGTCTAATGAGCCATACACTAAAACTTTTTCTTAAAATTATACATCGCAGAATATACAAGCTATGCGAAGAAAGAATACAAGACATACAGTTTAGGTTCATGAAAGGCGTAGGTACGAGAGATGCACTGTTTAGTCTACAAGTATTATTCCAGACGCAGAGATATGATTTGCGATATCTACACCTGCTTTGTGAACTACCAAAAAGCATTTGACACAGTTCATCACTAAAAATTATGGATGTTCTAACAAAAGCCCAAATAGATGACAAAGACCGGCGTAGAATACAAAGTTTATACTGGAACCAATCAGCCACAATAAGCACAAATCTTGGAGATGAATCGGCGAAAGCGATAGAGATTCTGCGAGGCGTTAGACAAGGATGTATACTTTCACCTATATTATTCTACCTATATTCAGAGGAAATATTTAGTGAAGCCTTGGAACATTGCGAACATGAAATCCTTTCAAATGGAGAAAGCCTAAACAACATCCGCTATGCAGATGACACCGTTATTTTTGCAGACAGTTTTAAACAATTTATAACAACTAATAAACAAAGTAAATGAAAGAAGTAAGTGAAAGATTTGGACTACAAGTCTTCTCTTCTTCTACTTTTTGTAGATCTTTCGATCTGTTTAATTCTGAAGCTGCCTCTGGTTAATTTCTTGGGAGGTAGATTGCCAACTATCCCTCCATCTTTTAGGTGGTCTTCCGGGGGTCTTGAACCGGGCGGATTGTTTTCTAGGGCAATTTTTGGGAGTCTATTCTCATCCATTCGTCTTACATGGTTGTACCACATCCTCTTGCGCTGCCTTCCCCATCTTACAATATCTTGAATTTTGCACTGCTCTCTAATGTTTGTATTTCTCACTCTGTCTCTTCTTGTTTTCCCCATTATTGTTCTTAGGGTTTTCATTTCGGCAACCCTTAGCATCTGTTTCGTTTTGTTGGTATCTTCGCGCACTTCTATGCCATATGTCATGATCGGTCGTATGCAAGTCTTATAGATTCTAATTTTACTATCTGTGCGCATATACGGATTTGACCAGACTATCTCCCGCAGACATCCTGACAGTGCAGATGCTTTGTTGATCTGACTCCTCAGGTCCTTTACTGGGTCGTGGGTGCTTGATATATCTATGCCCAGATATCTGAATTGCATCACCTGTTCTATGGGGTTGTCCTCAACCACTAACTTACATCTGAGCGGATCTTTTGCTATTGTCATACATTTAGTTTTGTTGGTAGAGATGTTCATATTTAGTAGTCGGCTTGTTTGAAAGAACTGAAAGAGCTGCCTTTGGAGATCATCTTCTGATTCGGCAATAATTGCTGCATCGTCTGCGTAACACACCATACCAATTCTTTTGTTGCCCATTCTATATCCGAGATTAAGAGATGTTACTTTGTTGATAATTTTGCCCATGAGAAGATTAAACAAGAAGGGGCTTAAACTGTCGCCTTGTCTAATTCCTCCCGGTGTTGGAATATTTTCAGTGAATTCGTCTCCTGCTCTAACTTTGGTTACGTTGTTGTTATTTAGGTTATGGAGTATCTTTGTTATACTGGTCGGTGTTTCATTTTCTATTAATATATTTAGAATGTCTCCCAGGCGAACTCTGTCAAATGCCTTCGTCAAATCAATGAAGCAAATATACGCTGGCATGCCGAACTCTATAGCTTTTTCTTTTATTTGTTTTATTATAAATACTGCGTCTGTTATAGACCGCCCTTTTGTAAAACCTTGTTGTTCTTCAGCATTAGTGATTTGCTTTTCCAATTTGTCCTTGAGAATACCCGTGAAAAGTTTCATTGTTGTATTTAAGAGGGTTATTCCTCTATAGTTTTGTGGGCAGGTTTTTTGTCCTTTTTTAAATATGGGGATTGTGATACTATTATGCCATTCCTCTGGTGTTTCTGTTTTGTTTAATATTTTGTTAAATAGTTGTGCCAGTTTACTTGCAAGTTCCGGGCCTCCATATTTTAAAAGTTCATTGGGTATACCATCCGTTCCCGGTGATTTTCTGTTTTTTAGCTTTTTGATCTTTGCTTCTACTTCTTCGTCATTGATTGTAGCACTCACATCTGTTTCGCCTTCGTTTATATTCAGCGTTTCTTCAGCATCATATAGCTCTTTAAAATGCTGTTGCCATGTCTCTATAGGTACTCCTTTGGTCTGCACGAACTCGTTAACTGGTTTTTTCCTGTTGCGGAGCATTTTCCATACTTTCTTTTGGGCACCATATAGGTCGTAGTCCATGTCGCAAGTGAATTTGGCCCAATGTTCTCTTTTGATTGATTTTATTCTGGCGTTTACTTCGTTTCTTATTTGAACATATTCTGCATGAGCTTCTTCCGATTGCGTGCTTTTATATCTCAGGTAGCATTTGCGTTTTAATTCAGAGAGTTCTTTTACCTCTTGGCAAAACCACGGTTTGGTGTGGTTTGTCGCTCTCGTGTTAATTTTCCGCTTTCCAATCGCTTCTTCTGCTGCTTCGTTGATGCATTTCTTAATTTTTTGCCAAGTATCTTCTACTCCCCATTCGGGTTTTAAGTCGATCTCTTTTAGTTTGCTGGTAATCCTGTTCTCATAGAGCAGTTTTGTACTCTCTGTTGCTAGCGACTCTATATTATGTTTTTCGATGAACATTGGGGGTTTTCTGTTTTCGTTGGACTACAAGTAAACATATCAAATACTAAATTTATGGTCATCAGCAAAAATAAAATTACAGACGTCCAACTGCTTATCAAGAGCATCATTGGACATCAGTGGACCGAGTAAAACAGATTAGCCATCTTGGAACAATAGTAAACGAACAATGGGATCACTCACATGAAGTAAAATGTAGAATAGAGAAGGCTAGGAGTGCATTCAACAACATGGCTAAACTCTTTAAAAGCCACAACCTTAACCTGGAGAAAAAAGTAAGGCTCCTAAGAGGTTATATCTTCTTGATATTATACTACGGAGTTGAATCCTGGATACCTACTGAAGCGATGGAGAAAAAACTTAGGATAGCATGGACGGACAAGATAACCAACTAGACTGTGCTATGTATACGATTAAAAGGAGAAAGTTAGAATATCTCGGACACATAATGAGAAACGGCACTAAATACAGATTATTGAAAATAATCCTTCAAGGCAAAGTATTCAGAAAGCGAGGAATTGAAAGCAGAAGATCATGGTTAAAAAACCTGAAGAAATGGTTCTCTACAACAACAAGTAATGTATTTAAAGCATCAGTTAATAAAATATTTATAGCCAGAATCAGAATGATCGCCAATATTCCAAACGAATAGGCACCAAGAGAAGAAGAATACTGATGGGTCTTTCCAATACCTATGTGTTGAACTACAGTCCTTAAAGTTTTCTTCATAAACATTTGAATAACTCTTTTTATTGATAATAGATGTTATATTTAAAACGAATATTTAAAACCTATTCGGAAAATTCATTAAAGTATGGCAATACAATGCATTTTTTATTTGATGATAAAACTATTTTTTTTATGAGAAGTTTGTTGATATCAAAAGGATTTTTATTCACTCGGTTTTTTTCTCTCATTACTAGACTTAGGCAAATATGCAAATAAAAAAGTATGAAATATGCGCATAAATATGCAGTATTTTATGCAAAAATATGCAGTATTTTATGCAAAATATGCATATTTATCTAGAAAATACGCATGTAATAAAAAATATTTACAATATTTTTTTATTTACAAAAATACTTACAATATTACATTACATAACATATACAATTATTTTAACATATAAATATTATTTTGAATGGTGGTAATAATAGATTATCAAATGATGTTCAAAATTTTACTAACAAAAACTTATGGCTTCTATCTGAATAGATATATTTGTAAATAGAAAAACGTCTTTCGACATCTAATGATGTAACTGGAGCATTTTTCAAATTTACTATAATAGATGGTTCTAAATTAATGGTTACTTAAAATTTTTGAAAAATTTTCTTTTCAGTAGTACCTTTAACGTTTTAACACAACAGCTCAAATTCTTTTATTAAAACTGTACTCTCTAACAATGATAGTTTGGAGGATTCTAATTGAGTTATAGTTTTCTGGACAAAATTTGATTTTATGAATGACAGTTGCTGTTGGAGGATGATATTTTGAAAGGCTTGCTTAGCTTCTAATAAAGATTGGCAACTATCATCCGTTAAAAGGTTAATTTTTTTAAATCAACAAAATGATCAGCATAGAAATTAGCTGCTTTCAACCATGTTCCCCAACGTGTTAAAATGGGTTGCGGTGACAGTGGAACAGCAGGAAGCATATCTCTGTAACATTGTATTCTTACAGGTGATTTCATGAATACCTTTTTATTAAACTGTTAACTAGTGGAAATTTTCTTACTTCCTCCTCAACTCTGTTCATTCCATGCGCTAAACAAGTGACATGTATTAAGTTTGGATAAAATATCTTTCATTTCAATCATTAAGTGCACAATATATCTTCCTGGCCAGTTAGTGGTCTCAACCACACATATGTAAAAGTAATAATTATTTATTTCGGCTTTTATGTTGTGGATAACTGAGGAGTATAACAGATTGACATTATTTCTCTTTAGAGTTCGTTCACTGGGAATGTTTTGTTTGCAATATTTTAAAAAAAAAGAACTAAAGTTTTCATTAGATAATTTTGAAAGCGGTATATTAGAAGATACTAATGCACGACACAAGTCTTCGTTAAAAGTGTCTTGTTCTTGTTTTTTGGAACTTGACTGAAAGCACTTGGACACTAAGTTTGATATTTTTCACCGGATGTGGTTTTTACTGTTTTAGCTAAATGTTTCGTCGGTTCTGACATTCTGAAGTATTTGAAATTGATTTTCATATGAAATCTAAAAAACAATATAAATATTCTATAACTGTACCCATTTTTAAAATCTAAGATTGTAGAAATTAAATCAAATAAAAATCGGTGTAGTAATCTTAAAAATGTTAAGAAATGACTGTGTAAGAAGGAAGAACCCCCAAATATTTACAAGAGGCTCTTGATCTTTTCTGTTAACAGTTAAAGAAAAAATACTGCGAGCATAAATTAAAAGCAGTTAATTAATTAAGTCCAATATATGATATGTTTTTGTTTTTAACAACATTAAAGCAAACTACGATACCGTTAGAAAAACAATGTTAGCGACCTTTCAGTAGTATTGAATAATTTGAATTTTAAATAGGTGTCCTATTTTTTATCGCAAGGAGTTTAAAAAATGCTTGAAAAAAGAAAAAATACATCGATTTATTGCGAACTAGCTTTGTGTCGGTACTTTTCTTAAACATAATCTCCAATTTTAAAATCTTTGTTTGTACCACCGTGTAACGTTTAAAATAAAATAAAAAATAATGTTTTGGCCACAAAATGAGCAATAAACTTTATCATAGAAATACACGTTGTTTACGCCTCCAATTTTACAACAAAAGTGAAACCAAGTGAAACTGACCGTTAAAATAAAAATTTTTACCTCGAGACATAAATTGGTTTACAACCCTTAATTCCAGGACAAAACGTGACAAAACTATAAGCCGCTATTTTTTATTAGTTACTATACCAAGTGATTAAAAAACAAAACTAAATATTGGCATTTTCATGATATTTGTGAGTTTGAATATAAAAATATATAGTTTTCCAACACCAAATTTTCAAATTATAGCACTTTATAAAAATATGCAAAATTTTACATTTTTTCATTTTTTATGCATTATATGTATGAATGAAGAGAGTAAAAAAGCTTATGCCGAAAAAAGACGGGAAGCAAAGAAGATCTGTAGAAGGAAGAAGCGTTCAAGTTTAGAGCAGAAACTAGTTCGTATTGAAGAAGATTTTTTACATCAACAAGTCAGGAATTTTCTACCAAGAAATAAAACGAGACCGAACCCAGTACAAAACCACATCAAGATATTATAAAGATGAAGAGGGAATCTGTTAAGTGGAAACAGATGAAAAATTAAGAAGGTGGGCCAGTTATTTAAGAACATATTATTATGTACGGACGACCAAGATGAAAGAGAACAAACGCAACTACAACATGAAGAAGTAAGGGACACAGATGTAAATGAAGAAGTACCTACCAAGGAAGAAATTATAGAGATCATAAAAAACTTAAAAAACAACAAAGCACCTAGTGAAAATGGTATCATTGCTGAGTTTTTAAAAGAAGGTGGCGAAATGGTACAAGAAGAAATCGCTGAGTTAATACGCGAAGTGTGGATCAAAGAAAAAATACCCAATCAGTGGAAAGAAGCAGTCTTATGTCCAGTGCATAAAAAAGGAGACGTTACAGAATGTAAAAATTACAGGGGAATAGCTCTACAAGATACAGTGTATAAGATTTTGGCCATATCAATTAGAAATAAAATTAAAACAAAAGTTGAAAATTGTCTAGGTGAATATCAAGCAGGTTTCAGAGCAAACAGATCGGTAACTGACCAAATTTTTACAATGAAACAAATTTTAGCTAGCTCATATAATTCAACCTAACAGTACACATGCTGTTTATTGATTTTGAATGGCATATGATACTATAAAAAGAAATAAAGTATATGAAGCACTAGAATATTTTGAATTTCCACCAAAAATAGTAAGACTGACTAAATGCATACTCAATGATACTAAAAGTAAAGTCATGTTAGAAGGACGGGTTTCGGATAGTTTTATCACCAATAGAGGTCTGCGACAAGGTGATCCGTTATCAACAGATTTTTTCAATTTGATCTTAGAGAAGATTTTACGAGAATGTAACATCTACACTAGAGGCACAATATATCATCACAGACATCAATGTGTAGCATATGCAGATGATGTTACCTTAATAACAAGGAGACCTGCAGAATTAAGAGAAATCTTTATTAGAATAGAGAGAATAGCCAGAGAATATGGTTTAGAAATAAACGAAGAAAAAACAAAATATATGGTGATGAGGGGAAACGAAAATCATCTAGGAGAGTCCTTTAAGGTACAAAGCCCAAGTAAAGAATATAACTTTGAAGTTGTTAGCCAATTCGACTACTTGGGAGTGACACTAACAAATAGGAACGAAGAGAACCAAGAAATCATAAAAAGAATGGCCAAAGGTAGTAAGAGTGCTGGGGCCTGACTAAGATACTGAGGTCGAAGATAATATCCAGAACAGCAAAAAAACGAATATATACAACAGTTATCCGACCTACAGTACTCTATGCTAGCGAGACCTGGACACTAAATAAAGATATGGAAGTAAAATTAGATAGATGGGAACGAAAAATTCTTAGAAGGATATACGGAGGTGTAAAAGAGGGGAACATCTGGCGAAGAAGAACGAATGAAGAAATAATGCAAAATATATGGACAACCAAAAATAACAAGACTCGCGAAAATTCAAAGATTAAGATGGCTCGGGCATATAGCAAGAATGAAGGAAGGAAGAGTTCCCAATGAATTAATAAACACGGAGGCTGGTACAAAAAGAAAAAGAGGCCGCCCCGAAGAAAATGGCTGGAGTCGGCAAAAGAAGATCTGAAGTCGCTGCGGGTACAAGATTGGAAAAACTTAGCACAAGATAGAAAGAAATGGAAAGAAAACCGTTGAAGCCTTGGCCTTTGAGGCCTGATGAGCTGAACTATATATATTATATATATATAATATATATATATATAGTATATATATATATATATATATATATAATATATATATATTATATATATAAGAAATCATAAAAAGAATGGCCAAAGGTAGTAAAGATGCTGGGCCTGACTAAGATACTGAGGTCGAAGATAATATCCAGAACAGCAAAAAAACGAATATATACAACAGTTATCCGACCTACAGTACTCTATGCTAGCGAAACCTGGACACTAAATAAAGATATGGAAGTAAAATTAGATAGATGGGAAACGAAAAATTCTTAGAAGGATATACGGAGGTGTAAAAGAGGGGAACATCTGGCGAAGAAGAACGAATGAAGAAATAATGAAAATATATGGACAATCAAAAATAACAAGACTCGCGAAAATTCAAAGATTAAGATGGCTCGGGCCATTATAGCAAGAATGAAGGAAGGAAGAGTTCCCAATGAATTAATAAACACGGAGGCTGGTACAAAAAGAAAAAGAGGCCGCCTCCGAAGAAAATGGCTGGAGTCGGCAAAAGAAGATCTGAAGTCGCTGCGGGTACAAGATTGGAAAAACTTAGCACAAGATAGAAAGAAATGGAAGAAAACCGTTGAAGCTTGGGCCTTTGAGGCCTGTTGAGCTGAACTATATATATATATATATATAGTATATATATATAATATATATATATATATATATATATATATATATATGTATATATATATATATATTATGTATATATAATTATATATATTAATATAATATATATATATATATATGCATTATATGTAAATGCGTGCCTAAGTCTACTCATTACTATCATTACCATCTGCAAAATTCTAAAAAGTAACTATTTTGCTTTAAAATATTTTTTATTTTTATCAGATTATCGTAATGATATTAATTAAGCTAAAATTTCAGAATGAATATCATTTTCGATAGTCTATTACCATGTATATCTATCTAAAATAGTATCTATCTATCATGTTATAGTATCTATCATGTTAATACTCGTACTTTTATAATCAGGTAAAATATATAACGCTTTTAAGATATGTTCTTTTATTTCTTTTTTGGAACAAAAAACCTTGCTGATATTGTGGTAATTTTGATAAAAAAACAACTATATAATCATATTTATAAGGCTTCATAAAATATTTTACCAAAACATTTAAAATAATATACCAATTTCCGACATATTTGGCAATATTCCATATTTTTTTGAAAATGTATGAATGGTGTCAATAGAAAGTGATAAAACCATACAGCTGTATTCTATATATCAATATTTACAAATTACTGACCTGTCCAAGCGAAACGAAATGTCTAGAAAATTAAATTAAACCAAACGTTTTCTAGAATAAATCTTGAAAACACTTTTTAGCTAATCCACTTCAAACTAAAACAATTCAACTTCACAGTAAACAAAACAAATCCTATTTTAAGCAAAAATGGCCGCTCCGACACGACGTACTTCTAATGTCGACGGCACAAGACTTTATTGTCGACGGCGGCGACGCTGCAGACGAAGCGTCGGCGATGATCGATAAAAACGCAGGAGGCAGGAGTCACGTCTGACTGCGATGCAATGGCGAATGCACTCCCGACCGTACAACTGTTTCATGTTAGGCGACGTCATTGATAAAGTTTATCGATAACGATCTGACTCACTTTTACGGAAATTATTTTATTGCAAATTGTATGTAATTACCGGTAAAAAATTAAAAATTTATGGTTTTGCAGTAGCAATACGTAATTTTGTTCGGCTAATCTACATTTTAACAAAACAAATTTATTGTTAAATTTTTTTAAATACTGCGAAATATATTTTAGATACTGCGGACACTCATCAACACATCTGGCAGACGTTTTAAATGCCAATATGTCCCTTAAAACCGCGATGTCAGATTTAAAAAAAATACAGATTTACCCCAGGTGAGTAGGATGCTTCCAAAATCTCACACTGATTTATCAGTCTGTTCCAAGGATTATGAGGGGGGATAAAACCCATAACTCTTTACATTAGTACATAGAATAGATTCACAGAATGAATAAAATTAAATGGGGATGTCATAGGTATCAGCGATGTTAGAAAGGGAGGTGAAACAAAAACACTGAAATCAAGGCATATATTCTATCAGACTGGCCCTGAAACTACATCAGTTGGCTTCGGTTTCTTTGTCCATAAAAACCACGCGAACAGGATAATAAACATCCAAAGTATATCATCTAGAGTGGCATATCTTATTCTGCAGTTGAACAGTAGATATCAACTCAAAATTTTCCAAGTATACGCTCCAACAACAGACCATACAGACAAAGAAATATTTTATGACGATATATCTACTACGGTACTACGGTACTACGATATATCTACAGATGAGGTGGAAAGATGACATCAGGAAACAAGGAGGTTCCCACATGGCAGAGAACAGCTCAAGATAGGGAAAGATGGAGAAAACTGGGGGAGACGTATATCCAACAATGGAAGGATATAGAATAGGTTCAAAAAAAAATATCTACTGCGCTTAATGATTCTTGTACTTAATTTGCAATTTTATGTGGCGATTTTCAACGCAAAAATAGGTGTAAAAGAAGCAGAGCTAGAAACATTCTTGGAAAATTCGGTTCTCTAGGAAGAAATGACAGCGGAGAATCGCTACTAGGATTCCTACTCTAGAATAATTTATTCAATATGAACAGCTTCTTTTACAAAAAAAAATGCACAGAAGATGGACCTGGGGAAGTCCAAACGGTAGAACAAGGAACGAAATCGACTACATCATAAGTGACAACAAACAAATAATTAATGATGTAATAGTACTCAACAAGTTCACCACAAGCAGTGACCACAGAATGATAGAGCGAATGTCCAAATCAACACAAAAAGAGAAACATAATGATTAAAAATAAATCTCATGGTATCTGGACACCCTCATTAGATATCAACCAATATTAGGCACATATCAATAATAAGCTACTACTGCATAAAACCTCCTAGAACGATCTTAACGACTTGAATAATTGCATCATAAATGCCTTACAAGAAAGTCACCGAGTGCACTGTCCTAAAAGAAAATCAGATAGGAAAATACATCCATGTACTGAAACGCTGCTAGATCAAAGAAGACAAATGAGAAGCTATGAGAATGCAGACAGCCACACTCTAAGAGAAATGAATAAAACTGTTTCGAAGGCAATCAGGAGAGATTTAAGAAAATTTATAACCGATAATATTACACGTATTATACAGGAAAATAACGGAATATAAACAGCCATTTCAAAGATCATGAATCAAGACTACGAACTAATTCCAGAAATAAATGTAGATGAGATTCGACAAGCGTTAAGAAAAATGAAAAATAACAAAGCCCCAGGAGAGGATGGAAGCTATCGTAAGTGGAAGATATTCTATTAAATTAATTAGGGAAACTGTTTCATCTATGTTTGCAGCAAAGAAAGGTGCACAAAGAATGGAACAATGCTATAATAATCCTTTTACATAAAAAATGATATAGAACGGACCTAGAGAATTATAGACCTATTAGCCTGTTGTGTCATCGAATGCGATGACACAACAGGCCCCGATGAATCGCCCCTTCTCGAATTTTCCCATTGATCCCTGGCCTGGAAATCCCCTATTTATCGCTACATCAGCGTATATAAATATTGGCGATTTTCAGGTCAACCAAGTCAGTCCCTCACGGGCTCTCCGAGAGCTTAATGCTCTCGGGGCTCTGCTCTTTTTTTTTGCTTTTTCCATACTCTGTGGCTGAGATTTTATTCTACTGCAACCTGGTATTTTTATTTCGACTTAACCTTTGTCATGTAAGAAATATCTTGCCTTTTTCAAGGCAAGATAACAGATGAAAACATTTACGAGTCCATATCCTGAAAATGAACTTAAGTAGAGGAGCTATCGTCGATGTTTTTGAAGCGCTCTACAGAGCACCCGGAGGCTACAGAAGGTGTTTAGACCACTAATTGTTCCCCCGAGGTGACATGGCACCCGACAACGTGGTTAAAATCCGCACCCACGACCCAGCTCGAGTTCACAAAAGGCTACACACCATTGACTTCAACATGGGTTGAAGTCAAGAGAAGAATGGAGAGAACCATGGACTGTTAGAAAGATATACTCTAACATTCTTACATCGAGGTATATCTGCAGACCGGATGCCTTCGACGTGCAGGCGCCTTTGACGATCCAGCCTTCTTCGAAGTTGGAAGCCCCAGATGCCGATGAAAGTCCCGGAGTAGACACAGTCATCGCCCCCCTGTCGAAAGTGGTTGGACGACCATGTAGGCTTCGGTACACTGGTACCCTACGAAACTGCGTCGGATATGGTAGATGGGATCCAGACGACCGAGAAGAAGATGAACTCGTTGGAGGAGTTGGCACACCGTCCGAGGATGAACTTGCAGAAGTTTGAGATACCGTCATCACCATCGACCTCCCCTGTAAGTAGTTCAGTGCTGTGAAGTTTTGAACTTTTATTGAACATTTTTCTTGTGCCTTTTTATGTATTTTACTTGTATTTTATTGTCTCGTATTATTATTGTACCGTTTTTAAATAAAACGAGCATTTCGAATTTATATAAATATACACCAGAACTGGTGGAGAAATATATATATTTGGGTCACGAAATAAGAACCAGCAGGTATAACGAAACATGCGAAATCCAAAGACAAATTACTTTAGCCTGGCCAGCCTTTGGAAAACTGTAACACCTTCTTAGGGCCAACATACCAATTAGCCTCAAAAAAAATATATTTGACCAATGGAACGATCTATGCTGGAAGTGACGTTGTGGGACCGAATATAGAAACGAAGATCAGCAAAGAAGGCTGATGTTGCGGAAGGGATAGCAGAACTTAAATGGAATTGGGCAGGCCATGTAGCGAGAATGCATGACTCAAGATAGACGAGTAAAATTACACATTGGAGGCCAAGAGCAGACAAACGTAGTAGAGGAAGACCAACTACACGTTGGGCTGACGATATTAGGCGTATCACGAAAAATTGGCAACAAAGAGCACCAAATCGCAAAGATTTGAGGAGTTTAGATCGCAAAGATCTGGTCCAGTTCGGTCGAAGATGTGGGCCTTTCTTGGTTCTTCGGTTTTAGAGTTTTTTTGGTTGGCTTTAGCCTTTTTTAGTGTTTCGTTTTTTTTTTTTTGTTGAAAAAACCGTTTTTTAAGTTTTTAATCACTTTTTGTTTACGGTCAGTAAAAGTCGTTCTGTCTTTTTATAAGATGGTTAGAGCATGTTAAGTATCTAGGACAGACCGAGGACGATCTGTGTCTTGAGTGTGGAGTGGTGGATGACGCGCATCAAGTGGTATTCGTATGCCCGAATATCCGTATGCAATAAAGGTGAACTGTTTATTTTAATGCATCGTATCTGTCGGCGTCAGTAGAGAAACTATTCAGCTTCCACTACTAACGACGAAGTCTTAAGTGAATTCTCAAAGAACTTGACTACATTACAGAAGTCAATTTACATACATGTTGTCTTGGTTCCTACTTGTATCTAGTGTGCGGTGTGGAGTGACAAATAGACCACGGCCCGGAGGTGGAATATGAATATCTGGAGTCGCATCTAGTTCAAGATGGTTGAAATAACGGCGCGGTCACTTCTTTCTGCCTATCGCTTTGCATAAAGACGGTTACCTTACAAACCATGTCGGGTGCAGACATGGGTGGGGTGGCACGACTGGAATTCTATGGCAATCACGGAGTGCAGACGGATAGCGACAGATGGGATTTATGAGCAAAGCTGACGGGTTGTCACGGGGGTAAATGGAAGTAGTCTATACACCTTCTGATACCTTCGGGTGCTCTGTAGAGGGCTTCGGAAATGTCGTCGATAGCTCCTCTGCTTAAGTCCATTTCCAGGGTAAGTAGTATATTTAGTATATTTCTCTTCTAATGGCTTGTCTTGAGAAAGATGAGATATTTCTTACATTATAATATTCTTCGTCGAAATAAAACACCAAGCTTATAGTATAACAAAATCTCAGCCTCAGAGCATGGAAAGCTAAAAAGGAAGCAGAGCCACAAGAGCACTAAGCTCTCGGAAAGCCCGTTGACTTCGTTGACCTGAAAATCGCCAATATTTATATCCGCTGTTCGAGCGATAATTATGTATATCCAGGTCAAGAACCAATGGGAAAATTCGAGGCGGGGCGATGCGCATCAAAGTGCGTACTAGTCTTGCGACTATGGCACTCGATGACAGGGTCAGATGGTAATGCTCGCTAAGGCAAGGCGCTCACCAACGTGGCAACCAAATGGCGTGGCAATGGCAAGCGAGTGCTGTGGTGTCCCAGTGGCAGATAGAATTGTTAAACCTTTATAAACATAATGTAGTCGCACGTATCGAAAGGTCGCACGTGCGACTACATATGTTTATACATTTTACCTGCCACTGGGACACCACAATACTTGTTCGCCATTGCCACGCCATTTGGTTGCCACGTTGGTGAGCGCCTTGCCTAAGAGTGGTCCCAGGCCCGTGGGTTGGAGAAAGAAGGGGTGAGTTTTGTTCGTAGGCGGTCAACTACGGTGAGGCGTAGTCGTTCGAATCCAACATACCTGGGACACCTTTCCAGAGGTCTTTTAAAGATTCTCACCTCCCCCCAAAAAAAAAATTAGCATCTGGATGCTGATACGAAGAATACAAGTTTCTAGAAGGAATAAAAGAAAAAGACAAAATAATACCTAGCGGGAGACGCTTAAGCAGGGCATATCGCTAAAAGCGATTATTATTGATATAACCCATTTCTGAAGAAATATAATTAGAAAAGCCGATTTAAAAAATATTAACAATAAATTTATTTTGTTAAAATGTAGATTAACCAAACAAAATTACGTATTGCTGCTGCCAAAACCATGTACATCTATTAATACCCGCGGTGCATATTAACTTTTATGTCATGCTAGTTCGTTATTGCATCTACAAATAAATATGTTCCAAAAAAATCCAAAATTTGATTTCGTTTTGACGATATATTTACTAGTAGACATTCTATCGTCCGTGCTATCTTGCTACGCTACGGAAATGCTGTCAAACGTGTCAAACTAAAACCGTGAAAATGCAAGATATTTTTGAGATCCCTAACCAAATTAAAAAAAAAGCGGATCCTTTCAGAATCGCCAGTTTTATATCACTTCTAAATATTGTTTTGAAATGTTGTTAAATAAAGATGTTTTAATAAGTTATCTTTTTGTTTATGTCTTTACGCTCGCGCGAGCCATAAAGTACACTTTATGCCCGCGCGGGAATAAAGTACACTATTGCGTAGTTGGTAACTAAGTAATAAAAACACGATTATAGACTAGTATGACATCAAATTATACAAAAACGCCAAAATATAAACTCCTAGAAAGCTAGAAAAGCTGATTAACTTTTGCTAGAAATTTTGACTTTCTACTATTTATCTCTCTTGTCACAAATCTATAAATCTTTCACTAAGGTGATCACAACTAGACTAAACAACAAATTTGATGCATACCAACCAGTTGAGCAGGCAGGATTTAGAAAGGGGTACAGAACAACCGACCACCTTTACACTCTTAAAATATTGATAGAAAAGACCAACGAATACAACATTCCAATATATCTAGCGTTTGTTGACTATGAAAAAGCGTTTGACAGCATAGAACTATGGGCAGTGAAGAAGCACTAGTTAATTGCCGAATAGATTCACGGTACAGAATGTTAATCCACAATATAATATATAATATATATATATATATATATATATATATATATATATATATATATATATATATATATATATATATATATATCAAAACGCCATGAGAATATAAGAACTCAACTAGAGAGAGATTTGCAAACTCCATTAATTAGAATTTGTAGAGGTGTCAGACAAGGGGATACAATCTCACCCAAATTATTTACTCTGGCGTTGGAAGACATTTTTAAATCTATAGACTGGGACAATAAACGGATTTGTATAAACGGGAAATATTGAAATCGTCTAGGATTCGCCGATGATGTACTCCTGATAGCAACAACTATGGAACAACTACGAATAATGATTTCAGACCTAGAAAAAACATCTCTTGAGAAAGAACTAAAAGTGAATCTATAGAAAACTAAAATAATGACTAATACAAAAGACAGATCAGTAATTACCATAGGTGGAACAAACATAGAACACGTCCAAGAATACTTAGGACAAGCTATCAGAGCAGACAAAAGTAACTAGACTAAAGAAATATCCAGAAGAATAAGAATGGGGCGGGCTGCATTCGAAAAACCCTCATATACTATCAAAAACCAAAGAATACCTTTAAAATTAAGAACGAAGGTATTTATTGCATGCGTCCTACCTGTTCTGACATTTAGTACCCAGACGTGGACATGTTCCAAGAGCAACTTAGATAGAATAAAGAAAACTCAAAGAGTTATGGAAAGACACATGTTGGGAATATCGTTGAGAGAGAAAAAAACGAGTGGATAAGATGCAAAACCGAAACAACAGACGCTGTCGAACATGCATTGAAATTAAAATGGAAATGGACTGGGCATAACGAAAGATATCAGGATGGAAGATGGACTAAAGAAATTGGCCGCTGAAGACCATATACTGTAAAAAGGTCAAAAGGTCGTCCGCAAATGAGATGGAAAGATGACATTGAGCAAAGCGCAGGTCCAGTGTGGAAAAGACAAACAGAAGACAGAGACAAATGGGAGAGGCCTATATTCAACACATGAATAGATTTTGGGCTATTATAGGTAGATAGACTATTTAACTAGATTAGTCGTAATAAATATCATGTTATGTCGAGGTCCCAAGAGAATAAATAACCTGTACCATATTTCATAATATACAATAATCTACATTTTACTATGTATCTACCCTACCATAAATAGTCGTCTACGTTTTTGTTTATAGTTTAATATTTTTAGTAGCAATAAGCGGAATTTTATTGTGGGAAAATGTTTTTACTATAACATCCTATTATGATTATTAAAACCGAAGTCAGTAGTGCTTTATGTAAAATACTACTCTGATGATAACTGTATTTTAAGTGTTTAATTAACATTTTTGTGTTTGTCAACACAATAAAACATAGCCTCCCAAAACCATTTTATTGCATTAACAAACAAGTAATTGTTAAAGTAAGTATAAACTTACCATATCAGTTCAGTACACACGGATTTCTGTTACACTCCGCACAGATACCAAGTAAAAACAAACAATCTAACAAACTTTCTACGATTTTGTAAAATCCATTCATTACCAGCACACACCAACTATTGTATTCCAAACCAAACCTATTCTTTTATTTTACCGTGTATTTTGCAGTCGGAAAAAAAGAGAACAATTGCACATCATATCCCACTCCCAACCAATGGGCTGGATGAGTGTCCCCCCTTCGACCCCTCGCTGGTTCCGTCTATTATTTGGATTAATTGCATGCCGCTTCCGCTTTTTACGCTCAGCCAACTCCAACTCATGAAGATCCTCTATGTTGGGAGTAACTAGACAACCAATTTAAGTGTTGCTAATTATGTAAGCAGAATATTAAAAAATATATTTGCGTATTTTACCGTTACCGTCGACGCTACATTATAATATCACATATATAGTAATAATTAAAACTAAATTAAGTTTTAGACTTTAAAAACAGCAGTTTATAAGATACAGGGGCTTCCGATAGAGACTTCAGAATTTTGACAGGCGGTTACAGCCATGAAAAAGATTACAAGAAAGAACAGTAACAAAAAATGTGATATGAGAACACTAAAAGATAAGGAAACAAAGGAGACAGTCGAACGGATTCTTTCAGAATAGCTAAGTAACATGGTATAATCATATGATCCAGAAGAATCACTCCAGAATATATGTGAAACCTCTAACAAGATCAGAGAAGAACATCTAATAGAAAATAAACCAAAGAGAAAAAGTTGGATGAATGACAATGTAGTGCTCTCACGTAAGAAAGAAGAAAATCCAAAAATAACAAAAGAGGGTATACAAATATTCAGAGACAAATAAGAACAGAAATACGAAAGGCCAAAGCAAATTAGTAAAAAACACAGTATGAAGGGATATTTATTTATTTATTTATCGTATGGCAATTACAACACAGTATGAACAAAATTAACACTAGTAATATAGGTATATGACAAACTTTAAATAATTAAAAACAAACATCAAGTGTATTAACATAATCAATTGACTCTGAAGTTGCAAACAGGAAGTTTTCAGGGCTACCGTTGTAGGATCTTGAGGGACACTCTTCAATAATGTAATCGATCGTTTGGTTCTTCCCACAGTCACATTGAGGAGACGGATTCTTTCTCCATTTATGTAGCATATATGCACATCTGCCATGTCTCGTTCGGATCCTGTTTAGAGTGGACCATGTTTTACGTGGAAGATCAAAACCTGGTGGCTTGTGAGTAATGCAGGGCATGTTATTTTGCCATGCATTCCATTCTTGGGACCATGCATTCGTAATGTTGAACTCCTCATGTATCATTCTTGCCGTTTTCATTGGTGGTTTTCTAGAACGTAGACGGGTATTTCGTGCATCCTCGGTATCTTGGTGGATCGGCAGGTTTATATTGTTCATGATCTTTTTGTATTCACGTGTAAGTGCGTCAACTCATCGTAAATGTGGAGGTGGAATGTGACTTAATACTGGAAGCCATTGGGTGGGAGTTGATTTAATTGTACCAGCTATCACCCTCATAGTGCTGTGCAGCTGAGTGTCGACCTTTTTTACGTGTGGACTGTGTAGCCAAACTATGGCACAATATTCAGCGGTCGAGAAAACAAGGGTTAAAGCAGTAGAGCGGAGAGTGAAAGCCGTTGCTCCCCAGGTGGTACCGCAGAGCTTCTGTATAATGTTATTTCTTGTACTCAACATTTGGGCAGTTTTTGTTAAATGCTATTTAAATGATAGCGTTCTGTCTAGTGTTACGTCCAGGTACTTCGGTGTTTTGTTATGGGAAAGTGTGGTATTTTCAAACCGTATGTTGAGTTCCTTTCCAGCAAGTTTATTGTTCAGGTGAAAGCAACTTACTTCTGTTTTGGATGCATTTGGTTGAAGCCGCCACTTGCGAAAATATTTGCTCAATATATATTTATATAAGTCTGCCGTCAGAACTTCTTCATATGTTTCTAGTGTTCTGCATCGTGTAGTGAGGGCCCAGTTATCAGCGTATCCGAACTTTCTTGATTGTGTTTCTCGCATATCTGCTAAATATAAGCTAAATAGTAATGGAGATAGCACTGACCCCTGTGGTAGGCCATTCGTAAATTTCTTTGGTGGGCTGATATCTGTGCCCATCACTACTTGAAACATTCGGTCGTTGAGCATGCTATCTATTAAACGTGCTATTTGTTTACAGGGGATTGCACGGAGAATTTTGTATAGGGCCCTCTCTCCATACTGTATCGTAAGCTGCCGAGAGATCAATAAAGGCCGCTGAAGTTTTAAGTCTTCTTTGGAAACTTATGAAGGGATAGAGTTGTTAGAATAAAAACAATACATTTAATATGTGAAAAAGGTAAAACAAGCAGCTGTTCTTAGAAAATCCAACATTGCTAGCAAAGTGCAAGATCAACATGGAAACATCGTTACAGATAAAAATTAAGAAATATGCATATGGGCCAAATACATACAAGAACTCTTTGATGATAATAGGTTCGAACAACCTCCGTCCTACATATGTAATCACCACTTACCAATAACATCAGATGAAGTGGAAAAAACAATATCACAACTGAAAAGTGGCAAAGCTCCTGGGCCTGACAATGCATATGCTGAACTTATAAAGCTATTTAACACCGATAGTATTCAACGACTAGCAAAACTATTTAATGACATATATTTAAAAAGAGTAAGACAAAGATCATGGCTAAATTCAACGTTTATTGCTTTACCAAAGAAAACACAACCCGTATCTTACAATAATTTCCAGACCATCAGCTTAATGAGACTCATTTTAAAGTTATTTTAAAAAATCATACATCGAAGGATATTATATAGACTATGCGAAGAAAAAATCAGTGGTACACTGTTTGGTTTTCGGAACGCAGTGGGTAGGTGAGAGACTATATTTAGCACACAAATGCTATTTCAACAATATAGAGATGTGAATTGCAATATTTATGCATGCTTCATTAATTACCATAAAGCATTTGATACTGTAAAACACGACAAGCTGATGGAGATATTAACAAATATTGGAATAAACACCATCTTCTTCTTCTTCAGTGCCTTATCCGGTCCGGATGTTGGCAATCGTCAAGGCTATCATAGTTTTGTTGACTGTTCTGCGAAACAGCTCTGCTAAGGTCATCCCAAACCATTGTCGGAGATTTTTCAACCACGAGATACGACGGCGTCCCGGTCCTCTTCTGCTAAATACTTTACCCTGCATAACGAGTTGAAGAATTCGAAATTTTTCTTCGTTCCGCATCACGTGGCCGAGGTACTCAAGCTTACGTTGTTTAATTAAATTAAGCACTTCTTTTTACAATTAGCGTCTCTTAGCAAGGACAATGACGTCGACTTTGCTAAGTATGACAAAAATGAATGAATGACAAAACACACAAAACACACAAAAAAAGCACTTCTTTTCTTTTATCATGCGCTGTAGGACCTCACCGTTGGTGACATGGTCCACATAAGATATTTTAGTATCCTTCTGTATATCCACATCTCGAAGGCTTCGATTCGTTTTTCACTGGCTTGCGTCAGTGTCCAGACTTCAACTCCATATAGTAACACTGGAAGAACGTAGCACCTCACTATCCGCATCTTGGTTCCCAAACTGAGGTCACTGCAGCACAGCAAGGATATCAACTTAATAAATGTAGACCGTGCCATTTCAATTCTGGATCTAATCTCTTGAGCGTAGTCCCTTGTGAGTTGAGGGTAGTTCCGAGGTAAGTGAATCTGTCGACTCTCTGGATCTTTTCGCTATCTGCCATTAGTGCCCTGGGATCTAAATTTGTACGGCTAACAACCATGAATTTAGTTTTCTTTCTTAATATTGAGGTTCAGTCCATATGTTACGCTCACAGTTCACACTCGGTCTAGTAAGGCCTGCAGATCGTTTAGGCTGGTTGCTAGTAACACAGTGTCATCGGCGTAGCGGATATTATTGATGTATTCACCGTTCACTCGGATTCCCATGTCTAGGTTTGTGAGAGCTTCATTAAAAATCTTCTCAGAGTATATATTGAAAAGAGTCGGCGATAGCACACATCCTTGCCTTACTCCTCGCATGATCTTCACTTGGTCGGTCAGCTGGTCTTCGATCTTGACTTGAGCACGCTGGTTCCAGTATAAATTTATGATGATCCGAATGTCCTTCTCATCCAATCCTACTTCGTCCGCAGCAAATAATTATTAAATAAGGAACACTCTGGCAATAGAATTATAATTCTCCAAAAATATTTTTGATTGTCACGAATATTCCATTCACGATGCACATTCATCCAAAATGTCCTTTGACAATGCTCTCTATTTAGGGAACACAACATGTCACTCAAGAATGCTTGGGAACACAACATGCGGTGTTCCCAAGCGGTCACCCATCCAAGAGGTAGCCGCACCCGACACTGCTTGACTTCTGTGATCGATCGAAAATCGGTATATTCAGTGTAGTATGGCTGTTGTCCAATCTATTATTATTATTTTTTAACCTATTCTCTATCCTTCCATTGTTGGATATAGTTTTCTCCCAGTTCTTTCCATCTTTCCCTATCTTGAGCTGTTCTCTGCCATGTGGGACCTCCTTGTTTCCTGATGTCATCTTTCCACCTCATCTGTGGTCTGCCTCTTGATCTCTTTGCATTGTATGGACGCCACTTTCCGAGAAGAAGGTGTTTATTGCGCCACTTTCCGAGATGCCATTGTTCCATCGTCCGTCTTGGAGACGTTCATTGTGTCCAGCCCATTTCCATTTCAGTTTTGCTGCTTGCTCTATCGCGTCTACTGTCTTTGTTCTGGTTCTGATCCACTGGTTACGTTTTCTATCTCTGAGTGATACACCCAACATTTGTCTCTCCATCGCTCTTTGTGCGTCTCTGCTCCGTAGGTGAGCACCGGTTTTATACAGGAGTTATATACCTTGCCTCGTAAGTATAAAGGGATTGTTTGATTTTTTAGAACGTAAGAAAGTTTGCCGAACGCTGCCCATCCCGTTCTTACTCGTCTTGATATTTCGGCTTTTTGATTTTCTCTGTTAGCTCTGATTGCTTGTCCTAGATAGATATACTCATTTACCTGTTCTATTTTTTCTGTTTGTATTTTTATTGCCTCTTGGTCTTTCGTGTTTGTCATTACTTTTGTTTTGTTGAAGTTAATTTTTAGGCCTTTTTGCAGTGATTTTTCATGAAGTTCATTCATCATTAATTCCAGTTCTTGTCTTTCCGAGGAGATCAGGAGTATATCATCCGCATATCTAAGGTGATTTAGGTATTTTCCGTTAATACATATTCCTCTGTTTTCCCAATCTGTTGATTTTATTATGTCTTCGAGGGTCAAGGTAAACAGTTTAGGTGAAATTATATGGCCTTGTCGGACTCCTCGTTTAATTCTATCCTCGTTTAAATCTATTAATACTGACATTTAATTTGTTAATCCTAGCTTCCCTTATTCGTCATCGTATGGAGCCATGTATTAGTTATATTGCAATTTAAAATTACAGAAAAAACTGTTTTTAAGGTCTTTAAGCACAATTTTAGAAAATTATCTTTTACACAAACCTTCTACTGATAATAATAAACATTTCTACGGATAGTAATAAACACAACAAAAAAGAATTATAAGCAAATAAGACAGATATCGAGTACAGTTTTTTTATTAAATATTGCCCAAGTACTTTTCCTCCTAGAGCATCTTCAGGAAAAATTTTTCAAAATTGGGCTATCCAAAAATATATAGAGAAAATCATAAACATTAAATGATACATTAACACAACACGACACAAGGACAAACACTTTAAAAATTATTAAAAATCGACGAAGCTACGTATTGGGTGGAATCAGGAGAGAGAATGATTCTCTCAGAGTGAGAGACCAACCATAGTAATAACCAAAGTGATAACAAATAAACTGAATGACATTATAACACTAATAGATGAACAACAAGGTTTTAGGTCGGGAAAATCATGCACCGAGGCTATATTTATAATGAAGCAAGTGCAAGAGAAATCATAACAATACAGCAAACCCGCCATATCTGTGTTTCGTGGACCTTAAGAAGTCATTTAACTGGGTTAAATTAAAAGACGTTACTTATTGTACGTAAGTCCTTTATTGTTCAACCTGATTATGGATGAAATTATAAAAAAAGTAAGAACTAAAAAGGATACGAAATAGGAGAAAAACAACTTAAAATAATCTGCTATGCAGACGACGCAATAATAAAACAAATGATGGAGTTTAAATATCTAGGCATCACATGCACATCTAGCTACGGAAAGCTCAAAACTGAAGTGGAAGATTAAGTGAATAAAGCAAATAGAGTCGCAGGTTACCTGAATGAAACAATATGGAGAAATAAGAATATCGGCAAAGAAATGAAAGGCAGAATTTACAAAACAGTCATCAGAAAAATAAAGACATACACAGCAGAAGCACGACCTGACACACTGGACAAAAAGGATGTTAGAAACAGCAGAGATGAAAAGTTTATGTTAAGACACTATAGGATAGAGCTAGAAGTACAGTCGTGTGACACCAAATAGAGTAGTAAATACGGCAAGAGACGGTTCCAAAATAGGAAGACGATCAGTAGGAAGACCACGAGAAGGATGGAACATTGGACAACTTACTGGATGCACTTTGAACAACATCAGTGTCATGCATGTATAAAAAGAAGAAGAAGAAGAAGAGGAATTATTTGGGCGCAAGTATGGCGCTAAAGTGAATTACAAAACAAAATGTTAATTTAAAGTTAGAAGCTGTAAAAGTGTTGGTGGACAAGAATTTACCAAAGTAACTATAGATAACAGAAAGAAACATACAAAAAACAATCTGGAAAGATTTTTATATGTAAATTAAGTACTTAAACTATCCTTTTCAGTTTTTAAATGAGCTGTAGCGAATTTTAGTATTACGGACTTTCCGATCACTAACTAACCGTACTAGTAGACAGAACCTTCATCACCGTTTGGCAGCTAGCATTTCAATTGTGCTGGGTAAATAAATGGTGTGTTTACCTTTCTGAAAACACTTAACGAGCTTATTTTTGTTATTGTTGTTACTTAAACGAATACTCAAATGGTAAAATTATTATTACAAAGAGAGCTATTTACGTAAATAATGTTTTCAGAAAATGTATCAACATACGATAATGATAATATGAATATTCGCTATTGTTGCTGCTTTTTAAAGTTGTTATGCATTAGTAACTTGAAAAAACATTCTATAAAAAAGATATTAAAAAGTAATTAAATGGTATATGGTCGTTTTTTTTTGGCTTGTAGATTGCTGCAAGGTAGATAATGGTTTAAGTAAAGAGATAATAGGATTTATTTGCAAATTAAATGTTAACATGGAGTAGAAAATTTCAGTGGATTATTCAAATCTTAGACCTACTAGAAGAAACATACCAACTAATATATGAGACATTCTACAATATTTTCATCTTTACATCGGAAAGAAACCGACGATAATAATCTCTGAACTCTGAAGTATGGAATCTTCAAAAGTCATCTCAGTCCAGGACGCCGCCTGACTGACTTTGCTGTAAGATTCGTTCTTTGTAGTCCCGGCGATAGTTCCCGAGGGACTATAAAACGCTCTCTCGTCGCCGAGTATACGCCGAGCGCTTGCTAAATCAGACCCATTTCTGTCATCTAGCGATCCGAAGCGAAATGGCAGCTGTAAGGCTAAGCATCAACTTCCGTAGCACTACCTCTATTATCGACAGACTATCAGCAAGGAGGCTCCCTGTTCCCTGTTTTCCCTTTTTTTAGTCCCAAAAACTGGCTTCCCTCCTTCCCCACAGTCTGACTCTAGCAGCCTAACTCATACAGTCTAACTCACTTTTTAATTCTTATCAAAAAGTATTTTCTCACATTACAGCATCTTTGTCGTTGATCCAGCTGTCTTTCTTCCTATTCTTTCTTCGCGATTACTGTACAGATATAGCTGTGTACACTAGTCCAACCTGCTTTATTTTCAATCATTTCTCTCACTGTAAAAAAAATTCACACCTGTCTTTTTTTCCATTCTGTTTCTTTCTGCTAGCCATCTGTTACACTCTAACATTATATGTGTCACAGTGCCCGAGTATAAGCATTCATCAATGTCGGCCTTTCCAAATCTGGAGAGGTAGACTCTAAAACACCCATGTCCTGTGAACACCTGCGTCAGGAAATATTCCAGTCGCCTATCTAGAAATATTAGTATAAATAAAGGAATAAGGCAAGGATGCATACTATCCCCTATGCTGTTCAATCTTTACTCGGAACTACTATTCAAGCAAGCCTTGGAAAACCTTTCCACAGGAATAAAAATTAATGGAGAACCAATATCTAGCATAAGATATGCAGATGACACTGTCTTACTGGCTGATACAGACACAAACTTACAGGGGGTTATAGACCACCTCAAGGATGCTTGTCGAGTGTTTGGAATGAAGATCAACGAAAAAAAAAACAAAAGTAATGGTGATCCAAAGAAAACAGAATATCCCCTTACCTATAAAAATAAATGGGAATATTTTAGAACAGGTAAACCAATACAAATACCTTGGCTGTTGGATTAATTGCAAGCTGGACCCAGAACAAGAAATTAAAGCGAGAATTGCTCAAGCTAGGGATAGTTTCTTTAAGATGCGCGTTCTATTCTGCGATACACATATAAATATTAAATTGAGATTAAAACTTGTAAAATGTTTTATCTGGTCTGTTCTTCTCTACGGAGTCGAAACGTAGACTTTAAAAATAAAGAGCCTGAATAGAATCGAGGCATTTGAAATGTGGGTGTACCGTAGAATTTTAAAAATTCCTTGGACAGCACGAAAAACAAACGAAGAAGTACTAGCTAGACTCAATGTAGAAAAAGAACTATTGAGAACAGTCAAAAGAAGAAAAACCAGTTATTTAGGGCATTTGTTGCGCAACGAGAAATACTACATCCCTCAGTTGATAATAAAAGGCAAAATAGAAGGAAAGCGAGGAATTGGAAGAAAAAAAATGTCCTGGTTACGTAATATCAGAAACTGGACTGGACTTGGATTTGAGGAACTCTTAAGAGCAGCTGAAGATAGACAAACGTTTGCCACCATAACCGCTAACCTCCATTGATGGAGACGGCACTTGAAGAAGAAGATGACCACAGTCCACCCAATCTCTTATGTTCGGGATCAACATCTTTGTTCACTGTGCCACATCGTCCGTGTAAAATAATAGGAGACTGGAATGCAAAAAGAGGAGATACAAAAGCAGACGACTATTTATAAAGGAATAGTAGGTAAGTTTTTGTTAGGCGAGGGTAATGACAGGTGCGAATGGCTTTATCCGTTCGATACCAAACTCAGTATAATGAACAAAATGTTCAAACATGTTTCCAAAAGCTAATAATACATGCTAGTGATATTAAATACTCAACAGGCCATGTAGGCCTAGAGCTAAAATATACATATTCTCCGTTTAGGTCACTTTTGGTCTAATCATTCTCATTGTCTGCTAAATCGATGAACTATTGTCCTTCATTTATCTATGTTTCTTGTTTTCTCTCCAGTCATAAACTCCTCTTTTTCTGAAATCTTTTTGTACGCTGGCCTCCTCTCATTATCCTTCTAACGCTTTGCTATTCAATATAGAGTTCTGTATCCTTATTCGTATCCAACCTTCCACCATGTTTTTACCTTCATATGTAACTCTAAGCATTTTTATTTTCCAACTTTCCAATGTCTGTACATCTGATATTTTCATTGTCTATACTTCACTACCATTTATCACAGTGGATCTGATTACAATCTTATAAATACTTATATTTATTTTTCTCGGTACCTATTTGGATTTCATCAGTGATCTTTAGACTTAGGCAAATATGCATGTTCAAACATAGAAGATAGAAAAAATTTTTTCGACATCAACTGATGTGACAGGAGCATATTAAGTTATCTATGAGACATTGGTCTACATTGGTTTTCTTCTGAAAATTTTTCCCGGAACCGTGCCAAACCCTACATTTTTGTTAATTCTATATTTAATTTTTATATAATTTGTACTAAAGTTGTTTCATTAACGTTTTCATCAGAAGAAATAAATGTTTCCACTAAACAGACACTTTCTGAAAGCGGATTACAAAAACATAATTTGATTTCAGAAAATGAATAATTGTTTAACAATTTCATTTTTACATATTCGTTTAGCAGAAATAATTGCTAGATTGTTGTCATCAGAAAATTCAAAAATAAGCTTTTAATGTCTTCAAAATGATTGGCGTAAAAAAATACAGCCTTTTACCAGGTTCCCCATCTTGTCACCATTGGTTGTGGAAGAAGTAATGTGTTAGCAAGCCTGTCTTTATACAGTTGAATTCTTAATAACAAATCCTTCGCCTTAACAAACAGTTTTTTACACTTTGTTAATTTTGTTAAATTTCATATAAAGCTTCTTGTATGGTTAAATCCAATTAAGATCACATATTTATGCACTTTTGCGACTTTTAAAATACAATTATTGCAGTGTTCTTCGCAGATCCAATTATTGCAGAGGGAACATTAATCCCTTGTTCTTTTGCCTCTTTTTCTAAGACCTATAACATCGATCATTTCCTGTTTTCGCCCTCTTTGGTTGAAATGTAGTTCTTTCTGCAGAAAGCGAAGCTTCTTCCGAGTATTCTTCGGTTCCAAATAAAAATCCGCATTTTTTCTTCAATTGTTTCGAAACATTAGGAGTGCAAAATCTCTTTCTAATCTGCGGCTTCATTAGGTCCAAAGCTTTATTAAAATTGTATTACATACTGATACTGTTAGAGCCTAAGATTTTAGATCCTATAAAAAGAATTAAGCCGTAACAATAATTGTTTCTTCGTCACGTTTCGATAGATTTTTCTGTATTATCTTGGTGTAGGTCAAGATTATAATTATATTAATAATGGAACAAAGCTTCGCGTGCACTGCAGTCAATATCCTGCGTTAAAATTCATAAGTGTGTGTGGATGTACCGTTGAAAGAACTAGGATATAATTATAAATGATAGTGGATATAATAAATTTAATAGCAATTGTTTACTAACCAGATGAATATTCAAAGAGGATCCTCTATAAGTCCTTACGCTATGGGAATTGCTAATATCCAGGAATTGTTTGTAACGTTTCATTTTGTTTACCAACATAGTCATAACTATAAATATTTATTACTCAGTTGTCACTATTGTGTAGGGATGTATAATAAAACAAAAACCTTTAACCTCAAAACCTAATGTTATATATGTTCATTCAAGTTTGGTTTAACTACAATGACTGAAAAATAAAATTTTTTATCAAGTCAATATAAAAATTAAATATTAGATGATCGAATTGACGTCTACATTTAAGCACAACTTTACATCTTCCGACGATTAAGTATTAAGGATAATTAGCATATAGTTAAATCTGGTATTATAATTAACTGTTTTGGACACATCCCAAAACACAGTAAATTGGGTCAGTTCAAACTATGATTATAATAACTAAATATACTGCCCATACACTTAAAGGCATCATACTTATTAGAAAGACGTCATACCTAGGACACATAATGCGCCATAAGGAATTTGAGCAGCTCCAAGTAATATTAGAAGGCAAAATCGAGGGTAAAAGGGGTATAGGAAGCAAGAAGAAATCCTGGCTCCGAAACATCAGAGATTGAACTCACACAACAGGAAATGACTTAATCCATCAAGCCCAGAACAGAGAGAAATTTGCCATATTGATCGCCAACCTCAATAGAGAAGGTACTTAGGAGGAGGAGGACACTTAAAGGTTTTCTCAACTTTTTTTATTTCTTCTGTTCATTGCGATCGTTTTCCCATGTTTCGTATATCTTCCTTATAGATCTCCAGCTACTACAAGAAATCCTTGATATATCCTTCATCTGCCATTCTCGCCAAGTGACCCAAGAAACATAAAATTTTTGATCTAACTTCCGACTAGATTTCGTCTGGTTCCGAAACTTTATATCGGTTCTTTCAGCCATGTTTTCTTTTACAATGGGTGGTAGGATGCTAACCTGGCCCATTAACCCTCCTCACACACCTTGGTACTAACTTAAACAGCCAATGGAACCTTCTTCTTCTTCTTTAAGTTCCATCTTCTATTGAAGGTTGGAAATCATCATGGTTATGCGGACCCTATTGACTGCCGCTCTAAAGAGTTCTGCACTACTGCATTCAAACCATTCCCTTAAGTTAAGCCACGATAGTCTTCGTCTTCCCACATTTCGCTTTCCTCGAATTTTGCTTTGCAGAATAAGCTGCAATAATGAGTATATTTGCCATCTCATAACAAAGCCTAAGTAATCAAGTTTTCTTCTTTTGATAGTTAATATTATCTTAGCATCATTTCAGATTCTTCCAGGAACTTCTGCGTTTGACATTCTTTGAATCCATGATATTCGCAGGATTCTTCTGTAACACCAAAATTCAAAGGCAGCCAATTAATTTAGATGTACTTCTTTTAATGTCCATGCTTTCAAGCCATAAAGGAGAGCAGTGCATACGTAACACCAAAGCATTCTTAGGCGTAGTCCTAAACTTATATTCCGACAACAAAAAAACTTTTTAAGTTTAACGAGTGATATGTGTTTTAATTTCTTTCGTTTAGTCTACATTTGATGTTATCCACATTTCTAAGTATTTGTAGGTATCCACACTATCAATTACAGTATCTTCAACAATCAATTATATGTTCGTCATTCACTGTCTCATCTCCAAAACGCAAGTTATTTAAAACTTCTCCATTGATATATATACTTTCTATTGAATCTGAAAGCGCTTGTTTAAATACCGCTTCACTGTAGACATTGAAGAGTAGTGGTGACAGCACGCAACCCTGAAGGACTCCTTCCTGTATTTCCATATCTTAGGTGTTCTGGTTGTCAAGTCTTACCTTGGCAGTTTGATTCCGATGTAGATTAGATATAATTTTTATATCACAACTGTCAATATTTTTGCTTTTTACTATATCTACAAGCTTTTTATGTTGAACCTTGTCAAATGCCCTTTCAAAATATACAAAACATAAGTACATGTCCTGTTTTATATCCATGCATCTCTGGGCCAGCACATTCAAGCCGAAAAAAGCGTCTCTAGTGCCAATACAATTTCTAAAGCCAAAATTGTGTGTCACTAATTTCATATTCAAGAGTGTTAACAATTCTGCTGTATATTATTTTCAAAAATGTTTTAAGTGTGTGACTCATTAAAGGTATTGTTCTATGATTTGAGTAGAATATTGCACTTGTCTTTTTGGGTATTGCCACAAAGGTCGATTGCAGCCATTGTCTGGGGATTGTGGCAGTCTGATCTCCATCAATGAGTTTTAATAATTCGATGGGCACAGCAAGGTATTTGGAACGAGAGAACTATGGAGAATAAGATATCTTGGCTTTAAAACCCGAGAAAATGGTTTATTACATTGTAACGTTATAAACGTCACATCTCTATTAATTTATATTTAAATAATTATTTCATTTTAATTTCTTTAGTAATTTGTTAATTTGTTTATATTCAGTTTAATTTTACTATTTTTTATTTAAAAATAGTTGGCGCCCGCTATATTTCTTCCCCTGTTTTAATTTCTTCCTCTCTCATTATTTACTCTCTCTTTCTGTCACGTAGAATAAATATTCGCTCTCTCTCTTTGTGTTTTGACTAAACTCAAGAAATTCCATTATTGCGAAATCCATTTTTGTATTTATATTTTAATCATTATCTCTAAAATTTTTTTAAACAATCCTTGTATATTCACAGTACATTAAAAGCGAGTTCCTAATTATTTTGGCTCATTTGTGAGAACGCCATTAAATAAAAACGATCGGTGACAGAAATGACAATTACCAGCATAACAATTAACCTTGTAATTATGAATAATGAAAACCGCGAATAAATAAAAATTCCGCTAACTGTAGACAGGAAACGGTAACTGGTGCATTGTTTATAGGTCGAATGAAAGTCAATATTTTTATGTTAATTAATTCAACTTTTTTACATATTTGATCAACTACATGTATTTAGATCCATTGTAAAATGTAGCGCAAAATACTAGTAACCCATATAAATTAAACTTGTTCTTACTTGTCTTACTTGTTGGCATACTAGTGCTCTTAGATATCGGATTTGAATTTGGTTTTCTCTGATATTTAGTAGAGAGAATTGCCATACAATCATACAGGTTGCCAATACGAACTGTTACCAATAAAATAGATGGCTGAAGGCCAAAAAGGGGACCCCGAAAAAGATGTATAATGAAGTAGATGCCGACGCGCGATGCTCAAAATCTAATGTGCATCAGAATGTGCAACAAAAACTAATTTGCCTTTAAAATTGAAAGAAGAAAAATATAGAACCAAGATGTCCCAAGTTATGCTAAAAAGAGGGTTGTGCTATGGACTAGCAATCCAAAACAACTTACAGCGCAATCCAAACAACAACAGAAACTATTGCCTCGAAACCGGACGGATACTGAACAACATAAACGACAAAAGCAACGGAATAAGGAGATTTTTATGGAATATGTTGACTTGGTACAGAACTAGAATAGGGAAAGAGTCATTAAACAACTACAAAAATATAACGTGGATATAACAGCAATCGTGCCGGTCTCAGCTTGCGTAAAGGAGGGACTCTGAACTAAGGAGGGATCCTTCAGTACTCTGCACAAGACACACTGGGCGGGGAAGTCCTCAACCCAACACGACGCGTTTTAAAGGCTGATAGGAAAGTTACTGTAGATATACAGGATAGGTACGAATAAGGCTTAGCCAAGTAAGTACCCCTGGGTCAAGGACTACAATTCCTGACAGGTGCGGTACCACAGAGTCGCAGGCAGCAATCAAGTTGACTTAACCAGCTGTGACACTGCGAACACTCACCAATCCTTCTGGAAGGCGTGGTGTGTTAATGCCAATATACCCCTTAAAACCGCGATGTCAGATTTTAAACCAATACAGATTTATTCCAGGTGAGTGAGATGCGTCCAAAATCTCACACTGATTTATCAGTCTGTCTTAAGGATTCTGGGGGGACAAAAACTGACTATACGGAAACCCAAAAACCCCATAACTCTGATTTTTAGTACATACAATGCCAAAAGGCTATGGTCCGAGGAGATATTCACAGAAAAGTTAAAAAGAGAGGTGAAACTTTGAAAACACTGAAATCAGGGTATATACAGGGTATAATAAACATCTAAAGTATATCATCTAGAGTGGCTTCTCTTATTATAAAGTTGAACAGTAGATACCAACTTAAAATTATCCAAGTATACACTCCAACAACAGACCATACAGACGAAGAAATCAAAATGATTTATAACGATATATGCCTTGCTCGCTTAATGACACTCGTACTTAATTCAAAATTTTATGTTTCGATTTTAACGCAAAAATAGGTGTAAAAGAAGCAGAGCTAGAAACATCCTTGGAAAAATTCGGTTCCCCAGGAAGAAATAACCGAGGAGAAACGCTAATTTAATTCCTACTCCAGAATAATGCAGTAATCACAGAACGATACGAGTGAAAGTCCAAATCAACATAAAAAGAGAAAGGAACATAATTATTTAAAATAAATCTTATGGTATCTGGACACCCCCATTAGATATTGCATCATAAACGCCTTACAAGAAAGTTACCGAGTGCACTGTCCTATAAGAAAATCAGACCAAAAATTAGATTTCTACCAACCGAGAAAGCAGGCAGGATTCCGATCAAATTATCAAATGATCACCTCCATATAGTAAAGATACTCATTGAAAAATCTATAGAATACAACAAATCCCGTGTCCCCACTTTCACAGATTTTCATAAAGCGTTCAACACATTCGAAATAGACAGCTTTATAGAAGCAATGAATGACAGCTAGGTTGACCATAGGTATAGCGAATTTATTTGCAATATTATTATTTACAAAAATGTGACTATGACGTTAAGATACACGATAAAACCAGACCAATAAAAATAAAACGTGCGATAAGGCAAGGAGATACATTGTCACCAAAATTATTCATAACGGCATTAGAGTATGCCTGTAAGATTGGGATCAATTGGGACCACAGAAGAGTAATAATAGACGGTGAAAAGCTTAACCATCTTTGTTTCGCGAATGACATTATCCTTAGCACAGATAATTTAGGAGAGGTCATAAGTTAAATGAATTGGACTTTGCATGTTCAAAGGTGGGCCTCAGAACAAGTGGTCAACTTGACAAAAACTAAGTTTATGACAAATGTGGTCACCAATAACCATTTAACTATTCAAGACAAAGTGGTAGAACTGGTGGAGAAATATACGTATTTGAGTCATGAAGTAAGACTCAGCAGAGATAACCAAGCATGCGAAATCCAAAGATGAATTACTTTAACGTCGGCAGCCTTTGAAAAACTGCGAGACACACTAAGGGGCCAAATACCAATTAGCCTCAAAGGAAAATATTTGACCAATACGTATTACCGGTCATGACCGATGGGGCCGAAGGAAACTATGACTCTAACCAAGACTACGGCTTCGAAATTGAGAGTGGCATAAAGACGAATAGAGCGGTCTATGTTGGGAGTGACGTTGCGGGACCGAATAAGAAAAGAAGATCTGCGAAGAAGGTCGAGTATTCCTGATGTTATAGAAAATATAGCGGAACTAAAATGGAACTAGTCAAGCCATGTAGCCTGACTAGTTCCATTGTAGCAACTTAGTAGAGGAAGACCACCTACATGTTGGGCTGACGAAATCAGGCGTATCATCAAAAATTGACAACAAAGAGCACAAAATCGCAAAGAATAGATAAGTTTAAGGGAGGTCTTTATCCAACAGTGGACGCGATAAATGCTGGATGATGATAACAGCAATACAAGAAATGAGATCGATAGGAACGGGAAATATTGGAAATGGAAAATGCTTTAATCTTTTGGTGGGGTAGTAAAAATAGAAATAAAGACACATGTGTCGTTGTCATTGCAAAAAGGTTAAAAACAGGAGTAATAGGTTTCAAGCCAGTTAATGAAATAATCTGCTATATTAATCTCATGGTAAAATTGTTCAATCTTACGATATTTTCAATATATGCTCCACTAGAAGATAGTGGAAAAGAGAATAAGAAGGAATTTCACAAACTATTAGACTAACAGATAAAGCAGCTCCAAAACATGATATAAAATTGTGATTGTAATGCTAAAATATACAAGGAAGATTAATTAAGAGAGGTGGTGAAAACATATGTGCAACATAAAATGTGCAACAAATCTAGATTTGCAGCAAGCATACGATTTCATGAAAAGAACCAACCTATGATTAGCGATGTTAGAAATGTGAATAACAAAAAAATTAGCGGAGCGAACACAATTGTGCGTGAAAAATACGTATGCATAGGTAAAGATAGGAAACAAAACATTAATGCCACTTAATACATCATCAGAACTCGGAAAAGGAGATCCCTTGACACCGTTGCTGTTCAATTTTACCTTGGAACATGCAATATGTAAAAGATAGTCGGAGCTAACAGAGGGTTTTGCCAACCAAAGTTCAAAACTGGCATTGTTCTTTGCTGGTGACATGGTAAAATGGCTCATTCTATAAAAGACATGCGAAAGGTGTTTTTACAACTCGAGGAGAAAGCAGTAAAAGTACGACTTCGAAGTAATAAAGGAACACAGATCACAACCAAGTAGAAAAAGAAATTTCAGTAAGAATATCTACTGGGAATGAAGCATTACACTGTTTTCCAACATTACTGCGCTGTTAAAAGACAATCTAAACTAATAATTTATAAGTTAATTATTGGCCCAATTATTACTTATGACAATGAAACCTGAACCTAAATCAACAAGAAATAAATTAACTGATGGTATTTGAAAAAAGGTTCCCAAAATTATATTTGGCCTTCAAAGAGAAGAAATAACAGGAGAGGACGCAGCCATGCTGAATTGGTGACTCAGTATGGTAGTGAATATAATTAGATATATAAAAGCTAACCGGATAAGGTAGGCAAGTCATCTGGTAATACCAGAGGACAGCAAAGTGTTAAAAACAGTGTTTTTCTAAAGACTGGATGGTACAAGATCAGTAGGCCGTCCCAGGAAAAGTTGGAAGTAAATTTGTCTAGGATTCGGGTACAATGATTAGAAATTCAAGCACAATACTAATAATGCATAAGAATCTAGTAATGCCTTAAAACTCGGTGTTTGGGTTTTATATATACCCTATTGTCAGACTGAATGGTGATATAAACCTTATTAATGGATACTAGGAGGATAAACTCCAATGATATTGATGATTTGAATAACCTTATTACCGAAACAGTGAATAAAAACCTTCTGGAACTGAAAAAACCAAAAACAACATACAATGAATTAGACAAAGAAATATTACAACAAATAGAAAGAAGGAAGATCTTAAATAAATCTAACAAAAGGGGAATCGACGAATATAGAGAACTTAATAGGCAGATTAGAAAAGGAATCAGACAACAAAAAAGAAAAGAAAACGAAAAATTAATAACAACAACTATTGAAAAAAATAAGAGTATGAAATGCCTCAGACCGACACTAGGACGACGTCAGATGATATCATTAATGGGAAAAGACGAAAATGAAATTACAAGTAGAGAAAACATACTGACACGAATAGAAGAATTTTACACAGAACTTTACAGATCACATCAACAAGATGATAAGATGAGACCAGCACGGAAATTAATAAAAAATGTTGGATCAGAAATAATGCCAAAAGTAACAATTTCAGAGGTAACTTACAGCATTGGAAAACATGAAAAGAAATAAAGCTGCAGGAGAAGATAGTATTACCACATACCTATATGATATTAGAAGGCGGTAAGGAACTAATTGCAATTGTAACTAAACTTGTGGACAGTTGTTTACATCAGGGCAAAGTCCCTAAGAGCTGGAACAACTCTAAAGTAATCTTATTACACAAGAAAGGTGATAGTCGAAAATTGGAAAACTACAGACCCATCAGCCTACTGTCACACCTGTTTAAAATACTCACCAAAGTCATAACTACTCGACTAACAAGGAAATTAGACGAATACCAACAAAATGAACAGGCAGGTTTTAGAAAAGGCTACTCAACTTCCGATTACCTGTTAACCACAAAAATATTAATAGAAAAATGTAACGAATACAAGTCTCCAGTTTTCCTAGCATTTGTAGACTACGAAAAAGCTTTCGATACCATAGAACACACGGCCGTAATAAACGCAATGCAAAATTGTAGAATAGACAGCAGATATATTAACTTAATAAAAGAAACTATGAACCAAGCTACAGCTACATACTACCTAAATGAAAATGAACACACGAACCCTGTACCATTAAACAGGGCAGTCAAACAGGGAGATACTTTATCACCCAAACTGTTCACCTTAGTTTTGGACGACGTTTTTAAAAACCTAAATTGGAAATATAAGGGAATAAACATCAATGGCCGCTACCTCAGTAATCTACGATTTGCAGATGACATAATCCTGATAGCTACTGACCTACAACAAATGCAAACCATGCTTTTAGAACTACATACCGAATCTTCTAAAATAGGACTGAAAATGAATTTAAACAAAACAAAAGTCATGCACTCTGAAGACACCGTGACAATAATAAACGATAAAGTTATAGAAAAAGTTGAAGAATATATATACTTAGGACAAAAAATTATCCTAAATAGGGAAATTCAAACTGAAGAAATAAAAAGAAGAAGAAAGTTAGCTTGGGCAGCATTCGGTAAACTGAACTGTATACACAGAAATCAACAAATTCAATTTCATCTTAGATCTAAAGTTTTTGATGCATGCATTATTCCGATATTAACTTATGCGGCACAAACATGGACAATCACAAAAAAGAATATGAATATACTTAGAGTCACTCAACACACGATGGAAAGAGCAATGCTAGGTATATCACTTAAGGACAAGAAAACAAACACATGGATAAGACAGAAAACCAAAGTCACCGATGTGGTGCAAGGTTGAAGAGGCTTATGTTCAGATGTGGACGTGAATGGCTAGACGAAGAAGAAGAAGGAGGAGGATAAAGGATAAAGTAATGCAGCTAAGTTTATAATTGGCAGTTTGTTTCATGAGAAATATTACGTACTCTTTACATAATCAAACACAGACGAAATTAATGGTATAGGAACTTAAGTACGGTGTACTTAGACGTACATTAAAAAATTTAAGGACTAGAAAAATAAAACACTACAGACTCACCCTGAGTTGTGCGCAAGACAAAAAGAATCAGATATCCTAAGTATGACACGATAGCACATCACATTTCGAATAATTTTAGGTTTTTATAGGAATCATCAGTCAAAGTCCACTCAAGTGGAGTCTAAGAGGACAGAGAAAATATCAGATCATCAAAGGATCCTTCTACGTAATTACACGTTGAATCGCATGTTACAAACTATGCGATTAAGTTTGTATGCTGATTTCCTGAAAGTGATCTCCCATATTTCGTTTAACATGCGTTCGAAGTACAGAAGTTTTACTTTATTTTACATTTAATATCATTCACTTTAAGATATCCATTGTAATTCCTCCTTACTTAGTTAGTTAGGAACTCTTTTATCGTACTCTCAATCAGATGAACCAGGGGGGCGCCAAAGTTTCTTCCGCTGAGGAGCTAGACGTATTCACTGACGAAGATGTCATACAAACCAAGGTGTAAGACAAAAAAGGATGATGAGTTTGGTTTAAAAAACCAAAAAGTTCATACAAGCCAAACGCTGTATGCCTGGAGCAAGATTCAACAAGGGCAAGTTTCAGCAGGGCTTGAAACCACTGTGTGGCATCATGAGGCAAAGAAAATGCTGTAATAATATTAGATAAATGGACAGAAAAGAAACAGCGGAAACTAAACTAAATAGATAATTTTTAGAAGGAATCAATACGATTACATACGATACATCTAAAGGTTAGACTGAACCCTGAAGATAAAAACGATACGGCATCAGACTAAAAAAACTGTTAAAGTAAACATACAGGAGCAGCCCAGAAAACGTTAGAACTAAAGAGAAACTAAGAGAATAAAAAGAAAATCAAAAACGATTTGGTTCACCAAAGATATTTAAAAAAATGTCTAGGAGAGAAAGTAGTTTTTCTAAGAGATGGATTATTTTTAACAACCACAAAGTCATACAAGTCAAAGTCAACAAAATCCAATATGAAAATACATAAGACAACAGGAAAAGGAAACGAAAGAATTTGATAATTTTTTTTAGATGGAATTAACCCAAAAATAATTGTAATGCTAATTACACATTTATTTTCTTTTTTACGTTTCAATTTCCAATCCGGAAACCGTTTTCAAAAAAATTCCGAAATAAAATTGTGATTCAGCAAGAGTTACATCTGATTTTAATTCAATAGTCATCAATTCAATAGAGCTATAAGTTTTTTAAATTGCGGCTTTTATTTCGTACTAAAACAAGAGGCGATTATATAATTAGAACTGAAACATTCCAAAATGTATAAATGCAAAAGTTTTATCAATTTCGAAATATTTTGTAAGTGGCAATAGTATTTTTCCTACTATAATATTTTTTTGCAATTTTATTCTCTTTAAATTATATATACGATAAATAATTAAGTCCAGACCTGTCCTATACGCTTGTCTTGACTTAAGTCAGTTGTATGCAACCCAACATACAACTACGCGGTTTATGAGTTGCTGATATTAAATATAATCTCGGAGCTTAAAATGTACGAAAGAAGTTGTTGATTAATATTAATATATTCGTTTTCTTTTTTTATAAAGTTTTATATAGCTATAAAAGGCAATGAAAGCCTTGAAAAATTAACTAAAAGGTTTCTCGTAAACAAAAAGCAACAATAGTTAAGAGGATATAAAGACAGAAAATCATACAACTAACGTTTAAAATTAATCAAACTTTTATGAAGTATTGGAACATAGTAACATTTTCGCTGCAATATAATGTAACAGCGATCAGTATGATATTTAGAACCCTAGAGAAGAAATAACTCAACATTATTTTTTGATCATACTTTAATCGTTAAATTATATTATTTTTATAATTTAGGTATTTTGCAATGTGATGTATTTAACGCTGATATCACTACCTATTGAAAATGGTTTTTATTATAATATTGTATTAAATTGAGTTAAATATTTCACAAAAATTTTCACTAGTTCTAAAATGAACTTATTTTGGGATTTAGTCCAGGTTGTGAGGCTGTTTCTGATTTGGTTTCTTTGCGGATTCCTGTTTAAAATGTCCCCTTTAAACAAATCAGAAGGATGCTGGCCGAAATATTTGGGCAGAAATTGTTTAAACAATGTTCTTAAACAAATTCCAAAAATCAATTTTTTCGAAAAATATTTTTTTAGATTTTTTGGGTCATAGTAAACAAAAATGGGCCGATGTCATGAATGTAAAGTTTAAACATCGATTTCTTTTATTTTCACCCCTACGAGGGTAGAGGTTTATAGGAAAGCTCGGGGGTAAGAGTGGCAAATATTTTTGCACCTTTTTTGGGGTCTCAAAGTTGACATTGTCAGCAAAATTCAGCTTTTATCAATTGTCGGTAAATGGGTTCTTGACAGTTTATACTTATTGGCCTCTTTCTTAGCATCGACAATGTAATAGACATCTAGAGAAACCGCTCTTGGTAATATAGCTTCAGTAGCCTTCTGTGAGTAGCGTTGATAACCTCTATTTAATATTTTTATTACTTTATTACAATATGATCTTGTTTAATTATATATTACAACTACTTATTAAGCACATATATATTAGCACACTATATAAAGTGCTATCATTTATCTTTCTAATGAGACTCACACCATATTCGGAAGATATTCTAGGTGACTACCAATGCGGCTTTCATGCGCGAAGTGCACCAAATTTTCATAGATTCCCAGCAAGCATATAATTCCATAAAAAGAAGCAAATTGTGGATAGCAATGTTAGAAATGGGAATACCAAGAAAATTAGTTGAATTAACGCAAATGTGCGTGACACACTCAAATGCGCAAGTAAAGATAGGAAGCAGACCATCGATGCCATTTGGTATAAATTCAGAACTTAGGCAGGGGGACCCCTTGTCACCGTTGCTGTTCAATTTTGCTTTAGAATATGCAATAAGTAAAATACCGTCTGACTGATATGAGGAAAAAAAGACGAAATGCATGCTAGTAACCAAAATCCAAGACCAAGAGTAAAGGAGTTTAAATACCTGAGGGTGATAATCACAGCTGACAACCACATAGAAAAAGAGGTCTCAGCAAGGATAGTTGCGGGAAATAGAGCATTATACTCCCTTTCAACATTATTAAGATCAAAGCTGCTAAAAAGAAAATCTAAATTAACACTGTACAAGTGTTACATATAGCAATGAAACATGGACTCTCAACTAGCGGGAAATCAATAAGCTTCTATTATTTGAAAGAAAGGTTCTCAGAATAATATTTGGCCCTCAAAGAAATGAATTCACTGGGAATTGGAGAAGGAGCCGCAATGCTGAATTGGTGACTCTGTATGGAACTGAAAACATAGTTAGACATATCAAGGCAAACCTAATAAGATGGGCAGGTCACGTGGTACGATCAGAGGATGAGTCTTAAAGATAGTGTTTTTTGAAAAACCAAATGGTCGAAGATCAGTAAGCCGACCGAGAAAAAGATGGAAGGATGATGTTGAAGCAAATTTATCTAGAATTAAAATGCCGTAAAATATCAAATTTCTATAACCATTTAGTTTAAATTATCGCCTTTCAGATGTGCGTTACAATAGCTCTAATATATGGGGGTTTGCTTCCGTCGACCACCACTTGGAATTTGTAGGTGCAGATTTTTGGCCTTACAAATGCAAACGAGACTTTTAATCAAAACAGCGAACTGTAATCATCTCGAATTTATCGGGACATCCCTTTTTTGTGCCTCAGCCCTGGCGTTCCCTGGCCAACTCTACTATTCTACTGCTTGCTACAATTATTACACCACATTTTAAAGGTAAGTGTTTGTTTCTTTGTACAGATAACAGCAATGAGTTATGCCAAGGTACATTTCGTAATATTTAACTTACTTGCTAATTTATTCACAAACAAAATATTGCATTTTTCGTCGTTATTATTCTAATTCATTTACCAGCGACCTCAAGTTTTACCCAAAACATTTGTTTAAATGTATTCTGTTGGAATAAGAGATATAAATGATCATAGGAATGAATGTTTGTAAAAGAACTGTTGGAATCCAAAAATTAGGTTTTGTCTCTTTTACCTCTATTAATTTATCAAATCTGTCCGTATAAAATAATAATTCCAATAACAGAGATTTTTTTGTTCGAATCAAATTATACCCCAAAAAAAGATACATTTTATTCCTTTAAATGGTACGTATAAAATATCGACGATGGAAAATTACAAAATAATTGGCCACTTAAAGCAGTAAATGTCGAACTTACCCCGCACTTTTGATCGACGTAACCATGTATTACAATTCGGATTTCTGGGTCGGCTGTCATTTATCAATGATGCAATGCAGGCCCGTATTCTCGACGGAAATTCCTTACATACCTTTCCATATTAAGATTTTAAATCGCATTTACTGTTATAATGTACATTACATTATATAACGCTTTGATGCTGGTATTATCCAAAACTTAAATTATCATTTATATGTATTATCCAACAATGTATAATGTGTAATTTGCTTATGTATATATATATATATATATATATATATATATATATATATATATATATATATATATATATATATATAATTACGTTGATTTTTATCCCATATGGTTGTCTCTCAAGTGCCTTTTTAAATAATTGGTCTGAGTAAACATTGAACAATATCGGCGGCAAAACGCAACCTTGTGTGACTCCTCGTTGTATGGAGATTTCATCGGTGTTATCTCCAATTTTTACGATTGCAGTTTGATTCCAGTACAAATTTTAATGACACGAATATCCTTGTCATCTATTCCGATATTTTTCAGTATTTGCATTAATTTTACATGCTATACTTTTGAATGCCTTTTCGAAGTCCACGAAACATGCAAATACATCTTTTCTTTGGTCACAGCATTTTTGTAATAGGATGTTAAGCGCAAAAAGTGCCTCCCTGGTTCCCATAGCATTTCTAAAACCAAATTGGGTGTCTTCAAGATCTTCTTCGCATTTGCATCTAATTTTGTTGTGAAGTATTCTTAGAAAAATTTTTAGTGTGTGGCTCATTAGGCTAATTAATGGATTTTTTGAGCATATTCTCGCATTGTGTTTTTTAGGTATTGCGACAAAGATGGATTTGAGCCAATCTGTGGGAATCACTCCGGTGTTATATATTGAATTAAAAAGTCTTACTACTACTTTGATGTTATTATCCTCTATTATTTTGAACTAGTTGGTGTGTCATCTGGACCACAAGCTTTTCTAATTTGAGCATTATTTACCTGCCTTTCATGGCTGCCATTCTTTTCTTATTTCGTGCTCATTTACAATAATTTTGTTATTGTAAACGAGTACAGAGGGAACTCGTTTTATAAATATGTTATTCATTTCTTTTAATTTTTTGTGCACATTAAAAATTCGTGTTTAGATATTACATCCTCCATTTCGTCGCAATTTTCTTTCATCCATTTTTCTTCTGCTAATTTGATCTCCTTTTTTATTCTTCTCTGCAGGTGTCTATATTCTGTTTCATTAGATTTTATCAGTCGAGGTTGTTCCATTAATTTCAAGATGTCGTCTGTCATCCATTTATTTTTCTTGATTAAGTTTTTTCTGTAATCATTGTTTGTGGAGATCTCGTTAACTTCGTTTTTAAATTCACTCCATAGTTCTTCTGGATCTTCTAGTTGTTCTCCGAATTCTACATACCCTACATCAAATAAACACGTTATGACTTACTATATTGTACAGTTACTATAAGATTGGTTATAACCATTGTCACTGATGTCTCAATATATTTTATATTGTGCCAATTATCTATATTAAATGAGAGTGCAAATTAAATTTATATTAACTTAATATTTTTTTTTGTTTTGACTTTAACTCTTGTTTGTATTGTGTGTTCATTGTTTGTTTCATGTTGTTTTTAGCCTTTAATTTTTATTAAAACAAATACCTTTATACTGTGGCCTGATGATGGAACTACATTTTAAGCCTCGTAAGCGGTACCTAAGATTGTGGCAAGTGACTATCTCTTATATATATGTATTATAGACTCACGTTGGCAACCTTTCCATCATTTAAATCGTTTTCGTCCATAGCCACCAAAGTAGATGACACCTCTGTACGCTAACCACTCCAGTGGTAAAGATTTAGGAGACATTCGTTGGACTTTCCGAGTTTGTATCAGCCCGAGTGTCTGACGAAGCAAGGATGCTGAAATAACGTCATAACACTCTATTGATACTGATTCAGGCACGAAAAGATTAACGAATTTGTCCTCTTATGCCATATATTTGGCTATACAATTCAACTAAGCGATATAACCTAATAATATATATATTCAAATATTCAAATTTCAATTCATATCGTATTGGTTCTTTGGAAGAGGTAATATATTTTGTGTTTTCAGATGAACATGGCTGTTTCCATATTCAGACTTTTCCCTTTTGTGTTATAACAATGTAAGGGTATTTGAAGAAGAAGAAATTTGACGGAATTCTTCTCTGTGGTAAAGTAATTCAATAACTTTTTCCAATTAAATTCTTTCAAATGCTTTTCGTAGCTTTACAAAACGCGATAATTGGGTCTACTTATTATCTATATGTGTATATGATGATCCAAAGCTAAGCCGTTGTTTTGTAACTGCTAATGTTTTCGACGTATTTGATATATTTATTACATACATGTTTTATAAAGGAATGGAATAGTTTTTTTATATTTCTAAAATTGCATTTAATTTGACACAGAATCCTCGTAAAGCGGCCGTTTAACTGTAGACGGTCCTGACCGTTACTGCTATCATTATCTGAGATCAAGAATATCACTTGATAGTAATGCAGCTCAATTAAAGGATAATAGTGAAAATAATTATAGATATAAATACGTTTTAGTGAGACACCGTCTAGACTCAAGATTATTTTGAAATGTTATTGATATAAATGATGTCGTGTAAATCAAGATTGGTAGTATTTTTTTGTAACCTCCCATTTATTTACAATATGTAATAATATTACAATAAGTTAATTGTGTAATTGTTTTACAAGTAATATACAAGAAGTTGTCCCATGACAATTTTCTATTTATATTTTAATTTTAACAAAAATTACTTGTTAATTTGGGATTTAGAAAAAAAATATACCTAAAAATATCTCAGTTTAGAATATTGTTGGGAGCAATTTGTGATCTCTTTTTTAACAGTCTTGACTTGAAGGTCATGCGTAGTGAACTGATTAGGTACATACCATGTACCATACATTGTACATTTGTAATGCGTAGTAGAACTTTTGATTAAAACCTCTCCAAGATATCTACATTAAACTACACTACCAATTTGTTATGTAGAGATAGTTGTGAACTTTTACCTAGTAACTAGTAAAGTCTGTTAAGCTTAAGGCCCAGTTGCTTTCTTTTTATAAATATACAGTGGATGATCAAATTATTAGAGCCACCTAGTAAACTTCAATTTTTTTACAAAAAGGGTATATATTTGAGCTACATAATATATTAATGCGTTTGTTTCCATTTGATTATCTTGTAATACTTTATGAAAGTACACTAAATAATCTGACAACAGTGTCAACACAGCAGGCGTGGCAATACGTGACTCAGATTCCATTGTTTGTCAGTACTGCCAGCCTAGCTTGCCTAGCCTATTCTTAGTGTGTAGAGTAGAAATAGTTTCCATTACCCTTTAGTGATATTGTGACAGTCATATACTATTTTTTGTGAATTTAGCAAACATTGCATATTTGTTACACCAGTGGTACCAGAACATGATGGGAAAAGCCAAAGACATCTAACCAAAGATAATAGCAGAAATAAAAATTCTATTATAGAACACTAATTACTCCATAACATCATTTTCTAAAGTTTCAAGAGCAACTGTGGACAGTATAAAAGAAATAAACTTGACGAAAATTTGGATTTACTCACGGCGCAAACAAAAATGTAGTCGAAACCAAAATTACAACACCACGAGATGAAAGAAAAATTCGAAATATTGTCTTAGCAAACAGAAAATAACCTCGAAGTATTTTAACAAAAATGGTGCAGGAGTCTGGCATTCATATTTTACCAACAACAGCTCGTTGGCGAGAAAAGGATCTGGGGTTTTCAAATTGTCGCCCTGCTAAAAAGCCTTTACACTCACCAGCCATGAAGGAAAAAAGGCTTCAATGGGCTAAAGATCATAAAGGTTGGACCATTTTTAATTGGAATAAGGTAAATAACATTACTTAACATTGTTTTTCTTGTATGTAGTTTATACTTGGTTAATTTGCCATCTACCGTGTAGATCCTCATGGATAGAGCTCAATTTGTGAGGAGAAGACCTGGGGAATAATACAAACCGTATTCTATTGAAAGGACGGTAAAGCATCCCCTGAGAATCATGGAGAGGTCTATCATAATCAGCTAAAGAACTGGTCGACTCTACATTTTTGAAGGAACAACGCGGCAGGACCAGTACTTGAGAGTACTGCAAACAAAAATGCTTCCCCAAGTTCAGGAGTGGTTCCCGAATAAAGTTTCACGTTTATGCATGACTCAGCACCTTGTCAAAGAACAAAATCTCTTACAAAATTCCTTACTAACAACCAGGTTGTCGACTGGCCTGGCAATTCGCCAGATCTAAGTCCAATAGAAAATTACTGTGATTAAAGGTTTTAATCACAGTAAAATAGAATTAAGCATAAAAACAGGTTTTATAGATCAATTACATACGATTATTAAAAAAAAAGTAAAACTATGGGGTGGCTCTAATAATTTAATCACCGCCTAGTGCTTCTATCTTAGCTCCCTGTTGAGATGCATACCCAGGTATTTGATATGGTATTTTTGTTGTAACTCTTGGTTATTTAAAGACCCTGGTGCTGATGTGTTCTTTTTAATTGTGTTATATGGATTGACTTGATCTCGTTTATTTTTATTCTCCACTGTCTCAGCCAAATTTGTAGTTTGTTTAGATTGGCCTCTAGTAGCTGGGAAGCAACGTTGGGGTTTGGATGTGAAGCTCAAATTACTTTGTCATCTACTTACATTGCTGTGATGATATCGTTGCTCATAGGTATATCAGCTGTAAATATCTGCTAGAGAACAGATCCCAGAATACTACGTTGTGGAACCCCTGCTTTGATTGGATTTAAACTTGTATACTGATCGTAATGTCTTACTAGAAAATGCCGGTCATGTAGGGGCGATTTAAGGATAAGTAAATAATTTAAGAGTAGGGCTTATCTAAGTTTGTAGATTAGACAAATGTGCCAAACTCAATCAAAGACTTAAAAAATATCTAAACAGGCTGCTGAACATTATTTCCTTTCTTCTAGAACTTTATGAATAAAATTACAGAATCTATGTATTTGCTCAGTAGGTAAACACTGTTAAATCTCTGATTATATACAAGGACATGTCCCAAATGCCTAAATTTAAGCTGCACAGAAAGTTAATTGGTTCAAGAAGACGAGGCAGGCCAATAAAGAGATGGCAGGAAAAGTGGAGGAAGACTTAAAGCGCCTCAAAATAAAGCACTGAAAGGAAACTTACGCTATATGAGATAATTTGATTTTTAGATTATGTGATTTTATTATTGTATATATATGTAAAACTAAGTATTTTGTAAAATAAAAATGTAATTTTGCTCTAGGCATTCATGGCCTGTTGTGAGTTGAAATAAAAGAAATAATACTACCAAATTTTCAGTCGTACACGTAAACAAATTACTGTGAGCATTATAGGTTTTCATTTATGACATTTAGTCACCAACCTAACGGCAATGCTGCCCTACAGATAGATCAACAAGACATTAAGGTTATTTACTTTAAATATCTGGGTTGCTTTATTACAGACCAACTAGACCTAAGTAAAGAGATCAAGTGCAGAATTGAAGCAGCTCTCACAACGTTCCTAAAAATGAAATCGTTCTTCTGTAACTACAATTAAATCAAAGACTTTTCTACGATGTATAAAACATAACATAAGAAGACCAGACCTGAACACTTTTCTATCAGTATATTTTTAATGTAAAAAGTGACTATATTGTCTCAAAATTATTTCTGAATCTGAATTTATTTAATCATTATATTTTACACATTTCTTTTTTACTGTTATTCTTTTGTGTATAGTTCGCAAACATATTGTAAGTTATGACTATTTACTGCAACAAAACCAGCCTATAGAGAATAACTACCGGCCTTTAAATCTTAAAAATCATATCGTCGCATAATTTCACACGCTTTACATTACTTTGTTAAAGGCAGAAAAATGTCCTAATTACTGCACCCCAAGCAAAAGCGAAATTCGCACAGTTGGTTTACATGTGCGTATACAGGTTGATGGATATTTCCTGCATTGCGAGAAGTCGAAAAGGGAAGCTGACTTGTTTCGGGGGTGAGAATATCCTGTTCTAAACGGATGCAAGGCATAATCTTTTGAGCCATGGTTAAATATTCATCCTAGTGTTCCTGAAATGAATGGAGCATTGGCTATGGACGATCCTGCTTTTCGCGCCTAAATGATTTAACTGCTTGGAAATCTGATTTTAGATTAATTGCAATAATATTACTTAATATAGTAAATACATAATTAATTTATAAATTCTTTAATAACACTAAAAAATCTGAAAATGATATTTTTAAAGAATCTTTTAATATATTCTATTACTTTCTTCTTCTATTTTAAATGTTTTTAAAGCGTGGTAGATTATTAATAAGTTTACCAATTTTTGCTAAATGTTTAGTTTTATGTTGACCTATTTCCATTTCGTTTTCTTTTGCAATAATATGACTAGCTGCAAATTGAACAAATTTTTGCACAAATAATAGAAGGAAATATAAGTTTCGGAAAAATCAATTTCTTTCAAAAAGTTTAGAGATTAGAGTTAGATATAAACAGTCTTTAATTTTCCTCAAAAATGAAATTTTTGTATGCTTCGACCGCTTTATCTAGAGCAGGGTTTCCCAACCTTTTCTTTGTTGGGGCTCCCCGGACTATAAATTAAATTTTCATGCCCCCCTTTGCTTTTTTAATAAATACAACAAAAAACGCACATTATATACTTAAAATTTTATTTTAATTCTAATAAACAAATTTTAAAAGTTTAATTGAACTAGTACATGTTTTTTATCAAAAAAATTAAATTTAACAAAGTAAATATTAATGAGACACTTGAGATTGCATATTCTGTACTATTTGGTTGATTCTAGGATCTGTTTTTGCCAGAGCTATCATCAGGTCGCTATCGACATCAAGACGATTTCGCTGTTTAGTTTTAATTACAACTAGAGCAGAAAAGCCTGTCTCCAATAAGTAAGTTGAAGAAAAAGGAACTAGTATTCGTAAAGCAAGAGAGGCAACCTTCGAATTAACAGGCAATCTTTTAATCCAAAATTTCTCCAATGTCAAGAGATGGAAGTCATCTTTCATGGACGAGTCAACCATCATATCTAGAAATTCTTCCTGAATTTCTTCTAGTAATTGGAACACATCAACAACAAATGGATTTCTTGTCATACGTCATATTGGTGACTCTGAATTGATGTCTCGATAGTATCGGCGAAATTCGTCTTTCAGCGCTTGCAAATGAGTTTTTATGCCAGCTTCAAATTTGCGTCAAGTATATTATTTTTAATTGCTTCGAACAGCCGAGAAAAAGACATAACATTTTCAGAAGAGATTTTTTGATTCCAAAGTTGAAGCTTTGATATAAACCCCTGAATATAATCATAATTGCTTATTATAGTGCCGTTACTGCCCTGAAGTTTTAAGTTTAGTTCATTCAAGGCATCGAATATGTCAGCCAAATAAGCCAACCTCCATTGAAATGTGTCATGTTTGAACATTGTGAAGAAATCGTGTTTTTCTTTGAACTCGAGAAAAAGAATTACTTCTTCTTTCAATTCATAAAGGCGAGCCAACATGTTGCCTTTGGATAGCCAGCGTACTTCTGTATGGAACAGAAGAACTTTGTGATCAGAATCGAGATCCTCGCAAAATAAAGTAAATAAACGACTGTTCAAAGCGCTGCTCTTAATGTAGTTTACAATCCTTATAACCGAGTCCAAAGTCTGGCGTAATTTCTGTGGTAATGTTTTGGAAGCTAAAGCTTGCCGATGAATAACACAATGTGTACTAACCATTGCGGGATTTTTTTCTTTGAGCTTTTTAGCTAAGCCCGATCGTACACCTATCATTGCAGGTGCGCCATCTGTGCAAAGTCCAATTAGTTTATTCCAATCCAAGTCATGTTTTTCAACAAAATTTGATATTGAATTAAATATATTCTCAGAAGTAGTACCTGCTGTCAAAGATTGGGAGTACAAAATCTCTTCTTCAATGATATCTCCGCCGATGTAACGAACATACACTATTAACTGTGCACAACTAACGATGTCGGTGGATTCATCGCAACTAATTGCAAAAAATGGCGATAATTTTACTTTGTTGATTATTTGTGACTTTATGTCTGCTGCAATGTCATCGATTCTACGCTTGACTGTATTATCCGAAAGAGAAATGGATTTCATTTTTTGCTCTGCATCTTCTCCTAAAATTATCTGCGTGGCTTTTAGGACACACGGTTTTATTAATTCTTCACCAATAGTATGAGGTTTCTTTTGCTTTGCTATCATAAAAGCTATTTCAAATGAAGCTTTGAGATGCTGCGATACACCTTTGTGATAACTTCCCGATTTATCCAATCTCATCCTCTTGAGTGATTCTGCTTTAGAAGAAAAAAACTCTTGCGTCTTCAAAACCAGAGTAGGATGTTGTACCTTCAAATGTCTTTCAAGGCGATTGGGCCTCATGCCATCATTACTTAATATAATCTTCGGAATAAGGTAAATCCAAACTTAATATAATCTTCGGAAAACTTTCTTTTTTTTCGCTGCCATTTTGCAACCTATAACAATAAAACAGTAATAAATAAACAAGCAAAATACCTACATCAAATTACTATTTATAAATGCCTCTTTATCTTAATAACGTAATGTATTTAACGTTTCAAAATTAATTCGCACGCGGGTTTGATTGTAATGTGTTAAAAAAGATCCAATGATCAATCTACGAACGCATCTTAGCTTAATCAATAATTTAGTAAATTAAATAAAAATGACAACTGTAGTTTGTAAATATACAAACTTACCTTTTAACAGTGAAACACAATAATTATACACACTCAAACTAATTTCTCAGCAACAAATTGATACCGAAACGTCAAATTTTTCGTAAATTTGTGTGAATGAATGTCACAGATGCTCATGCACGTCCGGTAGGTACTCAACTATTTTCAGTATTTTCTATCTACCTATGATCTAATCCTAATTCCTAATGAACGTTATGCGGAATCTGTGCGAAGGGGTTGCGCGCGGATTTCATGTAGTGGCTTGTCGAAACCTATATATAATATAAACAATCGCATATAAACTGCGATTGACGACGTTGGTGTCGGGTTTTGAAACGGTTGTTGACATATTTAATTTCATTAATTTTATCCGTGTAAATTAAACATTACATTGTAGTATTATTTGTAAATGTTGTTTGATTATTTTTTTTTCTTTCTAAAATCGCAAACGTCTTCCGCCCCCTTGACATCTCTCTATGTCCCCCTTGGGGGGCATGTCCCCTGGTTGGGAACTCCGGATCTAGAGTCTTAAAACATTTACCATGTAGTACTTAAGTAAGAGTAAGTAAGAATACAGAAAATATCGTGGACAGAACACGTCACAAACAAAGAGGTTCTGAGAAGGACGAATAAAGAAATGGAAATTTTAAATACAATTAAAACAAGAAAATTAGAATATCCCGAACGTATTACACGTGAAGAGAAATACACCTTGCTCCAACTGATTATGCAGGGAAAGATTCAAGAAAAGAGAAGCATAGGGAGGCGTAGAATGTCATGACTGCGCAACCTGAGAGAGTGGTACGGATGTACAACAAATGAAGTGTTCAGTGCAAAGTCCGAATAGCTATGATGCCGACCTCCGCCGCGGAGATGGCACTTGAAGAAAAAGATCACAATATTGATAAAGGGTATCTACAGGCGGAAAGACTACACCACCTGAGTTATGCTGATAAATAGTTTTGATAGGAGATGGTCTAGACGAAATCAACACCATGTTAGAAGTACTGGAAAGAGCGTGCAAAAAAATCGGTTTAAAAATAAAAATCCCCAAAACAAAATACATTACGACTTGTCACGTTACTCGTGCCCAATATCAATTTAAAAATTCAGAAACACGAAGTAGACAAGGACATCCAAACAGATGAGATATCAATTGGAATAGCTCACATGGATGGAGAGCTCACATGGATGGAGAGTACAGCATATGGACCTCTTGAAAACGTATTTAAAGACTGCAACATACTGATGAATCTGAAGCGGAAAGTCTTCGATCAGCGTGTTCTGCCAGTAATGATCTACGGTGCAGAAACCCTGTCCCTTACAAAAAACAATGCTTCAAAACTAAGAATAGTAGAAAGAAGGATGGAGCATTCAATGATAGAGTGGAAATAAAAAACAAGATCACAAATGAAGACCTACGAAACAGAACCAGAGTTACAGATGTTGTGGAGAAATCTTGCAGATGTTAAAATAAAGATGTGCTGGCCACGTGTCAAGAAAGAAGGATGGAAGGTGGACATGTAAGTTAATCGAATCGAGACCAAGAACATATAAACGAAAAAGAGGATGACCGCCTACACTAAGGCAAGATGATCTGCGAAAGGTAACGAAAAATTGCAAGTCCGTGTACTCTGGATACAGACAGGGGACGCCTATGTCCTGCAGTAGAATTGAACTGGCTGATGGGAATAATAGACAATGTTGCCTAAACCGGAGTAATAGACAATGTTGCCCGATTCCTTAGGCGTTATTCGGTTCGCAAATGCCTCATGCTTCAGTCAGAAAAAATCTGACATGAGCTATACTAAAATTGTCAAGTTTATTGTTTATCACCGTGAATATATTTATTTTAAAATCCTGTGGTGTTTATTAAAACAAAAGTATAAAACGAAAACCCGAATCAGTACCAGAAAAGAAAATAATGCGATAATTGTTTGTACTTACATATTCTAAATACGTTAAATTATGTTAAGATTTTGATAATTCAAGAATGGACAGCAGGAGTGTGACGTCACATGTCGTATTTTACCCCATCACCGACACTGTGATACCAGTCGAACAGGCCGGATTTAGAAGCGGGCGTAGCTGTAGTGATCAAGTACTGTCCTTAACGACATTTATTGAAGCCGGTTTCGAAAAACGGGGAAAAACAGCCGTAACGTTTATATATCTGACGGCTGCATATGACATTGTGTGGAGAGAAGGCCTGATCTACAAGCTAATGAAGGTCATACCATGCCTGAAAACCTGCCAACTAATCAATAACCTCCTAACCAACAGACTGTTTCAAGTATATATAAACGATACAAAGAGCAATGTCAGAAAGCTAAATAACGGCCTCCCACAGGGTTCAGTGCTTGCTCCAATATTATTTAACATTTACACAGCCGATCTTCCAGAGACAAAATCAAAAAAAAAATTGCTTACGCAGATGACCTGGCTATCGCATTTCAAAACCATGCCAAAGATGTTGGAGAAAGGGCGCTTACCGAAGACTTAAGGGTTCTCTGCGACTACTTTAAACAATGGAGACTTCGCCCTAATACAAACAAAACTGAGACAAGCCTCTTCCATCTCACAAATCAACTTTAGAATGACACCCTTAGCATCACCTTCAATGGCGAGACTTTGAAACATAATAACAACCCTAAATACCTGGGTGTAACGCTCGATAGATCACTGACGTACAAAACCCATCTTACGAATGTAGCTGCCAAAGTGAGAACCCGTAACAACATAATAACAAAGCTTGCTGGAACGACATGGGGTGCCACTGCGGATACACTTCGAACCTCCTCACTGGCCCTGGTGTATTCTGTCGCTGAATACTGCGCACCGGTATGGCTAAATAGCGCTCATGTCAACAAGATTGATGTTCAACTAAATTACACTATGAGAGTAATATCTGGTACTATTAAATCAACTTCACTAAGATGGCTTCCAATTCTGAGCAATATAGCACCTCTAGATATTCGACGAACGGCAGCACTTGTCAGAGAATATTAGAAAATCATGGCAAATAATCGTCTGCCAATTCACCAGTATATTCCGCACGCCGCACGAGACCAACAAAGATTGAAGTCCAGACGACCCCCTGTCCAATCCGTTCAGGGAATGGGTGATAGCTACAATAAGCAAGAGCAGTGGACGAAAAGATGGATGCCAACAACAGAGCCAGACGTCATCAAAATAACAAGTACGTCGATCGGCTTCACTGGATCAAACCTGCCACGCCCTATATGGACAAAATTAAATCGCATACGCACGGATCATGGCAAATGTGCCGATTCTCTATACCGATGGGGTCATGCAGAAAGCCCACAATGTGATTGTGGATCCCCAAGACAGACCATCCAACACATCATTGCGGATTGCCCAATCCGCAGATACAGCGGAGACCTTCAAGATTTTGCAGAGTGTTCTCCTGGTGCAATTGAATGGCTGTGCAATTTGGACATTAATATTTAATATTTAACTTAGGTTACAATTCCAATTTGAACATAATTATTATCTAAATATTACTTTTATCGTATTGTAATTATCCATACGCTAAATAAATAAATAAAATATTGTTGTTATTACTTTCCAAACAAAAGTTGAAATGTCAAATCTCAAGAGTTTTTAATTTCTAAAAGTTAACATTTGGCTTCCTCTGCCACTTTTTCTTTTAAGTATAGTGTTTTTTACGATAATTCCATCACAATTCAGTGGTCTATTTCTATGAAATATAGTTTAAAAGTATACATTAAAGAAATTCTAACCTTACTTTATTGATGCATGCATTTTATTGCCATTTTTATATAAAAAAAACATGCTTTATTATTTACCCAACCTTGTAAAATTGTTGTAGTAACTATTAGAATACTGAAATATTGCAAAGAGCAGAAAGATTCTGTAAAAAAAAATTAAAAAATAACGAAAAATACAAATTATCCACACTAAAACAACGCTTGTTTGGCAAGTGAAACTGACAGATGTCAATCAAATCTATGTCATCACTCCGACGGTCCATCGTAAATAAAAAATATCAGCCTATAATTATATTTTTTTATATAAATTCCCAATATTGTATTTCCAAACATCGCATTATGAGATAGATAATATTCTAATTTGTAAAGGAGTAGTAAAACATACATAATTTATGTTTCTAACCGTAACCGACCAGTTTTATATCTCAGTCCATAAAAGAACCATACTTAAAACATGCACGGACTTAGGTACTTTCAAAAGTACTCTAAATGACAACATAAATTATACAAATCATTATGTTCGTATTTTTATTTTATCCCAAACTCCAGAGCTATTTTTCTTCTGGGCGATAAAGAGCTGAAACAAGAAGATTTATGTCCAAAAAGCAAACAAATATCGAAAAAGGGACTGCTGGCTACCTGTCCGAATTGGCGGGAAAAGTTACTACACGCGAAACCAAACATGATAACATAGTAAAGATAAGGAAAGATTGTGTTCTCTCGGAGAACCAGACAGCCTGTCTACCACGAAGCTTTCAATAAAAATTTATGCGTTTCAGTGGCGTAGGTGGACAAACTGTAATGTTGAACATACAATTTGAAGTATTAGCAACATTTAAACAGATTACAGATACTAAAACGAAAAACAAGAATTAAATTTTACAAATCTTATATACTAAAAGGCTAAGCCCTTTTCTTGTGCGCAATACTCCTCCTAAACGGTGATAGATAGGAGACTAATTTTTTCGAATAATTAAACAGATTGTTGAGTAGATTCCCACTAAGGTTTCAAATTAAAAAAATTCGAACCGGTTTAAAAATGGCGGCCATAAAATGAATTTTTCCTATAGTAAAGTATAGGAATTTTACAGGTTTCATTCTTCAAAATTTAAAGTCCTTATTTCAATGTATTTTTAAAATATGCCCGCGTCTACTTTTTTCTTATACTTACTGATTGAATTCAGAATTATGAAACCGGAAGTATTTACTTCCGGTAAGATATCCCAGCCTAACCTAACCTAACCTAAACTAAACTAACCAAATTGCAAACAAAAAAACCAATTTCGAATTTCAAGTCATCATTAGACTTCGGCAAATATGCATATTGCATATTTTGCATATTGTGCATATTTTTTGCAAATATTTCATATTTTGACATATTTGTATAAAAGTTTGCATAAAGTGCATAAAAGTTCAGATTTTTATACTGTATTTGAAAATTTTTAAACATACCAATTTATTTCAATTCTTGTATAAAATTTTGTAGTCATTTTAATCAAGAAATGATCCAAGTACGTAATCTCTACAGGTACAAAACGTTTACAATTTCAAAGAAGATCAATTTAAGTAGCCCTCAACATTCTTAGAAAGTCTCGGTCACTGAGGCATTCAGTTATTGGATAATCGCTAAGGGTTCGCTCATTTGCATTTTATGATCTAATCCCAAATCTATCTACAATTTATTGTATCTTAACAGCAGGTAAACGGCTAATAGTTTTGTTCCTAATTTAGGGATTTTCCAAAATCTCCCAGCTTATTGAATTAGGTACCTAAACATTTCTAATTTGATGCTCAGATTTGTAAATCATTTTTGGTTTGATATTCAAAGCGTAAACACTCGTTGTGCGTAACAAAAAGGAAGATTGTGATTTTATAATGCCTAAAACAACCAGTGCTTCAACTTGGATTAAACCTTATAAAGAGCTGTCTATGGATATGGGAAAAATCTACTGTTTGGAGTAGGGAATCTACCCTACAGGGTGTTTCCAAATGACACTTACAACGTTTGACTGTAGATACTTCTCGAAAAATTGAACAAAACGATATAGTTAATGAGGGGTCAAATTTATTTACTTTTCGAGATACAGGATGTTAAAATTAAAAAAATTAAATTCTTTTAGTTAATAACAACAATAACTTTAAAACCAATAAACGTATTTACTTGAAATTTAGTACTCGTAGGTTGTTTTTAAATGAAAAATAGCTTCCTTTAGTGAGAAAAAATTGTCCATGGTACAATACAATGGTGTGTATTTACTTTTTTTTATGAAGTCAGCTATTCTAAAACACAATTATTTTTATTGTAATTGAAATAACAAAAAAAAACTTTTGTTGAATTTTAAAATAAGTTATATGATGTACTAATGGTTAGTAACAAAAACTAATTTGTGGATTAATACTGCATTTAAAACACTTAGCGAGTGTTTTTTTTTTTTTTTCCAAACCAGTTATTTGATTAACCAAAAACACCTTGTATATTTTTATATTTTAAAAGGTTGGGTTAAAATAAAGGTTTTTATTTTTATTTATAGATAGCATGTGAGAAGAAATTTCAGATAGACCAACATGTGAGAACTGCTTCACACATTGCAAAAAAAGGAAAAATATCAAATGTAAATTTTAGTTCGTTTCTAAAAAAATATTGCAAACTTAATGTTCCAAGTGATCGGTCTCTAAGAAGAAATAATATGAACGGGCTATACTCGTCGGTGTTAATTAATATTAAGGAAGAAATTGCAGATAATTATTTTTACATATCTGTAGACGAAACCACTGATTCCTCAGGAAAGTATATTGCTTATTTATTGATTGGTGTTCTTAAATAAGATACCTTACCAAAATCTCATCTTATTTCATGCCAGCAACTTGAGAAAACAAATGCTTTAACAATTTCGCGTTTTATACAAGAAACATTAGCAACTTTTTTTCTTCCGACAACTATTCCTTCTAATAAATTACTGCTTATTTTATCGGATGCTGCTCCTTATATGGTGAAAGCAGGACAAAATTTAAAAATATTTTTCCCAGATTTAATACATGTTACTTGTGTAGCGCATGGATTAAACAGAGTTGCACAGGAAATACGAAAAAAGTTTCCTTTTGTAAATACCATGATATCAAGTGTCAAAAAAGTATTTCTTAAATCTCCTATAAGAATTCAACTTTATAAAGAAATGCTACCTAACATTCCTCTTCCACCACGACCTATTTTAACGCGATGGGGAACATGGTTAGAAGCAGCTAATTTTTATGCAGATCATTTTGTTAAAATAAAGAACATAATTGATACGTTAACAGATGAAAGTTCCCAATCTCTTTTGGATTCTAAACAAACTTTTCAGAGTAACTTGCTTCAACAAGAACTTTCATTTATAAAATCAAATTTTAGTTTTGTTCAAGAAACAATTACTCAGTTAGAATCACCAAAACTGTCATTGTTTGAAAGTACAGCATTAATAAAAGAATTTGCGTCATGTTGTCGGAACGTTAGAGGTAATATTGGAAAAGATATTTTAAAAAAATTTGAAGCTAATATGGAAAAAAATAAAAGTTGCCATATTCTTTCTGAAGTAGTCAGTGTTCTAGCTGGAAATATTTCGGAAACAATTAATTTAGAACCAAATGTTTTGGTTAGTTTGAAAAATGCTCCCGTTACATCAGTTGATGTTGAACGAAGTTTTTCCATATATAAATATATGTACTCAGACAGAAGCCACAAGTTTTTGTTAGAAAATTTTGAACACCACTTGGTCATTTATTGTTACCATAATTCTAAATAAGTTTATTCGTACTTAAAAATGATGTAGTTACTTAAAATAAATGTAAATCTTAATGAATAGTAGGAAATATTTAGTTACGTACACTTTTTTTTTAAATAAAATTGTTACTATTTTACGATTTTTTTATTTATTTGTATGCATATTTTGTAAAATATTTGCATATTTTCGGGTAAACACGTGCATATTTATGCGCATATTTTCTACATTTTTATTTGCATATTTGTCGAAGTCTAGTCATCATCATCATTGGCTTTTACAACTCTTCGTGAGTTTTTACCGCGTTTACTATTGCCTTCCATTGATTCCGATCCTGTGCTATTATTTCCCATGGCCTTACTTCCATCTTCTCCAGGTCTTCCCTGACTGCGTCTGTCCACCTTTTTCTAGGCCTTCCTGTCGATCTTCTACCATCTGGTCTTTCCCAAAACACATTGCTAATCAGTCTGTCGTCATCACTCCGTACCACGTGGCCTGTCAATCTTAATCTATTGGCTTTTATGTATCTTACGAATTCAATTTCAAAGTATCTTAAGTATCTTAATCATTCGAATTTCAAGTACAAAATATTTATTAATTCATTTAAGTTCAAAAATTAAAGTCAATCAAAATTAGTTCAATACAATCACAATCAATCACATAAGAATAACAAAATCACTAAATATCACGGAATATTAATCTGGACTACAAACACGACGTTTGTAGTCCAGATGGATCCATCTTCGTCGAATTTTTGCTTGGAATTCTTGGGGATGTAAACTTTAACGTCATCAAATGATCGAGATCGAGACATTGCAACGTACAGTTGTCCATGAGAGAAGACCGGATTCGGAAGATAGATCCCAACTTTCTTGAGACTTTGTCCTTGAGCACGGTTGATGGTCATTGCAAAGGCCAACTGAACAGGAAACTGAAGCCGCGTAATTGAAAAACTGAATGTTCCTTCAGCCGGGAAAGTTGGAGATGTTCATTGATGTCATCACTGACGACTTTATCAATGCTCAAGTACACGCGTTCTTCACCGTCCAGAAGATCAAGAACTTGCTGATTAAGCTGTGCACAGTCCTCATTAGTTGGAGCGAGAATTGCAAGCTCTGTTAGCAGTCCTTCTATAATTGAATTTTGAATATTTCCATAAACAAATTCTACAACGTCTCCTTCGCCTTTGATGGTGGAAGGGAGTTTGATATTTTCTCAGTTTATTTTTAGGATTTTTGGAACATTTACACCAGGCAACGGAAACGATGGATCGTTATACTCCGCCCCTCTTAAAAATCAGCAAAACTTACATCAAAACTCGATTTCGAGTTGGTCCGCTAGTAATCTATTAATCCGCTTGAGAGCTGTTGACTTCGCAAAAAAACACAAAAATTTTACCAAAACTGAGTAATAAATGGAGACCGAATTAAAAACAAAATTCTGCTATTCAACCAAAACAACGTGTAAAGCTCCAAATATGTTTTTATTGAGAAAAACCATTCAAAAAATGGATATTAGCGGTGGAATAAAAGAAAACTGGATGTGGGATCGAGCCCCAGCTCGGTGTACAGAAAACAAAAAGTCTAACACAGCAGTTTAAAATTCTAGATGAATCTGCGGCTTAAACTAGGATATGCTGGATCTGATCGGCCTATGGTGGAGCAGTACGGCAAGAGATAAGGGCTTGCGTCTCGGTGATACTCCTCCATAGATCGGCATAACGCCTAAAAACCGGATATATATATAAGAAAACTAAATTTAAAAAAAATATTCCTACAGTTTTAAAAAATTACCATTTTATGGATTGAAAAATTGAAGGCTGATGCTTTTCGAAAGGCTTGTCTTTCGTCGGTGCTCTCATACATTTCGCGATAACAAGATTCGTCAGCCTCAAGGATTTTGGTTCTATCAGTAGTAATGGGCCATCTTTGTTTTTTATTCTGTACACGTGTTTGTTGCTTATGCTGTTCGTATTTTGTCTCAAAACTTTTAAACTTCTATTGTTTTCTCGTACATCTTGTCAGGTTGACCGCTGGATATCTTTATTTAATTTCTTCATTGTTGTGTAGTTAGAGCCGTATTTTTCACTCAGCTGTCTTTTTTTACCTATTAGCTCTTTGGTATTTTGGCTTAGTTTTTCTTTAAGGGTCAGAACGGTTGGGCAGTACTCGCATCTGAATCTTCTATTTCATCTTGCAAGTCTAGTATATGTTTGGTTAGGGTATCTTCATACAGATCGCTGTTCTCTAGGAGAATCCATTTCTTTTTTCTTGTTTTTATGATCATCTTTGTTCAACTTTGTCCAACTTGACATTTAATAGTATCTTACCTAGGATTAATCTGTGGTCGCATTCTATTGACAATTTGTTGAGTACTTCCATGTCTGTGAATATTTCTTTTCTGTTTGTTATGATACAATCTATTTCAGTTTTAAACACTGCCACCTAGGATTATCCATGTCCATTTAAGCTGAGGCTTCTTATGGAATTCAAGTTCGTTCAGTGAATTAAAGAGTTCATCATGAATAAATTTTCCTGGTATAAGAAGTTAAGCAATCTTTGCCCTCGTCCAATTCTTTTGCCATATCCATACTTACCCATTGCTACTTCTGCATCATCTTGTTTAAACATCATTTTTGCATTAAAGTTGCCCAAAATTGTTGTGTAATATGCTGGTGTGGCATCAGTCGCATGTAGCACTGTTTCTAGGTCCTCATAAAATGCTTCAATTTCTTCATCAGAGAGGTTTGTCGTTGGAGCATATGTCTGGATTACCTTAAGGTTAAACTCTGTCTGGGGGTTATGAGCTCGATAACTGGGTGGATTGAGTATCTCTTAGAAAAAGAACATAGAGGAAAAATATCATAGAACTGGGAATATATAAAATTGTACTAAACAGGATAATTCTAAATATTATAAAGAACTTAATGTTCAACAAAACTTAGATGGAATGGAAGATTTTATTATTTTTCTTCTTCTTCTTTCAACAGTCTTCAACTGTTTGCTCCTAAACGTAAGCCTCCATTTGGCGTTTCCATTTTAATTTGCCTGTTGTTACCTGCTTCTGTTGCCTTCCCGTCTTTTCTAAACATCGTCCAGCCATCTTTTTGGAGGTCAACTCATACCCCTCTTATAGACCAGATCGATAAAGCAGCGCGTTGTATTACGTCCTCTACTTTTGTTTATCTACGTATTTCTTCATTGGGGACGCGATTTTTTAAAGTGATTCCCAGCATCAGCCATTTTACTGTAGGCTATGTTACTCTCACTTTGTTGGCGGCTTTTATGATCAACGTAATTGTCTCTAGACCGTAGGCTATCACTGGAAGGATGCAAGAATTGAAAACTTTTGCCTTGAGATTTATAGAAATATCATTGTTCTTGAAGACAATTTGAAGTTTGCCAACGGCAGCCCATACCATGCGTATTCCTCAGTCTAATTTCTCTGTTTAACTTTATTAGATGACCCATAGGTCGTTAAGCTGCTTGAAAACGTCATCTAGAACCAATGTAAATAAATTCGAAGAAATCATATCACTCCTCTCTAAATATGTATTTTGTCAGATTTTATGTTCTCATTAATTTCTAATGTAACATTTATATATAATTTAGCAGGTTCTTATTACTCGAGTTTATCCTCGCGTTATCCATTGCATCGAATGCGGCTCACAGTTCAACCCAATCAAAAGTCTTGTGATAGTCAATGAAGGCTAAGTCTATTGAAACATTAAATTTGTTGCATTTTTCTATCAAGGTTCGCTTATTTTCAATTTGTTCTTTAGCGCTATAATCTTTGCAGAAACCCGCCTGTTCTGAAGGTTGATATCTTTCAAATATATTGCATAGCCTTTGTTTTTACTAAGGTGGAAAGGTTTTAGACCGACTAAAGAATATATTCCTAGTACTGTTGGATTCGATTCGGAAAGAGAGACATGCCAGAGACTAGCATACAGAGTATAAATTACGAGCCCCTTTCCCTATCAGTTGGCCCACCTATGGATTTTGCAGTTTAAGTCGATTACCATAAACAAATTATACTGCATGTTTTTATAAATTCCTATAATAATAAATGTGGCGTTTTTATTAATATTTATTAAAAACATTATGCTTATGGTGTTTTATTTATTTTTAACAATAAAAAAATTTCACTAAACCCTGGCTATGCATTCACTTATGTCAATCTTCTTCTTCTTCTTCAGCCTGTGTTCGTCCACTGCTGGACATAGGCCTCTTCCATTTGCTTTCATCGATTTCTACTTTTGGCAATTCTCATCCACTGCTTGCCCGCGACTTGTTTGATATCGTCTGTCCACCTCTTCTGCGGTCTGCCTACTCCTCGCCTGTTCTCTCTTGGTCTCCAGTTTGTTAATCTTTGTGTCCATTTTTTCGGGATTATCTCGGGCAACGTGTCCGACCCATTGCCACTTGAGCCTTGCAATACGTTCTGAGACATCAGTAATTTTTGTTCTTTCACGAATGACGTTATTACTTATGTCAATAATATCTACTTTTCGTCAATATACGTCGATTTTTTCATAATTAGGTTAAATCCAGAGCTAGCTATGGAAAAATTACATCAAAACAATAATATTGTCAGTTAATGCCAAATGTATTTTGTAGTATTGTAAAGCTTTTTGCCGTTTGTGGATTGTACAATGGGTCGAGGTAAAGTTGTCGATGAGAAAATTTGTTCTATCATTATTAGATTTTTTATTACTGGAAAATCCAATTCGGAAGTCGCGAATATGTTGCAATTGTCACGCTATAGTGTAAGAAATATAGTCAGAAGACACAAAACTACAGGTTCGGTCGTCACAAAACCTGAAAACGTAGGAAAAAGTAAAATAACCGAAGCAGATCGAAGGGCATTAAGACTAAATTATTTGGAGCTAAGCGTTTTATGGAGACATTATTGGAAGACAGGTTTCTAGATCAACATGTCACCGAGAGGCCCACAAATTAGGATTTGGTACTTACAAAGTAAGTTTTATATTTGACAAAATTAGTACGAATTGTTTTTAATAAATTTCATTTTATTTTAGGCTAAGGAAAAACCACTTTTAACATTACAACAAAAGAAAAATAGACCAAGATGGTCAAAAGAGCTTAACGATTTGACTCAATCGCAATGGGATTCAATACAATGGAGTGATGAGTCCAGATTTGAAGTGTATGTTGGAGACAGTAGGAGTCTCGTCACCCACAAGAAAAATAAAGCTTTCATCCCGACTGTCTTCAAAAGAAAACTCAAATTTCCTGCATTTCTCATGATCTGGGGCAGCATGACGTCTAAAGATGTGGGAAAGTTACATTTTATCGATGGGATTGTAAACACGGACAAATTTTTAAATATTTTAAAAGAACACCGATTATAGAACACCGTTTAACATCAGCGGAAGATTTTGTCTTCCAACAGGACGGCGCAGGTTGTCATACCTCAAAAAAGAGTTTAAAATGGATTGAAGACTATGGCATTCCACTTCTGGAATGGGTTTTTAATAGTCTCGACTTGTCCCCGATAGAGACCTGCCGCGAAATAAAAAAACCTTCTAGAAAACATTCTGCCAGGTCCGTCAACGAATTGAAGGAAAAATGGGATTGGTTTACATTAGAATTTTATCAGAACTTGGCAAAAACTATGTTTTGAAGAACTGTGGATGTCATTAGAAATAAAGGGGATGTAACTTAGTGGTAAACTTTCACATTTTTTTTGTTAATATTAGATATTCTATACGTTTTTTTTAAATTTATTAATATTCTGTTTAATCAATATTTTTCATTACGTTATAAAATATTTTCTATAATTAGAAAATTCAGAAATGATGTTCGATGCATTAAAACTTCTAAAATTTATGTTGCGCTTTTATTTTTGTTCTTTAAAATTTAATTTTCTTATCAATCTAACGGAAGAATCGGAAACAATCATCGGAAGAAAGAAATACTCATGGCTTAAAAACATAAGGGATTGGACAAATCTCGATGCCCATGCACTTTTTACAGTCACACAAGATCGAAAGGAGTATGCCAGAATTGTCGCCAACATCCACTAATTGGATAGGGCACCATAAGAAGATCAATCTAACGTTGGGCCAACTGATATGGGGAGGGGGTCGTATAGGCACCGCATGCTCACCTGACTGTCGCCTACTAACTATAATCACCCCTTTTTCGGAAAAGCAATAAAACCATTTAAAACAACATGGAGAGACAGAAGAGTCAAGAAAAAAATGTAAGAGGGTGAAAAGTTCACATATATGTGACCTGACAAGAAAGGAATATAAAAATAAAAGAGGAGTACACGAGATAAAAAAAATAAACATATTACGTAATATAATTATAGATCTGGCTGTAAATATAGATCCCCTAACATGGCTATAAGGTGACCATGACATCTGCATCTCTTTTTGCAGTGTTCTGCGTCATCTATGACGACACAATGTATACAAAAATCATTTGTGGTGTTCTGTATGCTATATATGGACGACCTAAATTAGCCATGACCAACCTACATTTTGACATGTCATCACATCAGGGATAACAACTTGGATCATTGAGCCTTCGCTGTATGTGTCTTCCATTAATTTTGCCATATTTGGATCATATGTGATCTCACTTCAGATTTTATTTCCAGTAGACGACTGTTCTTTCTGTTATATAGTTTCCAGTACGTGTTTGCTTAGTTTAGATTTTTCTTTTGATAGCACCTGGACCACCGATGTTTGACATATTTTTTTAATTCCGCGATTCTCTTTTTTGTTCTATGGACTGCTTTTATCAGGTACTTGTAAATCTCAGACCGGTGTCTGGTTGAATGCAAATTTCATAGGCTCTATCCTTGTACTACCTATTATAAAAGTCATATTTGGACAGGTTATAGAGCCTTTCAAGACCAAAGTTTCGATTTTTCCGTCGCCAACTCCAGATTTTGTTTTTGTTTTACCATTCATATGTTTGACTAGCAACTCTAACTCCAAGTTTATTACAAAGCCTGTTAGTAACAATTTTTGTGCGAAATTTATATATGTATTTTGTTATAAACTAGTTAAATTAAATATATATGGATATATTCGTCCCCGACACTGGTTTGTAGGCTTCATATATCAATCTTGACATATTCTGAGATGAGGCTTTGGGCCATGTTTGAACTAGTTTGCGTTAAGATTAGAGTTCTTCAAAATTCTCTTTTTTGATATGGGGTTGTTTACTGAAGTAATTTACTTGAAAATGTGTGATTGAATAAGTAATTTTAAAGTATTCAGCCCTTAGCAGGTTATAAAATACGAGCAGGTAGTATAGAAATATATTACGGCCTTAGAGGCGTCAAAGTTATTTTTAAAACAAATATTTCAGAAAAGTAATATTTTGTTTATTTGAGGGTATATAAACTAAAAATAAATTTTACTAGGAAAGACTTTGAAAAACTTTTTTACTTCCCAAAGTTAGTATAATATTAGCTAATGGTATCCAAATACAAATAATATAACAACATCCATCTAACGATTATATCAAATACCATTAGACAATTTACTGCAATCTAGATTTGCGATTGCTTTAAGTCTTAATATGCCCATATAGTCTTTTTTTTCAGTGCCTATTCGTTCCGAATATTGGCAATCATTCTGGCTATAATTATTTTATTAACTGCTGCTTTAAATAAATTCGTTGTTGTGGAGAACCATTTCCTCAGGTTCTTCAACCATGATATTCTCCTTCTCCCAATTCCTCGCTTTCCGAATACTTTACCCTGTAGGATTACCTTCAGTAATCTGTATTTAGTGCTGTTTCTCATTATATGTCCGAGATATTCCAACTTTCTCCTTTTAATGTTATACATCACCTCTCTTTCTTTGCCCACTCTTCGTAATACGGTCTCGTTGGTTATCTTGTCTGTCCATGATATCCTTAGAATTCGCCTGTATAGCCACATCTCGAAGGCTTCAAGTTTTTTCTCCATTGCTTCAGTTAGTGTCCAGGATTCAACTCCGTAATACAATATTGAGAAGATATAACATCGTAGGAGCCTTACTTTTATCTCCAGATTAAGATTGTGGCTTTTAAAGAGTTTGGCCATGTTATTGAATGCACTCCTAGCCTTCTCTATTCTACATTTTATTTCCTGTGAGTGATCCCATTGTTCATTTACTGTTGTTCCAAGATAGTTATACTGTTTTACTCGGTCCACTGGTGTATTATTGATAAGTAGTTGAGCGTCTCTAACTTTATTTTTGCTGATGATTATAAATTTAGTTTTTGTTATATTTACTTGAAGTCCAAATCTTTCACTTACTTCATTTACTTTGTTTATTAGTTGCTGTAAACTGTTCAAACTGTCTGCAAAAATAACGGTGTCGTCTGCATAACGGATGTTGTTTAGGCGTTCTCCATTTAGAAGTATTCCATGTTCGCATTTTTCCAAGGCTTCACTAAATATTTCCTCTGAATATAGATTAAATAATATAGGTGAAAGTATACAACCTTGTCTAACGCCTCGTAGAATCTGGATCATTTCCGTTGGTTCACCTCCAAAATTCGTTCTTATTGTGGCTGATTGGTTCCAGTATAAATTTTGTATTATACGCCGATCTTTATCATCCATTTGGGCTTTTGTTAGAATATCCATCATTTTTTCAATGAATGAATGAATTTGAATTCCATTCAAATGCTTTTTGGTAGTCCACAAAGCAGGTGTAAATATCGCAAGTCATATCTCTGCATCTTTGAAATAATACTTGTAGACTAAACAGTGCATCTCTTGTACCTACGCCTTTCATGAATCCAAACTGTGTGTCTTGTATTCTCTCTTCGCATAGCTTGTATATTCTACGATGTATAATTTTAAGAAAAAGTTTTAATGTTTGGCTCATTAGACTTATTAGCCTTTATTCTCCGCACTTTTTTGCTCCCTGTTTCTTTGGTAAGGTAATAAATTCTGAAAGTAGCCAATCTTTTGGGATATTGCCTGTGTCATAGATATTATTGAAGATTTTACATAGTAGTCTTAAAGATTCATCATCAAGAAGTTTAAGAAATTCAGATTGTACTCCGTCTGGTCCTGGAGCTCTACCTTCTTTTAGTGATATTATGGCTGCTCTTATTTCTGCCACTAGTATAGGTGGTCCTGTTTCCGTAGGTATTGGGGGCTGGTTCTCTCTCATCAAAAAATAAATTTCTTATGTAATTTTTCCAGGTATCATTGATACTCTCTTTGTCCACGATTATCTCTCCCATGCCCATATATAGCAAAAACAATTTACAAGAGTTTAAACATTTTACAATGCTGCACAAAGATAATCTTTTGGCCAGAGTACTGAAATTTAGAAAACAAGTAATTCAAGACCAAATTTTCTTTGGTTTCTAGTATGTTTCTAATATTTAAGTAGATATGGTCAAGGATAATATCAGCAGAAAACCAGTTTTTAAATTTGTTCGGTCTTGAATGCTTTCATAGCTCTCTTCTTATTCAGTGTGTATTCAGTTTGTGTCATCTTTCCACCTTTTTCTAGGCTGCCCTATGGATATTCTCCCTCTGGTCCTTAAAACAATCATTGTTTATAACTGAAGTTTTCAAAATTGGACTACAGGCATTGATACTAATAGCGGACTTGTGGAACAAAGAAAAAATTCCAAGAGACTGAAAAAAGCAATTACATGCCAAAGAGAGACAAACTCAGCAGAAAAACTACATAATCATATTCTTACTCTGTATATAAGCTATAAGGTATATTATAAGCTATAAGGTGTTTACTTTAGGATCATTTCACAGAGCTAATCATAGGAGAATACCAGGCCGGTCTACTATTGACCAGCTATTCAACATTAAACAAATACTAACTAAAGCCTGGGAGCATTATTTAGATATATTCCGAATCTTTGTAGATTTTCGATAAGCCACAATATAAACAGAAATAAAATATATTTAATTTAAAAGCACAAGTACAAAGCGAGTCCAAAATCAAATGCAAATCCCTTCCAGATTCATGAGGGGCTAAAGCAGGGAAACGGGCTGGCCCTGATTCTGTTTAATATATGGGTAGAATATTTTCTAAAAAATGTCTGTAAAAAAAATATGTTGTATAATAAGTCTAACCAGATTGTGACATACTCAGACGATGTACACTTGATGGTCCGAACCGTAAGAGGCATCACAGAACTTTACGAGGCATCACAGAACTTTACTGTTGTTTTATTGACTTCCAAAAGGCATTTGATCGTGTTAAGCACTCTATATTGATCGAAGCTCTAAAAGACATTAGCTTGGAAAATCGATCTAAATCGCCTTGAGGCTTTCGAAATGTGGTGCTATAGAAAAATTTAAAAAGTTTCCTGGGTGAGAAGATTCGAAACTCCACAATACTAGAACGTCTCAGCAAGACTACTGAGATCATAAAAAGCATCAAGCAGAGAAAGATATGTAATGAGAGGTCCCAAATATAGGTTGCTACAAAAGATCATGCAAGGAAAAATAGCAGGCAAATGCAGTCCAGGACGAAGAAGTACCTCTTGGTTGAAGAACTTGCGAGATTGGTATGGTGTTGATACAAGCATGCTATTTAGGGTGTCAGTGAATACAATTTAAATAGCTATGATGGTAACCAACGTTTTGAAAGGACAAGGTACATGCAGAAGAAGACAGAACAAAGAATTTAAAGATGCTACAATTTACCGATGTTATTTTATAGATAATTTAAGATCTAGCTTTAAGTATTATTTTCTATAAATCAGATTAATCTTAGACAAACTTAGAATGATGCTGTTAGTTCAAAAGAACTACCTTGTTACTGTAGAAATCCAGTTTAAAATGAAAAATTTTGTATAAGATTCGATTTTAAATAGACTAAACCGCTAGACATTAATTCCGTTTCGGGAGACAGATTTCAGTTTACCAACTTATTGTGGTATGCCTCAGATCCACCTCAAAACAGATCCACCCTGGTCTGAATATCTTATATCTATTTATGACAATCAAAAAACGTACAACGATCTGATCGAACTCTTGTAAGTTATGAGATGTAACAGTTTTAATATTTAAATTTACCTTGTCCGGGAGACCTGAAGATGACCAGTAAACTGTAGTGGTCGAAACCGGTAGTCTTCTTCGTTTTCCTCCTTCTAGTATGTAGGCTTCAAAGCCTGTTTCTTCTTCAATATTAGCCTCCTAAATTGTCGCACCAACATTTTCTTGGTCTTTCAATACTTCTTCGTCCATTTGGTGACTTCTCTCGTATACTTTTTCCAATGTCAGTTTGCCAAGCATCGGCTTTTGAGATTCTTTGATGCCAATGCCGACCATTGGCGTGGAAATTAAGAAAAGGGATCAGTTCATCAAACGCATATTTCAAGAAAAATCATATAATTTTTATTAATTTTTACATAATTATATTCAGGAAAATTTCTCAATTTTTGGGCAGAAATTGTTTAAACAATTTTTTAAACAAATTCAAAATATCACCTTCTGTGCTCCAAAAAATATTTTTTAGGTTTTACTCTAAATAAGATCTATGTCATTTTTCTCAAAAGTTAATAGTTTTGGAGATATACGCGATTGAAAATCCGAAAAATGCGATACCTAATATGCATCTTCGCATTATCTTAAAAAAATGTGCACTATCAACATGTATGACTGTGCAAAATTTCAAATCTGTATGTATTTTGATAGCTGATATATAGATGTGTCTATATCTTAAATGCGACACACTGTATAATAATGAATACTAGTGTTCAAGATGCATCGCGATAGATGTAAAGAAATTAATTAGAAGGACTAAAAAGAATCGTCAGAGTCTTCTGAAGTCGAATCGTTCCCAGGTTGGATAACTATTGGTGCTATTGCCGGTAAAACAGGATATTCGTTTTCTATTTTTACAACATGAGCTTCGCAATTTTTCCACACATCGCTATTAATGCCAATAATTACTTCTCGAATATTCTCAATGGCCACTGCGCTTAATGTTGGAGACTGATTATATTTTCGCAATCGTTTTTTTACGGTACCCCAAACCATTTCAATTGGATTAAAAATGCAATAGTATGGGAGTAATCGCAAAAGAGTATGGCCGTGCCTGCTGCAAATGCTGTCAGTAACGTATTCGTTTTTAAAATTCCGACTTTTGATTATTCTAATTAATTTTTTCTTTACTGGAATCTTTTTAGGAACAGTAATGTTTTTAAGTTGCATAAATTTTAAAATTTCGTCCTTTTTCGTGTTATTATTAGGTATTTTATTTAATATGCGGGAATGATACGAAGCATTATCCATAACAATCACTGAATTCGGCGGAATATTGGGCAAGAGTTGTTCAACAAACCACTTTTCAAATAAACCGGCTGTCATATCTTCGTGATAATCGCAGAAGAGTTTGTTATATTTTTGGCCGACAATAGCAATGCATTAGATACAAAACCATCTTTGCTTCCGGCATGAAGAATAATAACACGTTTTCCTCGTGAACACGGTGTATTTAACGCACACTTGTTTGTGTTGTCAACCCAGCCGTACTTGACATCATCATGCGTATCGAACCAGGTTTCGTCTAAATAGATTATCTTTCTGTTTGAATTACGATACTGTTTTATTTTACTCAAATACTCTCGTCGAAGTTCAACAATACGCCGAGATTCCATTATTACCATTCGATTATCTAATTTCTTATATTTAAATCCACAACTTATCAAAATCTCGCGCAGTGTTTCCAAAGATGTATAATTATATTCAGGGAAATCTCTCAATTTTCCACGAATCAGTTCTAAAGTAGGCACTCTATTTTCTTTGTAAAAATTGTAAACTGTTCGCTGAATAACGTCTTTTGCAGCAATGTCAATCCTACCCAATTTTTTATTTGGTCGCTTTCGTTTTAAGGAATGATCTGTAACAGTGCCCAATTTAATAATTGAGGGGCTCGGCAGTAAATAATGGTAACGGACAAATTTTGATTTTTCCCGAAATATTATGTAAAAGATGGCAAGGGACATGGCAACGCAGAAAACTTGACTTATTTTATCCTCCGAATAATAGGTGGCGTCAGATTAATTTCTTAAAATTTGGTAAGGGACATGCATAAGCATGAAAATAATGTTATGTGTCCATGATGGCGGAATACAAAGCAGGTTGTTCAAATCTAAATGACTTTTTTGATGTTAATAGTGACAATTCTGAGAGCTATGATGATTACGACTCAGATAAAGATCCTGAATTTCAAATATTTAGTGAAGCTAGCTCGATTAACTTTCTACAAAGAAGGTAATTTATTTATATTCTTAGAATCATTGTTTGCAAGTAAAAAATGGTAAAGGATGTACTTAACATTGTTTACATCCACATTCACTTTGCATAAAAACTTAACATTTTTTACTTGCAAATATGAAAATGAATTCTCTGCAGCACTATAATACTTAATATTATTTTTATTTATGTTTTAGAAAACTTTTGAAAGAACATGGACTTCAAGAAATTTCTTCTCACACATACCCAGAGTCCAGTACTGAAGAAGAAGAGGAGGAAGAAAAAGAAAATAGAGGAGAATTAAATGAACACAGTAAACAAGAAAAAGAATATTCTGTTTCAGACACAAAATCTAGAAAAAGGAAACGCAATTTAAGTAAGCAATTAAAAACAAAAGAGCTCAGAAATCGCGGAAAAGAATATAAACAATACAGAGGTAAGGGAAATATTGTTTTATCAAAAACACAAGGTCCACCGTGTAGTTGCCCCAATAAATGCTATGAGTTATTTGCTTCTCATGAAGAACTACAGACAATTTTTGTTAATTTTTGGGGCATGAACAGTTTTGATACACAAAATGCTTACTTACAAGGTTGTATGAGATCTAAAAATGTGACTAGGAAGAAAACTAAAGCACTAGTGTCAAAAAGATCTCAAACTATTGAATATAAATTAAAATCACAAGGGAAAGATGTTAAGATATGCAAAATGGCTTTCCTAAGTATCCATGGCTTACAGAAAAATCGAGGTCGAGTTGAAAATCTAGTAAAACAATTAAAAACTGGATCAAATACTCCAAAATCAGATCTAAGAGGTCGACATTCAAATCATCCTAAAAAATATTCCAATTCTGATATAGATTTTCTGAAATCTTTTATTGAAAGCTTACCTAAGTACAAAAGCCATTACACCCGTGCTGACAGTTCTAGACAATATATGAGTATGGAATATTCTATTCAGACTTGTTATGAGAAATATGTAGGAGAATGCATTTTGAAAAAGATAACTCCAGTTTCTGCAGATAAATTCAGAAGAATATTTACTGAAGAATATAATATAAGTTTCAAAACTCCGAAAATGGATACATGTCAAGCATGCGATAAGTTTTCAGTAGCTTTAGAAAATGCTAAGTTACACAATGATGAAAACTGAGGTTAAAAAAATTAAAACTGAACAAGAATTACATCACAGAAAAGCTGAAGCAGGTCAACAGGCAGTCAGAGACGCAGTAGAGGAAGCAAACTTAAACCCAGATGTGCATGCAATTAGTTTTGATCTACAGCAAACCCTTCCCACACCAAAGCTTACCACTGGTCCCATGTTCTATAAGAGAAAATTATGGTGCTATAATTTAAGCATACATTCCCTTGGAGATGGTCAGGGTCACTTTTTTATGTGGGATGAATCCACTGCTAAAAGAGGGTCGGACGAAATAGCTAGCTGTCTCAAAATGTACTTTGAGAAAAATAATATTCATGGCAGAAAACTAATAGCTATTTCAGACAATTGCTGCGGACAAAATAAAAACTGGACCATCATTGGTCTTTGGCTATATCTTTTACAAAATGACTATTTTAAAGAAATAGTTCATATATTTCCTCAGGTAGGACATACAATGTTGCCAAGCGACAGAGACTTTTCTGTTGTAGAAAATTATGTCAAGAAAAACTGTGAAATGGTATATTCGCCCAATCACTGGGAAGATATTTTGAAGAAGTGTCAGAAAAAGAAACCTTTTCTAGTAACTAGGGTCCAGCAAGAGGATATATACGATTGTTCAGTACTGAAAAGCTATTTTAATCAACCGGTAGGTATTTTACAAAGTAGTGTGAAATTATGTCTATCTTCAGAAGTTCCCAGAAATATACAATATTCAGCATCATACAACGGATTATTTAATTCCATGTCCTTGAATAAAAGAGGAAGACCAACAGCTACAGAAGAAAAATTTCCTACACTTACTCAAAAATATAATCATCCCCTTAGTATTCATTCAGAAAAACTGAAAGATGTAAAATCATTCTTGGAATGGATTCCAGCTGTTTATCACGAATGGTATATAAATTTAAAATAACCTCCTAGTACCTACCAAATTATGTTATGTTAAGTCAACACCACTTAACATGTTACGTTAAATTTTTCAAATATTTTAGGTAAATAATGTTAAGTTGTAGTACATATTTTCATATTTTCCTCAATAAACATTGTAAAAAAAATATTTGGTATTTCATATTTTGCCTCCTGATTAACAACATAATCAGCTAATTTTAGCATTATTCATAGTTTTATATTTTTTAATAAAAAATATAACAATATATTTTTTTAAATTCAACACTTCAAAACTCAAATCTTCTTTATTGTCCCTTACCATTTTTTACTGCCGGACCCCTCAATTGTAGGTATATATCGTCTTATACCCGATTTTTTGTTAATACATGAATTCTCGAACAATTGCATTATCAGCCATCCCAATATTTTCTTTTTTCAAACACTCATACATATTTAAAACTATCCTTTGGGATAGTACGTGCAAATCTTTATTTTTTTAATTCGGGGCTGTCATTAACATAATTGTCATTATTTATTGATAACACAGAAGTTGATGCATCTTGATCATTCGTATCAAATGGTTTCCAAAATGCCATCCTAGAAAAATATAATATTACTTACCTTATAATAAGCCTCCGCCTCTGATTGCTGGTTGCAAAATGAAATATTTTAGGGTGTCACTTAGCGAGACGAAACAGGTGTTCATTACGATTTATGGCTTTGCGGTTCGCTGTTGCCATAATGCATGAGTTTAAAATTAGTGAATGTAACTTTAATACCATATTAATATATCTGCAATTTTTCATGTTTCCAGGTAAGGTCAAGATCAATGAAATTTGGAAAAAAAAATAATACAATTCTTGAAACCGTTTTTGAGAACTTGAATTCTTAAAAGTTGTCTGATTTCTTAAAAGTCGATCATTATATCTATAAGAGTATTACCGCTAAATTCACCAACATGGCAACGTCGATATAGACCCAACGTCCAAATTCTCTCCAGACTACAATGTTGCCGATATTCGAAAATTACTTGAGTATAAGTAATATATACAAAGTTCACGGTTGCTTTAATTCATTAGTGAAGAGTCCATGGGAATATTAGTACCTAGTTAATTAATTTATAGATATATTTTTTGAGAATATGTTCATATTATTTTTTAAGAGTGTCGTTAGAGAATAGGGAATATTTTTTAAATATAACCTTAGGAATTTTAGGAAATATGTCTGACAACCTTGATTTGAAAGGCGGTCTCTTTGATACCAGAATGAGGCATGTTTATGTTGGAAAATTATTAGTGGATGTACTATACTATTCTATCCTCTACCATTCTACTGATATGTTCGTTCCACTCCTGTTTTCGTTTTGTCCCCGTCCATTTATATCTTCTATATTGATCGGTAGTCCTAAGTTAATAAAATAAATTGTAAGTAAATCTGATATTTATTTCTACAAACCAGTTTTCTTAGTGTAAATTTTACTGCCTATTGATGGATTAACAGGAAGCAGATCGATATTGATCGTCTATATTCTTTGTTGATACCCTGGCTGTTTACTTAAATGTCATTAACATCCCCCGGCTTTATATAGCTCTACTTATTTTACCTTGTGGTAGTCACAATTGCTGTTTTTTATTTAGTCTGGTTTCCTACATAACCCCATTCCATAAATAAATTATTGTTTCATTAAATTCTGTTAATCAATCAGTTAATGAATGTTATTTGTTTTATCAAGAAGTATCCCTCAACAGATCGTTTCTAGTTTTAGTCTACTTAATTTTTATTTAGTCTGAACGACCACCATCTGTGAATTCTCCAGTGTAAATGTAAAAAACCTGCTGTAATCATGACTAAAACAATGGTAAATAAAGCGAGCGAATGTTTAAAATTTGGTGGATAATGTATAATCATCAAAAATAAAATTCAACTGAGTAAAGATTATCGGGTTCAGTTCCATTGCAAATAACTTGGAGCACAAATAACGTTATAACGCTCTATTGATACCTACCCGAGCATAAAAGGTTTGATAAATTTGTGCTCCCTAGCCATGTATTTGGCTTTTTAATTTATCAGAGTAATTGCCAGCTTTTGCTAAAAGTTTTAATCTTTTGCACATTTCGTATAGCCCAGAAGACAGAAAACGTTATTAATAAATCGTTTTCATTCATGGTCATCAAAGTAGTTGGCGCCGCTGTGCCCTAACAACTGAAGTGGTTACCAAAGCATCGATGCTGAAATAATGATATAACACTCTATCGATACAGACATATGATATAAAGTGTTCGTAAATACGGTTGTGGATTCGTCGGTTTGTCTGTCCTATGTATGTTTGTGGACAACTGAAACAAGGTATCTCGTAGACACCATAGCCTTCATTGGGGATTTGATCTTTTACGGATCTGACGAGATTGTACAACTTGAAATGAGTAGTAAAGATGGCTTTGATGTTTAGAGGGTTAAGAGTTCTACTGATCTTGTCAGTGACACCTTTGATAAAGTGTATAAGGATTTTGGGTTAATCATGCGGCAAGGTTTCTTTTTCGGATGGAATTCGGTTTAGGTGTTTTTGAATGCTCGTATTAATTTGGGTTTTGTGGTCGCCATTTTGTAAAAGTGTTGTCGACGCTAAGTTTTATGGAACGGAAAACAAGAGTGTTGATAACTGAATTGAGTTCGGCGAGGTTATGATGTGGCTAAGTATTGAAATAACTGTTTATATGGGTGAGTTTCTGGAACACGGAATATTAAAAACTGTAGGGTAGGTGTTTCTGAATAAGAACATCAAGGAATCGAAAAGACGCCTCAGACTCATCTTCCGTCGTGAATTGAGACTGGGATGTATTCCATTCAGTTGGGAGAAGAAGAGATCTAATGCATCTTTACCATGGGGCCAAATGACAAAAGTATCATCAACGTACCGTAACCAGCAGGTGGGTTTGAGATTTGATGAGGACAGGGCTGTAGTTTCGAAAAGATCAGCTACTACGTGAGAGAGGGAGATCCCATTGGAGCACTTTTGATTTAATGATAGAAATAATTTTGAAATGAAAAGTATGTACTAGACATGCAGTGTTTTACAAGAGATAACTTGTCTTGGGGGTTTGATGTTTAGAGTCTAAGATAGAAATGGTTTTATCAGTAGGAATGGCGAGGAAAGGAAAATAAGGCGAGATGTTTTGCAAATTTCTGAGTGGGACAATTGTACGCACTGAAGATGGATCTTAGGGGGACATTGGATTTATGGATTTTTGGCAGGCCGTATATTATTGGAAAATCGGGATGATTTTTCCTTGGGTATAAGAAATTTTTTGATGTCTACAGGTAGAGTGGACTTATTTATAATGGATTTGGTCTTTTTTATAGATGGGTGGTGGGATCGTTTGGGACGCGTTTGTATTCTGTGAAATCGAGAAGTTCAAACACTTTGTCAAAATAATTCGAAGAGTAAAGAATCACGGCGGCATTACCTTTGTCCGCCGGAAGGATAGGATAGTTGTAAAGTTCTTTGAGGGCGCGCCTTTCTGAAAGACCAACTACGGCGGGGGTGTGAAAATACAGAGAATTCTGGCGATATCTTGTCTGGCAACTTTAGCTTGGCCAAAAGGAAGAACAGAAATAGCTTCTTCTGTTTCACAAATAATTTTCTCGGTTGCGGTGGAAAGAGGAGTGACAGAAAAATTGAAGCTTTTGATAGAGCTTTGGTAGCTAAATCGGATATGTGAACATCTAAAAAATTGCGTACAACTAAGGATTGTTGATTCGAAAGGGGTTGTGAATTTTTCTGACAGATAAGTTGGACCAGTGTACGTTTCTGGGTTTGAATTTTGTTGTCAGAAATGCGTTGGGCTTTTTGGTGAGAAAGGCGATTGAAAATGTCCCATAATAATGGATGGATATTAGGAAAGTGGATGTCATTGTGATATGATAATATCAGCAGAAAAAAACCAAATGTATGACAACATCTAAATACTTACTACTGTGTAAAATCGAAATTGATGGGAAAATAATAAAGCAGGAAGCAAGGTTTAGATATCTAGGAATAGATATAACTAGTTACGGAGATGTTGAAAAAGAAGTACGACAATAAAGCTTAAAAGCAAGTAAAGCGGCGAAATCTCTTAATGACACAATCTGGAAGAACAAACACCTATGAACAAGATACAAAAAGCAGCAATTAGACCTATATTAACATACACGGCGGAGACAAGACCTGACACATTTAAAACGAGACGACTACTAGAAACAACAGAGATAAAAATACTCCGACGAATATCAGGGAAAAGTCTGTTGGATAGGGAGAGAAGCGAAAAAATAAGAAGAACATGCAATATAGAAGACATAAATGGATGGGTGACAAAACTAAAACAGGAACGAAGACATCAGTAGATTGACAGAGGATAGAATAGCACGAATAGCACTAGATAAGTCGCCAAATGGACGAAGAAGTATTGGCAGACCAAGAAAAAGATGGTGCGACAATTTAAACAATTTAGGAGACTACTATTGAAGAAGAAACGGGCTTTAAAGCCTACCTACAAGAAGGAAGAAGAAGAAGAAGATATGATTGTAGGTTTTGAAAAGTTGGGAATTTGTTGTGTTCAAGTTGTGTCGGGTAGAATGAATTGAATTTTGAAGAATCGAAAAACTAGTTGCTCTAAGAATTTTGAAAATGGATAAAGATTTAGTATGATATTTAATTTAAAGAGATTTTGGAATGACTTAATGGTCACTACACTTTTCGAAGAGAGCAAGGTCACAGAGAAGACAGGATTTTCATGTAAGAAGATTAGAAAAAACTTTAGTAAAAATAAATAAATAGAGGCGAGTGAAATGCGCGAAAAATTTCCGCGGTCATGTAAATGAAAATTACTAAGTTCCCGGAAAGAACCAGCGTTGAGAATTTAAAACTCAACGTTTCGACACCCATTTTGGAGCCATTTTCAAGAGAGATATGGTTCCGTTCGAGTTCGGAATTTAAATCCGCCTACTCCCCTTACTCGTGGCACTGAGGTCTCAATCTGCCTACTCCTCAGTGTCGAGTGACGACCGGTCTTACCCTGTATAGCTGCTTTTATATCCTCAGTATGTGCGGCAACGATATACGTGGAAATGGTCTGAGTTTCCTGTTTTATAAGACTTATCGACGACAATCATAGATCATCTGAAATCAATTCAATAAAGCAAACATTCATACAAAACGGCTATCACAAAACCCAAATCGATAGAAGCATTCAAAAATATCCAATCCCAATTCCATCCGAGAAAGGAATCTTGCCGCCTGGTCAACTCAAAATTATTGTACCTTTTACCAAAGGTGTCACTGACAATATTAATAGAACTCTTAACGCTCTAAACATCAAAGCCATCTTCACTACTCACTCCAAGTTGTCCAATCTCGTCAGATCCGTAAAAAAACCAAATCCCCCATAAGGACCATGATGTCTACGAGATATCTTGTTCCAGTTGCCCACGAACATACGTAGGACAGACAAGCCGACGCATCCAAAACTGTATTTACGAACATTTTATATCTGCAAAACATTCCGATCCTATTTCAGCCCTCGCCCAAAATCATATTAAGATAGATCACAAAATATATTTCATAAAAGCAAAAACCACAGAATAGAGAGATCATGTCAATAGAATGCCAGGTTATCGGTTAGCCAAAATTGCCAAAGAAAAACGCCCAAACACACCTTGACAGCCAGAATAAACTGCTTACGAGATGGTATAAAAAACATTACCATAAACGATCATAATTTTGAGGTGGTCAAAGAATTCAAATACCTGCAATTTACTGCAATTTCCTGTGTTTTCACTGGTAATTGTTGGAGCAACAATTACCAGTGAAAACACAGGAGAACGGGAGGTTGAAATACGAATACTGGCGGGGATTAAATCATTCTTTGCGATTCAACATCTAATGAGGTCAAAGCTTCTCTCAAGGCGTGCCAAAATCCAAATGTACAAAACCATAATACGACCAGCAGTGACATATGGAAGTGAAACATGGACATTGAGAAAGAAAGAAATCAATAAGCTATTAGTATGGGAACGCAAAATCCTGCGAATTATATATAGTCCTTGCAGGGACAGCGTGACAAATGAATGGAGGAGCAGATACAACAATGAAATAGAGACTCTCTTCGGGAAAGGAGACATCGTAAGATACACAAAAGCCAATAGATTAAGATGGGCAGGCCACGTGGTACGGAGTGATGACGACAGACTGATTAGCAATGTGTTTCGGGAAAGACCAGATGGTAGAAGATCGACAGGAAGGCCTAGAAAAAGGTGGAAAGACGCAGTCAGGGAAGACCTGGAGAAGATGGAAGTAAGGCCATGGAAAATAATAGCAAGGATCGGAAACAATGAAAGGCAATAGTAAACGCGGCAAAAACTCACGAAGAGGTGTAAAAGCCAATGATGATGATGATGAGATGGTATAAAACTTGGTCTTTGTTGTCTTAACTGTTGTTGCTGAAATTATGAAGAAAACACCGGACGTAGTCCTAATGTAAAACGTCGTCTACACTCTCGATCGAATTTCTTCGGACGAATTGTCCAAGTGAAGTTAATCGAGGTGAGGTGACTCTCTACATACTCGTTGAATTGCCGAAAAAACTCAGTCGGTGTCGGTAGGCAGGCAGGATTTATAGCACTAGTAATGATATCGAGTAAAGTGAAGTCGAATTGACACTTCGTATTGGAACTTCGGGCCCTTTGACTCGGACGCGAAAAACCGACACAGAACGGACATACAACGAGGCGAAGCGAAGTCGCATGAAGTACATGTCGACACTTTCGTACTCGCTGAATTTCGATCAACTTCGCGAGTAGTATACTGGCCGCTTAAGAGGAAAAAAGAAGATTATTTGAATTCATACTTTCTTCAGCAGCAGTTAGATTTTAGCATATTTACGTAGATTTATTTCATATTATTCTTCAGACTGTTGGACGACAAAATTCTAAATATAGCTGTTTAAAAATATTTCACTATTTTTTATAAGCAGTGTATCTATATTTATGTATCTCACAACATGATTTACACGTGTCTTGTGCAGCTGTGCTTCCAAACTATCGTAGTAATTTTCTCTTATCAGTTATTGTAGTACGTGATGACCTAATTTATTTTTTACATTTAATAAAGTTTGGCCACAAAGAATGGGTTCTTCCAAAATGAATGTGACAAGGGGATTAATCTCGGAATTGACGAGATAAGATGACAATAATCCAGGAAAAACAAAATTTCGTGTATTGGGTATTAGTTGTGAAATTTTTATATAGTTTATCTTTAACAAATAAATTAATATAACCATTAGCGGTGAGTCTTTTCAAGTTTTTTATGGAAGTTGGTTTAACTTCGATTTTCGTCCCACTTTCTGTGATATTGCAACATACTTTCACAAATAAAAAATATCTCCTTTGAGTTTTTTACTTTTCTATGAAAATACCAGTTATATGAAGCAAGTTCAGTGATCTAAATAATTTAATTGACAAAAACGCAAGAATTAGCTATTATCTTGGTAGCAAATTTAAGCGTGTAGTAGCATACAGACTAGTGGAGAGCAGATTACAATCATATTAGACACAAGATGCATTACAAAACACAAAACACGAAGTTGGGCTTTGTAGCCCCTACTCCTTAATTGATACTTATATTGTGGGAAAGGACTTCCAAGATAGCTATGCAATATGGAGAAAAGGTTATCGAATTCATTAGAAAAGTGGCAATGATTTCAGTTAAACTGGTGCTTCTTCAAACAAAAAGAAACCTAACAGAAAGTGGACATGGGTCGCACCTAACGGAACTACCAAAAATTAAATAGACTATTTTCTCTCAAACAACAAAGGAATATTTAAAGACGTCACAACAATAAACAACGTAACAACGAGCAGTGACCATCGTATAGTCAGAGCAAAAATAAATATTAACATGAAAGAAGAGAGAAAAAGGATTAAAAAAAAACAACGAGGATAGATGCCTTTAAACTAAGAACAAATGAAGAGCAATTCCGAGAGGTCTTAGCGGATAAGTTCAAATCTGATCCTTCACATAATCAAGATCAAATTGACGAGATTAATAAAAACCTAAATAAAAACCTTCTCGCAGCAGGACTACAGGTCGCAAAGAAAACAAGGACTAAAGAAGACAAAATAAGCAATGAAACTAAACAGCTAATGACGGAAAGAAGACAACTGCTAGCGTAAAACAAACGCCATACTCAAGAATATAGAGAACTTAATAAAACAATTAGAAAAGACCTAAAACGCTACATACAAAAATGAAACGAGAACTTAATAGAGCGAGTCATTGAAAACAACAGAGGCTTAAAATGTCTAAGACCCGCACTGGGAGTTCAAAAAATCATCAAAATTAAAGACGCTAACAATAAGGTAGAGAAAATCAAATATAAAATAACAAATATTGTCGAAGACTTCTATACATCCTTGTACAGCTCGCAAGGCCAGCCTAATGAAACAACAAAGGAGAACGTCAAAAGAAAAATAAAAAAAGTGGGATCAGAAGTACTACCAAATATAAAGGGATACGAAATAGAAAGAGCTTTAAAAGAACCAAAAAATAATAAAGCTCCAGGTATAATTGTCTTAAAACAAGGAAGACATTAACAATCCCTGTACTAACAGAGCTATTTAATAGATGTCTCCATAATAGCCAGATCCCTAAAGACTGGAACGAGAGTCTAGTAATACTCTTACACAAAAAAGGGGACAAATGTGATCTACAGAATTATAGACCTATATCGTTGCTCAGTCAAGTATACAAACTATTTATGTGAATTATTAATAACCGGTTAACCTACAAAATGGACAATTACCAACCGGTTGAACAGGCTGGCTTCCGCAAAGGATATAGTACATCAGACCTTGGACCCTAACCAAGGCAAACATGAACAAACTAGCCACAACAGAAAGAACAATGGAAAGTGCAATGTTATGTATACGACTGTCAGATAAAAAGAGGAACGACTGGGTAAGATCCAAAACAAAAGTCGAGGACATAACAATAAAAATTGCAAAACTTAAATGGAGCTTCGCGGACCACACTGCTAGACAGAAAGACTAACGTTGGAATACTACAATACAACATTGGAGACCTTACGAAAGTAAACGACCAAGAGGAAGACCACATATGAGATGGGTTGATGACATTAAAAGAATAGCCGGAACAAATTGGAAATATGTTGCTCAGGATAGAGACCGATGGAAGGAGTTGGGAGAGGCCTATGTCCAAACATGGACGACAGAAGGCTAAGAAGAAGAAGAAGGTGTTTCATTCCTAATATCTTCAAATATAAACTTGATGTTAAGACAATTAAATGTGAATGAATATTCATTTTAAAGTTTCTACTGGATAAAAACGCCAATAATTTTATATACAATCCTAGTGCAATATAAAGAGAAAATTTTATTCAGGTAATAGTAAGCAAATCTTCTTCTTCTTCTATCAGACAATAATGCAAAGTTTCAAAAACGCAGAAAATTTAAATAAAGAAATAAAGTGTAAATGCCACAGAAACAATAAAGAAAAGAATCCAAGAAATTGGACATGATGGAAATGAGGATGATCAGCTACGCCTGAGGTTAGTTTGTTGGTTGGTTGAATAACTTACACACTACTACATCCAGTTCTCGCCCGGACAAAGAAGAAGGTTGAGCAACAGACCAACGACAATGTCGTTATTCACTTAAAGAAACCGTTGTCAATACAACTGATATGCAGCCAAGGAACCCTCAATCGATTTCTGAAGTGGAAATTCAAACGTCAATAAACTTAGTTTAACCTTTAATTGTGGCTTATTCCCATTTAAATAGTAATAATCACCAAAAGAACTAGAGCAAATTATGAATAGGCTAGGTATGGTGAGTACGGAATATGGTTTGAAAATAAATATGCAGAAAACCAAAGTGATGATCATCGATAGAATTAGAAACAACCAGGCAGAGATAAGAGTCATGGCAGGGTACGAAGTGGTCAGGTAATTTAATTACTTAGGCTCCATTATTACTAAGAGTGAAGAATGCGAAGACGAGATCCGTCGACGCATCACAATGGCCAGATCGGCAAAAATCAAACTCACAAAAATGTTCTCACAAAAACTCTAATGTTTCAAAAGCCTGTATCAGGTACTATGTCAATGTCATCTGCGTAGGCCAATATCTGTACACTGCTATTGATGATCGTACCTCTGGTTGTTATGCCTGATTTCTCTATGACTCTTTCTAGCACGATGTTAAACAATAGGCACGATAGACTGTCTCTCTGGCGTAATGCAGTATGTGTTTGAAAGGACCTTGACACTCTGTTTTGGACTTTGTACTCAACTTTCGAAAGAGTTGCCTTTACCAATGATATTAGATGCGACGGAATATCTAGTTCTGCCATGGCATTATACGAGCATTATAAATGAAGAGGTACTGGAAATAATGAACACACGACCTCATCTGGTTAATACAATCAACATTAGAAAGACGTCATATCTAGGACACATAATGCGCCATAAGGAATTTGAGCAGCTCCAGGTAATATTAGAAGGCAAAATCGAGGGTTAAAAGGGGTATAGGAAGAAAGAAGAAATCCTGGCTCCGAAACATCAGAGATTGGACTCACACAACAGGAAATGACTTAATCCATCAAGCCCAGAACAGAGAGAAATTTGCCATATTGATCGCCAACCTCAATAGAGAAGGCACTTAGGAGTAGGATGGCATTATAAAGTGCGCTTCTGTCTACACTGTCCTAAGCATTTTTAAAATCTATGAAGAGGTAGTGGGTATCAATGCCATATTCATATGTCTTTTCTAGGATTTGTCTGAAAAGGAAAATCTTATCAATTGTTGACCTTTCTTTTCGGAATCCACATTGGGATTTGCCTATTTTTTCCTCGGTATATACTAGTAAAAAATCATAAGGTATATAAGCCAGTACCTTGTAAGCGGTATTTAGGAGGGTAATGCCTCGCTAGTTGTCATATATTAGTGGATCCCCTTTCTTGTGAATAGGTATTATAATACCTACATTCCAACTGTCTGAGAGTTTTCCTTCTCTCCAAATGGATGCAACAAGTTTTATTATGTATTTTTTTAGGGCGTTTGCTCCATACTTGAACAGCTCAGGGGGTATACCATCTTCTCCATGGGATTTGTTGTTTTTTTAACTTTTTATTGCTTTGGCAACTTCTTCTTTTGTTGGTATATTATTTTTCTCCCTCTCATCGTCTACGTCTCCACTGTGGTCATTTATGTTGCCACTTCTTGGTTGCCTATTTTTAATTTCTCAGCAAAATTCTCCGCCCATCTCTCCACTATTTGATCCGGCTTATTGATAAATTCGGCTTCCTTAATTTTTATTATGGTTATTCTGGGTTTAAATTCTTTTCTGTTGTGGTTCACATTTTTATAAAATTTTCGCGCTTCGCTTTGTGAATTGAGCCTTTCTAGTTCCTATAGCTGGTTTTCTAAATGTCGTTTTTTCTTTTGTTTTAGTATCTTTTTCTCTGCTTGTCTAAACTGTTTTTACTCCTCTTGGTTTTGTCTCGTCCTTCTGGTTTGGAGTTTCCCATACGCCTGTTTCTTTTTTTGAGTTGCCTGTGAGCATTCCGCATCATACCGTTCTGTCCCCTTCCTTTCTTGTTTCTTCTTTCCTACAACTGTTGTTGCTACTTCTTTCAGGATATTTTCGCACTCATTCCAGTAATTATCTATGTTTTCAATAGTATGACTCATTTGGTCTTCTAGTTTTTTTTTTAAGTTTGTGTTCAGATTTTCTAACTAAGCGTTTCGTAGTCTGTTCACCTCATATTTATCTTCTTTGCTTCCTTTACCTTTTTTGCGTTAGAGATTCGTGCCCTTAGTTTAGCCTGGACCAGGTGGTGATCAGAGTCAATGTTTGCTCCACGTCTGGTACGTACATTCATAACATCGCTGTAATGTCTTGCGTCCACAACTACATGGTCAATTTGATTGATTGTGTTATAGTCTGGACTAACCCAAGTGGCTTTGTGTATATTTTTACGCTTAAAGCATGTGCTGGCTATCACCATATTCATTGAGACCGCAAGGTGTATTAAGCGTGTTCCATTGTTGTTCGACTCATTGTGGAGGCTATATTTTCCAATGGTGGGTAGGTAATCGTTTTCTTTTCCTATTAATTCTTATTTTGCATATTCTGCCGCTTATGGCTTCGAAGTCTATTATTAGGTGCTTCACTCTGCTGCTGTTCCAAGTTTATGCTCTGTTGGGTGGCAGCTATAATTGTATATTTCTGATACTCGAATATTTTTTTCCCAACCACCTAACCTCTTGAAGCACTACCCCCAACCTGGAGGACCAGTTCACTCGCTCTCGTCAGTTTCCGACCCAACTTTCCACCCGGGTTGGATACCGGATCTCCAGTTGGGTTGCTCAGTTTAACGGGGGGCACCAACGTGAAGGTGAGAGTCGGATTTGAGTAGGAGGGGCTAAGTGGAGTAAACTGGAAGCAACTCCATGTGTTCGCATTCCACTCCTTTACCCCCCGATGGAGGTTATTCATGGATCAATATGGTCTAGGAAATAGAAATGAACGTGGTGATAGTTTGATACAATTTTGCCAGACGGAAGAATTTGTAATAGCTAATACACTAATTAAGCTACCAAAAAGAAGATTGTATACATGGAAATCTCCCGGTGATACAACGAATAGAATAATCCGAAATCAAATTGACTTTGTCCTTATTAGACAAAGATTTCGTAATTCTATACTGTCTGCCAAAACTTAACCTGGAGCAGACATCGGTTCAGACCATAACCCCATAGTAGTCACATTACGAACCAAATTAAAACTGGTTAAAAAACCCACACAAAGTAGAAGGGGACCACAAACAAAGGAACAAATTGTAAAAACTCTTACTTAAAATCTACGTAATGCCCAAGAACTGAATAAAAGTAGCTATAACATTGATCAGAAATGGGAAATATAAAAATAGCAATAATTAAAACAGCAAATGAAAACTTAAAACCAAAGAATAGAAAACATAAAGATTGGATGACTGAAGAAATACTACTATTAATGAATGAAAGAAAATCATTCAAAACAAAAAATCCAATTAAATATAATGATGAAACTGATCGATTAATAAAAAGAGATTAAAAGAAGCTAAGGAGAGAATGTTACATGAGCAGTGCCAAGAACTAGAAGAAATTAAGAAAAAATATGACTTTTTTAACATGCATAAAAGAATTAGAGAATTAACAGGAATGAGAAAAACACTTCAAACTAGGCAACTAAGAGATGACAGGGGTGTACTTATAACAGATATAAACCAAAAAATGCAGAGATGGACACAATATATAGCACAACTTTTTGAAGACAAAGAGAGAACAGAAGCACCAAAAGAATTTAAGAATGATACTGGGCCTGACATTATACGAGAAGAAATTGAATATGCAATGAAACAAGCTAAAGGTGGTAAATCTCCCGGGCCTGATGAAGTTTCTATCGAATTACTTAAAATTGTGAATACTGAATCTGTTGATCTTCTTTTGGATCTATTCAATACCATATATAGAACAGGTATAATACCTAAATAATGGCTCCAATCAACATTCATACTGCTTCGCAAAAAAGCCAATGCAAAGGAGTGCAATGAACATCGCACCATAGCCTTAATGAGTCATATCTTGAAATTGTTTTTAAAAGTAATTCACAATAGAATACATAAGAAATTAGATGAAGGCATAAGTAATACACAAATGGGATTTAGGAAAAGACTGGGAACACGAGATGCACTGTTTGCATTAAGTGTTCTTTCGCAGAGATGCTTAGATATTAATCAGGAAGTATATGCCTGTTTCATTGATTTTGAGAAGGCATTTGACAGAGTGCAGCATAATCGACTTAAAGAAATTTTATTAAATAAAAACATAGACAGTAGAGACATTAGAATCATCTGTAACCTCTATTGGAATCAAACAGCAAAAGTGAAAGTTGAAAACGAACTGACCAAGGATATTCAGATTCGCCGTGGTGTCCGCCAAGGGTGTATTATATCACCCTTGTTATTCAATTTATACAGTGAAGCCCTCTCAGAATTAGCGCTTGCCGAGATCAGTGAGGGCCTTATCATAAACGGTGAGCCACTTAATAACATAAGATATGCTGACGACACCGTCCTTCTGGCAGGAACACTAGAAGAACTGCAACACCTTGCTGAACAACTAAATATATATTGCAACGATTATGGACTAAAAATCAATTTGAAGAAAACCAAGTTCATGGTATTTACAAAAGCACAAAACATCAAAGTTAAGCTAGTACTAGATAATACAGAAATTGAACAAATATCTTCGTACAAATACCTTGGAGCATGGATCACAGAAGATACTGATCAGACAAAAGAAATAAGATGCCGCATTGAAATTGCGCGGTCAACTTTTAATAGAATGAGAAAACTTTTTTGTAATCGCGATATCAATATATAGCTCCGGATAAGAATGCTTCGATGTTATATTTTCTCTACCCTTTTGTAGGGAGTTGAAGCTTGGACACTTAAAAAATCCAACATTAAAAACCTAGAAGCATTCGAAATGTGGTGTTACCGACGTATTTTGAAAATATCATGGATGGATCGCAAAACAAACGAACAAGTTCTCGAACAACTGGGAAAACAATGCGAAGTTTTAAATTCCATAAAAATCAGGAAATTGGAATACTTGGGGCACATCATGAGAGGTGAAAAGTACAAACTACTAAGGAATATAATGCAGGGTAAAGTAAAAGGTAGAAGAAGCGTAGGAAGACGTAAAATCTCGTGGCTACGCAATATCCGTGAATGGTTTGGATGCAGTTCAATTGAACTATTTAGGCGAGTAACCAATAAAATTATAATTGCCAGAATGATTACCAATCTCCGATAGGAGTGGAACTTGAAGAAGAAGGAGGTTGTTCCATTGAATGCTAAAAAATTCTATGAAAATATCGAGGGAATGAAAGCATTCTAGAAAACATTGACAGCTTTAATGGAACATTTTGTACCAAATAAAGCAAAAATTTAATAAAACATTATCAATTATAACACGTATTTTTTAGTTTGAAACATCAGATTATGCGCCAAATAGGTACGTCTATTAATCCGGTATTTGGATCTTAATTCATACATATCTTATTCATTAATTAAGCGCGATTTGATGTATCAAATATAAAACATGTCAGTACGATTTTTTAGAAATAGCAACAAAAACAATTTTAAAAACTTTAAACTCATTTTTCTCCAAACTACATTATTTTAGCACTTCATCCTTCATCCGCGTTATGACATAACGCGGTCCATTTTTGTTTTGAATTCAAATTTATTTAAATAAGCAGCATTTGAAGCAACAATTGAAGCAAATTGAAACAAAGTTTTAGCTCAAGTAGGTATTAAATGAATATAATTTTAACTAGCAAGTGAGTTTAAGCAACTTGAAAAGCGCTCTCAATCAATACTTTTAGTTCACACACTATTTTGCTTTTTAAAGTAATGATTTAACAGAGTAAACAAATATACCTAATTGAAAAATATATTTTGAGTAACTTTAATTTGATATTATAAGATGGATGTAAATCTTCTTTATGTTTTGTACAAAATTGTTCCATGGCGCTCTTAATTCAAGCCTACCTGTTTGAATTTGTACATATTTTCATTATTACAATTTTAACCGAAAATACCTGAATGACCAGTTATTTTTTAGAATAAAATTTATCTTGTATCCATATGCTATTGATTTGATTATTTATCAGCATAATATTTAGTATGCAATAATTTAAATAGATTATCTAAGAATACATTTTTAAATTCAAACATGAACCGTTCCTCGATTTAAAAGTCAACGTGGCCTCCCCTAAACGCGAACCGCTTGGACGAATCCATTCTCTTCGTCTCACCTCTCCCACACTGCAACTCGCGTCAGTTCGCGTCAGCGCCGAGCAGTCGAGTCAAGCACATTTTCGATTCCACTGTTGTAAGTGATAGTCGCAAACGCGTTCGTCGTCGATTTCAAAACTACGATCAGTGAATTCGTTTATGGATATTCATCAATCTACACGAAAACTGTGTTTTTGTTGTTCCTGAACTGTTGTTAGTGTGTGTGAAAGACAATACGCGAAGTCTTTTGTGCCAGAAATTTCGGAAATTCGCCAATATTTGTGTGAATTTGGTTGCATAACCTCAAACGTAAACAAAACGCAAAAACATGTATTATAAACCCATTGAGCTTGTGTCATCCAAAACGCCACACTTCTGCAGACCAGAAATAAGAAAAGTCAAGAGAGTTCTTTTCGGAGCTGTCGATCACATCGCCACTCAAAGATTCGTGGACCAAGAATTAGAAAAAGTCAGAGTGACGAAGTCAGAGAAATGGAACTTCGACTTCCAACATGAACGATCATTGAGCCCAAGCGGAGATTACCAATGGAAACCTGCGACTCCTGTTAAAAAACAACCTTTAAGTTTGAAACATGCCATAATTGAATTCGAAGGTCAAGATTTGTACCCCATTCCCGATGATATTATCAGACCTATTCCTATTATGCTTTCATCAACGCCGAGAGAAGAGGTGACGTCACCCAGAAAAACGCATCCAAGAACACAACCACAGCGTCTTATTACCGGTGAGTAATTGATATAAATATAACTACTTTCAATTCTAATTAGACCATTAGCGTCTCAGTGAGTATAACAAAGGGTCTATTATAAATTATACCTATAATCTTAGATAAATTTCAGTTTTGATGATTTCATGTAACAAAAATATTAAGAAATTACTCTGGACCATTCATTATACAAAAGTTGAATGTAATATAACTCAACTAAAATTGTCAATGAGATATTTGTATTACTTTATCTTCTGCTTTTCATCTTATGTATGTAATCAATATTTTAACATTGTTCTGAAAAATCTTTGTATGATTGATTTGTTTTCGTCCTTGATTTTAATCTCTCATTAATACTCAATATCATATCCATTAAACAAATAGGTATTATTTTACCTTCGTGTTCATTTTGAACCAAAACATTTAGATATGGTATGCTTTTCAAAGCCATCTCGTTTAGTTTTGCAAAATATTCAAATGATTTGGTTACTGATTTAAATAAATTAATGTCATTTAGAGAATTGAAGTATTTTTAAGGACATGAGTTTAGGATTTCCTATAAAATTATATTGTATTTATTCTGTTTGTAATTCTTTGTAATTCTGAAGTTCTCTATTTTATCCAATTTTTTTGCATAAATTTGGCGTAAAAAATACATTTTTATTTCAACAGAAAATGTGCTATTGTCTGATAATTATTGTTTTGAATGCATTTCCTTAGCTCTGCTTATGTTTTAAGATACTTATTATTATACCAATTCAATTATTAAAACTGGTTGTTGTATTTTAATTGATCAGGCTTGTACCTACCATTCCCTATAAATATAAAACAAACAACATATTTGTTGCATTCTTAACTTTTATCCTTTGTAAGTTTATACGTTTTTTGATCTTATTTGTTGTCTACTTTGGTCTACATGTATTGTTTTGACTTTACATTTCATTTTTATTTTTTCAATTTCATAGCTGTGATTTTGCTCGTCTTATTATTGATTTGTAGATTCGAAGGCCTCTTAGATCTTTCAACACTGATCAATTGCATTCCCTAAAGCACTCTATCTCTTTAATCCTGACCCCCCAGGGGGAGTGTAGTGGTCGACGTGATGTCGTGTATTGTCCGTCTCCAGAGATCTCTGTCTCTGGTCATTTCTTTTAATTCATGCATAGGTCTTTGGCATATTCCTGTAATTTGATCTATCCATCTTGTTGGGGATCTTCCTCGTGATCTTCGGCTTCTACCTTTCCTTGTATTATGAGTCTTTCCATGTTTTGTGTGTTTGCTCTCATAACATGCCCAAAATATTTTAATTGTTGGAGATGGACTTTACTAGAGAGTCGTTGGCTAACTTTTAGCTCTCTTAAAATTGAATTATTTGTTCTACGGTCGGTCCAAGGAATTCGTAACATTCGTCTCCAACAGAACATTTCAGTGGCGTCTATCTTTCTTCTCTCCGATTGTCTCAGAGTCCAAGATTCACATCCGTAGGTCAGTATTGGGAATATTAAGCAGTTGATCAACCTCATCTTTATCGCTCTTGAAATTTGAGAGTCCTTCCATATTTTGGTCATTTTTGCTGTGGCAACTTTTGCTAGATCACATCTACGTTTAATCTCTTCTTGTAATGACCTGTGTTTGTGATTAATGATCCCAGATATAAGTATGAGGTCACAACCTCGAAACGGTCAATTGTGGTTATGTGTGGATGATTGTTGTGTAGTCTATCCACTATCATGATCTTTGTCTTTGATATGTTTAATTGCAGACCAAATATTTGACTTTCGTTTTCGATCAGTCGTATAAGTTCCATCAGCTCTGCTTGACTATTTGCAAGAAGGGCTGTGTCATCTGCGAAACGTAGGTTGTTTAGTTTATGACCATTTATTGAGATGCCTTTTCCATCCTTCAAGTGCTCTTCGCATAATATACTCCCCATATATGTTGAATAATTGTGGAGGTAGTATACATCCTTGTCTGACACCCCGTTCTGGATGAAACTCGTTCGAAAGTGTGTCAAGTACCTACTTTAACTGATCCAGTAGTGTGTTCATATAGTTCAGTTATAAGCGTAATTAGATGTTGTGGTACGCCTACTTCTTTTTCTTTTAGTATTCGCCATAAGTGTCTCCACTTGACTCTGTCGAACGCTTTACGGTAATCTATAAAACAGATGTATAGTGGGATGTTGAATTCCCTAGATTTCTCGATTATCTGTCTTATATTCAGCAGGTGTTCTCGAGTGCCTCTACCTTTGGTAAATCAGTTTGCTCTTGTGAAATTTCTCTTTGAAGGGATGTTTTCAGTCTTTCATTGATTATATTTAGCATTATCTTGCTGGCATGGGATATAAGAGAGATAGGGATATTGAATAACAATATGCTGAGCGAGTCTCCTGAGCGGATTCCTCCTTTTAATTCAATGCCTTCTGTTTCTCCTGTTGGCATTATAACTCTGGTCTTGTTAATTTCATTAATTGTCCTTATTATCTGATGGTCTATTTGTTCAGCTTGTAATAAATTTAAGATGTCATTTCGCTTCACCCTGTCAAAAGCACTTTTTAAATCTACAAAGCACATGTATGCTGGTTTTCCATATTCAATAGACTTCTCTATTATTTGTCTGATAATAAAAATTGCGTCTATTGTGCTGCGGTTCTTCCGGAAGCCTTGTTGTTCATTTGCCATGTTCGCTTTTTCCTCGATTTTATCTTTGTTTTGCAACCATAATAATTGTTATAACCCTTTAGACTTCTAGATGGATAGTCATGTCACCTTGTTTTGTATGTTAGCTCAGTTTAGTAAAAGACAATTTTTGTAGTGATCGTCCTTACATGAGTACCTAGAGAGGGAAGGTCTAACATTTTTCTAAGGATTCTATTATTATTCTCTATTTAATAAAAAATCTAATATTTTTATGTTTTCTCTCATACGAATGTACTTACCGTGGTAAGACGGACCTCTCTGATTCCTATTAAACAAAGAGTCGTAATTTTCTTTTATAACCCGACAGTTTCGTATTCATATTTATTATCTTTTAAATATTTTAATTACCTAATCTTAAAGTTAATAAATATTTCTCTAAGAAATATACATAAACGTCGATTTTGTGGAAGTGTTTGAATTTCCGCTTTAACGAAGCTATAAAACAGATAAAGGTAGTGGCTATATTTTATGTTGTTTTAAAAACATGATGAATCGATCATCAAATCAATATACGACCTTGCATTGTACTACCATTTATTAAAATATCTGATGAATAATTGCTAAATTGAACATAATTTTGAATACAATTCATTATTGATTGCTCTCTTATTAAGTGCATAACGCTACTCGAATACCGGCAATTATCGTGGATATTTGCACTTTGGTAGGCTCAGTACAATTAATTATCTGTGTCTAATCATGTTCTAGATAATATGTAGATTGGTAGATAATATATGCGGTCCATGGGAGTACGGAAGATTCGATTCAATACGAAAACATTAATCCTCGTCATTGGTCGTTGATTGCTTGTCATTAATGTGACTTATCCTTCTTCTACTTATAATAATCTTCTTTATGTTGATTTCTTATCCCATAGAAGTTGCTGTCCAGCTATTTTAAGTATGTTTCTTTACTCTTTTATAGTCGCCACATCTTAAATATGCTTCTCCTTTTTCCTTGCATTCTTATCCCATAGAAGTTGCTCTCCAGCTACCTATTTTTAGTATATTTCTTTACTCGTTTATAGTCGCCACATGCTTCTTTTGTTCCTAATGATCCACATCTTAAATATGCTTCTCGTTTTTCGCTGCATTCTTATCCCATAGAAGTTGCTCTCCAGCTATTCTAAGTGTTTCTTTACTCTTTTATAGTTGCAACATGCTTACTTTGTTCCTAATGATCCACATCTTGAAACATGCTTCAAGTTTTTCCTGGCATTTTCCATTCAGTTCCTGTTCAACTGTGCTTTTTTTGAGTCGGTCTTGTCTTTTTACTGGATGATTCCTCGTGCTTCCTTAGCTTCTATATCAATAGCATTTTAGTTTCTAAATTGACCCAGTATTCATTTAGAGTCTATATTTGATATCGCTGAATATTTTCTTATTATGAAACATATCAAAACAAAATAAATTACTGCTGTACTGGATAGAGAACAGTTCTGTAGTACTATCTCTTTTGGTCAATTTCTGTATTTATTATAGCTTCAATATATTTATTATACATATATGGAAGCCCATATGTTGGTTCATGGGCGGCTTTTTTGATTGTAAACCGCGTGTGGGCTAACGTGGCATGAGTGTGTTAATATCTTTCAAATATTTTATCTGTAATAGTGACCAATAAGTGATAAAGGGCTTGTTTTTATTTTTTGCGTGATGCGCCTCGAGCATTAAAAGGACGTTTACGCTTTATCTTCTTGTTTACGTGCCATCTCCACGACGGGGGTTGGCAATCATCATGGTATTCTGATCTTAGATGCTGCCGCTCGGAATAGTTCGATTGCTGTGCATCCGTACCATTCCCTTAAGTTACGCAACCATGAGATTCTTCTCCTTCCTACACTTCTCTTGCCCTGGATTTTTCCTTATATAATTAATTGTAATTAAGTATGTTATATTTTTCATTACGCATAACATGCCCCAGGTATTGCTGCTTTCGTGATGGTTTTCAAAATTTCCATTCTTTTGTTGACTCTTCTCATGACTTCGTTATTTGTTACATTCCCGGTCCATGATATCTTTAGGATTCTTCTATACACCCACAGTTCAAATGCTTTCAACTTTTTAGTAGTCGACGCGTTAAGTGTCCATGCTTCTATTCCGTAAAGCAGAGTCGAGACAATATAACACCTTGCCAGCCTAACTCTCAAGTCTAATTTCAGTTTTCTTGCACAAAGTACGTTTCTCATTTTATTGAAGTTTGTTTGTGCGATTAATTATTTTGCCAAGATAATTGTAGTTTTCAACTTGTTCTAAAGTTTTATAATTAATTGTCAGGCTTCCATCATTCAGTTTTCTTGGATGTTTATTGATAATCCATATTCTTCTCATACTCAACTATCTTGTTCATTAACTTTTAGAGGTCTTGGAGGTTGTCTGCTATTACGATAGTATCTTCCGCATATCTAATGCTGTTAATGGGTGTTCCATTGACCTTTATTCCTGCTGTTTCTCCCTCAAGAGCTCTTTTCATAATTTCTTCAGAATATGCATTGAATAGTAGTGGTGACAATACACACCCCTGTTGCACACCTCTTTTAATTTCGAACTCTTCTGATGTGTGTTCATTAATGCGTATGTTTGCCTGCTGTTTATAATATAGATTTGTTATAATTCGAAGGTCATTGTAAATTGTTTTGCTTTGAGGAGGTCCATTAGCCCCTTTTTGCCGGACTTTACCGAAGCCTTGTTATAATCTATGAGACAGACATACATATCTTGGTTCACATCCAAGCATCTCTGGATTAGTACGTTGAATCCAAAGAGAGCTTCACGGGTACCTACGAATTTTTAGTTTTAGTAATCATATAGTTTTAGTTTTAAAACAAAATCTAGTTTATTTATTAAAATAATTTAAAAATGTATTTTTATTTGAAAAAGACGTATAATTTAAAAAAAAAATTGTTATACTTTGTAACTATAACTGAAAACTGTATGACACTGTAACTATGACTGGAAAATTTAAAGGAAAATTTTTTTCTCGTTTTTTTCTAATTATTGCTATTTTTTAAACAATAAACACTTAATTTTCAATTTCTAGCTAGTCAAATATGTAAAATTAAAAAACGAAAGTTATTATATCTTGTGTACTTTTTTTCGTACGAGCAAATCTTTTGAGTTACTTACAGGCGAATTTTTAGGCAACATTTTAGAGTTTTCAGGTTTTGTTCAATAAATAATTCAAGCACAAGCTTTGTGCCTGGAAGTGATTCCACAAAAAAAAATAGACTAATATGGAAAATGTTCATTATGGTCTACTTTTTGACAGATTCTGCCTGGACTATTTAAAAATTATGAAAGATTTCGTTGATCGGTATCGTATTATTATTACGTCAGGTAAAGACGTTTTTCTTTTATTTTTCAGGTTATTCAAAGTTATAATTGTTGGACTGAAATGGTACTGCAATTCCATTATACTTTTTGAATTTAATTGGATAATTAATTGCACCATTTCGTGAATATTCTTATAACTGGTATCAGGATTCTTGTGTTAAAATATCAATATCTCTAAAATTACTGCTACAAAATTAATATCTCTTTGTCGTATCAGATACAAAATAAATTTTCAACACGTCCCATAAATAAAGTTTACATATTTCATTATGTTCTTTATATTTTTTGAGTTATTTATAACTCAGTTCTTATATAATTGCTTGTTGTACACTAAATATAAATGTCACGCCTCTGTGCGATAACTGTCGAGTGTTCACTGCTATCCGGCAATTTTTGCGTCACCAAGGTATAATATAAAGATGGCCGAATAAATATTTGTTGTTATTGTCGTTGTTATCTCCCGTTCTGTTTAAATTGGGTTATTAGTGGTAATTTTGATCTTTTTTAATTAATGAAGTGATACATCGAACTGTGATATCCAAAATAGAGAATTTTTGATAAAAACGCGTCGTTTTTGATAATAATCGGAATATGTATTAATATATAATAATAGTCATGTTGTTGGTTCCAAAAAATGAGGCCCTTGTAGGTGTTGTTTATATAGATTAAATTTAATGGGGAATGTCCATTTAATTTGATGTAAATACCAAAACATTTTTGATGTGAATACATATTTTCTTCACACGCTGGGATCTGTATTGTATAGGTTTGATTGTAGTGATACGTACCTTAAATTTTTATAAAACTGCCCCGGAAAACAGTTTAGTATACTTACGCTGTAAAGAAACTCAGAAGTCTAAAAGCAATCTGATTTTATTTTCGCGAATTTTTCTTTCTACCATTTTAATTTTTTTTATTAATTGCATAATACTCCAGTGGCCAGAGACGAAAATGCCACCTAACTTCTAAAAATCATACGAACAAGCTAAATTTTGCTGAGAATGTCGTCCTCCGTCGTGGGAGATGGCGAAGAAAACAGAGATTTAAGTGCCAAACGTCTATCAACATCTGTCGGTTGAGTTTACCAAAAGCACAAGCTGAATATAGCCGCAAATGTCAAAAATATTTCGCCTTGGCAGTGTTGGCATGTTTTTATAAAGCATATATTGTATGCTTCATATATAAAGAGATAAAGCCTTTAAAAAGTACATTTGATTATACTATTCTATGAATTCTGCAATTTTTAATTCATACGAAGCAGTAACGAGTAGATATTTGTCTTTTTCGAGATTAATTGCAAACATCTGTTGTAATCTGGCATCTGCTGATTTAACGATTGTCAAATCTAACCCCTAATATATCAAAGGGTAATTGCCAAAAAAAATTCTAATAATTAACTGCAATTAATCTCCAAAGAAACAAATATTTACTCATTGTTGTTTTATATAAATCAAAAATTGCAGAATGCATACCATAATATAAACAAAATGTACTTTTCTAAAGCTTTATATTTTTATATTTAAACCATACAGCATCTACCTACATTATAAAAACATGCCAACACTGCTATACTGACATTTTTTGTCCCATGTTTGACATTTGCGGCTATAATCAGCTTGTACTTTCGATAAACTCAACCAACCTATCTGTACGCCGTAGAAAAAAACGTCAAAAGAAATAAGTTGCGTAAAAGGGCAGCACCGGTTTGGGGCCACAAAAATAAAATTTCCCCAGATCTACTAAAAAACTGAGCATTCTACAACATCTGGCAGCAGCGCCTTCCACAAGAGCCTATGTGGTAGAGTGAGATAAAAAATCAATTTTTCCCCAGATTCTGGGGAAATTAAAAAAATTTAAGCTGGTCATTTTTGACGCTTTTTGTGGTGGAGGCGAGGAAAGGGTAGGAGCCAACGAATACTTACACACAGAAAATACATGGCAGCATATTGCCAAAAGGACACTAAGCTTGTAACGGCTCAACGTACAACAACGTGCAAGTATCAATGGGAGGGGGAGGGGAGGGGCCAACGAATATTTTATTATTATTATACATAAGCGAGGGCAGAGGAACTAAGTCCCTCTTATGAAATTACTAATAAAAGAAATAAAATTACAATTTTTTGGTTTAAAAGAAAAACAATATTTTAACTATAATATAAAACGGTAAAGTATGTTTTTGAACGAGTTGGTAGAGGTAGCAGAGACAATGTTATCGTTAAGGTTATTCCAGCATTCAAAAACTCTATTTGGAAGACATTTCTGTCTTGATCTGGTTTTAACACAAAAATCAAACGTAAAGACTTTGGCCAACACGGCACTGTATCGTATCTCTGTTGTTATTAGTCAGATTCCTACGTGTACACGTTAAATGAAAGAAAAGGGGATATAGAATACGTTAACACAAAAAACAAAGACAAAGACATTGCCAAAACGGCACTATACCGTATCCCCCATAAAAAAGTCGAACGTTGCATAAAACGTCGTAAAAAACGACGAACGTTGCATAAAACGTCGTAAAAAACGATTTTAAGGGATGCTATTTAGGGTTGCGCTCAAAACCCTGTTGTCTATCTACATGTAGCTGAGATTTTGAACAAAAATGTTTATTACACTTTTTCTGTAGAATGAACCGTTCTCTCACAAACAACGCTTGAAGCGACCGGCGATTTTGAATGTCAGTTAGACATAGTTAAGATCGTTTGAGTATCTCGTTTTTCGATCTTTGATTTTTTTCTTAGTCTTTTGACGATTTCCTATCAGCCACCTCTGAATCTTTGTTGACCAGTCCCACAATGGTTCTGGACTTACAACTACTTCTATTGAACCTTGTGTTATCAACAAATCTGTTTGTTCATTCCCTTCATGGCCCAGCACTATTAAAGATATTTTATTGTCTTTTGCCAGGTTGTTGAGGAGATATTGCTGTTCCTCACCAGTTTTTATTTGGTATAAGTTGGTTCTTTATGGCTAAAATAGCCGCTTGGCAATCTGTGCAAATGAACTTTGAAAAATTAACTTGCCAAGAACTTTCTACAGCATCATCAGAATGGTATTTTTGCGGGGCTAAAATGCTATTTTGGGCTTGCTGGATAGCCCAAATTTGACGAAATGCCCCTGATGATGTTGTAGAAAGCGAAAGTACTTGGCCAAGATTTGATTATTAAAATTGTGCTCGATATTTGCCTTTAATTTTTCAAAGTTCATTTATTCGAGCATTCAACCTTATATCAATCTGTGTAAATGTTGATTGCCTTTGCTTTGGGGTTTCCATTCAGGATTTCACCAATGCAAGCCACCAAAGCAAATACTTCAGCCTGGAACACATTTGTATTGATCTAGGCTATGATTAAATTACTCTAAAATATTTATTACCTTAAATTTTATGTCACGACACATTATTTATCGTCAGATGTTAGTTCTTTATTCGTTAGGATCAGTTCTGGTTTATTTTTTCACAAGAATACCGTTCTTGAGATTAACTACATCAATCTTTCATTCATTAATCTTAGTCCGAACCCGAATTATGATTACTGGATTACGGGCATGAAAGACCGTGTTCATAAATTAACGTTATCAATTTCATTCGGTAGTTTGTTTTAAATTGTTGATGTATTCCTCGACAAGAGACAAATGACATTAAGATAAATTGATCCTTTTGTAATTAATGGATCCCTTAAGAGCAGTACATAAGATAGAAATAACATCTGTGATTAAATTGTGATTTACTTTATTATTCTTCTGACGTTTATTCTTTTCTTTTTTACGATAAATGGAAATAAAATAATTAAATACCTTAATATTGAATCGTTTGAAGAAGAATAAAAAAATAATTAACATATTTTCGCTATCTGTATTATAATTACAGAATACTTTCTTATAGTAAAATAAATATATTTATTACTCAAATATGTCAAATGCTCTTATAGCGTGCCAAAAAAACCCTCACTAACTTTAGGTCAGTAACCTAAAAAACAAAAAAAAAATATCAAAGTTAACCGTTTTATATCCGATGTGAATAAAGTGAAAGTTATGACTTACTCTATTTAGCATAAAACGTGTTTGGGATTTAAAAAATTTACATACCAACAACTATTGGTCATTTTAGCACATATTTCATTAAAGTTATATTTAGATTAGTCATCTGGAAACTCTCAAGGGTGAATAGATTCATTGTTAGATTTGTTTTTGTGACAATTTGAAAACCCCTAAATATTCGAGTTCATTAATCTCTTAAATTTAGATCTTGATATTTGAATTAAATGATAAAATATACATGTATGTCATATATCTGTATTGTTATCGAAAAGTTTATGTATAAAGCAAATAGGTACATGAAGCCAAGCTATGATTCAATAGCTCTATCGATTTTTGGGGTTAGGAAAAACCGTTAGAGGAACACCCTCTCTGATCGTCACATGTTTACTAGATTGAGCGTGCACCCCCGTCTCGCGGCCTAGGGCTCTAATGTGTTTCGATTGTTTTGCATCTGTCTGCTATGCCGATACAAAATAATAAACAGCTGTGTCAGAAGCACGATGCGATGCCACTGTATACGTCACGATCTAACTGGCGATTTTGAATATATGCACATGTGGTTTTCTCATACGAATGCACAAGCGTGAATATAGGGGTAGTTTCAGTTTGGTAATTGTTGACGTGTATGCTGCATTTTATGCCAATTTGATGTGTACGTAAACGTTATTCGTGTTAAAAAGACAAGATTTTTTATTTAATTGTGGTAAATATCTTCTTCTTCCTATGCGTCCCCATTAACGGAGGTTGGTGACCACATTTTTAAAACTTCTCTGTCTTTTGCAACGTGGAATAATTCGTCTACAGTCATGTTTGTCCAGTCTCGAATATATCGCAGCCATGACTTCCTCTTTTCTATCGCCTACTCTCCCTTTATTTATTATTTCTTAGTATGTGTCCAAGGTATGCAGTCTTGCGTACTTTTATCGTTCTCAACAATTTTTTGACTTGACCCATTCTTCTCAGCACTTCCTCATTGGTGACCCTGGCAGTCCATGGGATTCTCAACATTCTCCGGTATATCCAAAGTTCAAAGGCTTCAATATTTTTAACTATTTGCGCTTTTAGTGTCCATGTTTCTACCCCGTACAATAATTGCGACCAGACGTAACATTCAACAAACCTCAGTCTCAGCGCAATATTCAGATTTTTGTCACAGAACAATTGTTTTAATTTTAAGAACGCTGTCCCTTGCCATTTCTATTCGTACCCGGATCTCTTGGTCTGGATCTAATTCTGTGTTGATGTAAGCTCCCAGATATTTATATTTTGTCACTCTCTCTATTTGCTGTCCACCAAGAGTTAGTTGTTCATTATTTATAGGACTCCTTGATACTATCATAAATTTGGTCTTATCTGTGTTGATGTCAAGTCCCATTTGAATGCATTCACTATTTATTGCATCTAGTAAAGTTTGTAGATCTTCTATACTCTCAGCCATAATTACCGTGTCATCTGCAAATCTCATGGTGTTTATGATTTCTCCACCAATTCTTATTCCCTCTTTTCTTTCCCATAAGGCTTTTCTGAATATGACCTGTGAGTACACGTTGAAAAGCGTCGGAGACAAGACGCATCCTTGCGTAACCCCTCTCGCAATCGGTATATTATTTGTTTCTATATCGTTCACCTTTACTACTGCTTTCTGGTTCCAGTATATAGCCTTAATAAACTCAATGTCTTTTTTGTCTAAATTGATGTTTTTTAATTCATCTATTAACTTCATATGCTGCACTCGGTCAACGGCCTTCCTAAAGTCTATGAAGCATACATATGCACTCTTGTTATATTCCCGACATTTCTGCAAGAGTACCGTCAATGCAAATAATGCCTCTCTTGTACCCATGCCTCCTCTGAAGTCAAACTGAGCTTCATCTATCTGTTCCTCACATTTCTTATAAATTCGGTTTTGAACAATTTTCAAAAGAATCTTTAAAGGGTGGCACATTAGGCTTATCAATCTATAGTCATTACATGATTTGGGATTGTTGTTTTTTGGTAGAGGTAAAAATATCGATTTAAGCCATTCTTCTGGGATGTTGCCCTCTACATATATGTGGTTGAGAATTCGGGTGAGTCTCTTTATATTACCGTCATCTAAGGCTTTTAACAGTTCAACTGGAATTTGATCAGGACCCGGTGCTTTTCCTTGTTTTGCATTCTGTAGGGCATTCTTTACTTCTGAGGGTAAAATTTGTAGGTATTGTTTTTCTTCACCTATATCTTGTTCATTTTCTCTCTCGTCATGGAAAAGATGGATTATATATTGTTCCCATACTTCCTTTATTTTGCTCTCTTCAGTAAGTATTTCTCCATTATTATCTCTTGTTATGAGTGTTCTTCTTTGTCTGGTGTTGCCTGTAAGTTCTTTAATTTTTTTATGTAAGTTTGAGGTGTCATGTTTGTTGCTGAGTTTTTTCCAATTCCTGGCATTCTTTGTTCATCCATTCCTCCTTAGCCTTTCTGATTTCATATTTGATTTTATTCTTGATGGTTTTATATTTATTTTCATCTTTATGCTGGTAGACAATTTTATCGGAAAATATACATGCAAAAAGAGTCAAAATATATTCGGTGCTCTCCTTGGAAATATTTTGACAGAGATATCTTCGGAAACATACAACAAAATTCCTACCACAATTTATTAATAGCTGAAATAAATTTACAATCAATAAACTCATAAATGGAAGATCAACAGGATCAGACAGCGTTCCACTAAAATCGGTTAAAGTGATGAAAGCCTAATAGAAGCACTACAAAAAATGCTGACTTACATTTGGAATCAGACCCAAATACCCGATGAATGGGGTCTAGGAATAATAGTCCCCATACTCAAAACAGGAGACCTAATGTAATGCGATAACTACCGAAATTGATTGTTGAAAAACATACTCCTTGTAGATTTCCTCCATGCATAATACTTAATCCGTGACAGCAACGATAAATTTTGACATACCAAAGAAATTGGTAGAAATTACGTTGAATATAGAATGTAGGCTGAAAGGCCAAAAGCATTGTCTTGCGTTTTAATTAATCTCTAATAAATTATATTTAGTATAAATTGGAAGAGATACCATCTTGAACTTTTTAAGGGTTACGCTAGTAAACAAGGTACAAATGATGCAGATGATGTAAATATTGCACACAGGTTGCATACAAGGTTGCTTGAGTTATGAAATGAACACTATCATCAACTCAAATCCAGGAAAAGGGAGTCCCCCAAAGGATCGGTTAGTGTAACTTTATTTCTTGTTGCAATTAATGATATCTTGGAACAATGTCAACAATCAGTTAAAGGAAGACTGTACGCAGAATGGAAGGGAACAAATCTAGAATTTACCAAAAGAATCATTCAAAGTACATTATATAATCTCCAGAAATGGTTTGGTAACAGGACTCAGCTTCTCTAACGACAAAATAAAATGCTTGCTCTTACCAAAAAAAAGCGAAAAGAGGATAATCAAATTTTAACATTGAATGGTAAGAATCCTATCTTTGTAAAAGAAATAAAATTCCTCGGTCTTACATTTTTGCTTAAACATTGGTTTGGAAAAATCACATTACAAACCTAAAAGGTACTTGCCAGCAAATCATTAATATTTTAAAGACAGCTACTCTTCTAAGAATATCTTCATCCTTAGTTCGATCAGAAATTGACTACGGTTCAGTGGTATAAAACTAAACTAGGATATCTGTTCTTAAATAACTAGATCTAATTCAAAATACAGGACTGCAAGTCGCTTTGGGTGTCTTTCGAACAAGCCACATACTAAGTATATGCAGTGAGTCAGAGCAAACCCCTCTAGTTTTTAGAAGAGATTCCCAGATAATCCAGTTTACCATAACGTTCATAATTAAGCCGTTCAGCCACTACTTCTCATCTCACCCTCAATGCAATCTGCCTTTCTGTGAACGAATTAACCGATTACTTCATAAATATAGCATAACATTCCCTACAATATACCACCTTACCGAAATCGCTCCTCATCCATGGATTGTAAATAAAAACCACCAGCGATCACTGATCCATCAAAATTTAATAAACATGAATCCCCATTAGCCAAATTAATAAATTACTTCAAAGCCATTATCTATCGACAGATCTACACAGATGCATTAAAAACAATGAACGAAATGGGTCAACATTTTTTTCTAATACTCATAGTGCTAAATTTAAGTTGCATAACAACTCCAATGCAGAACAATACGCAATCCCTGTAGAACTAAAATTCATTATCAAAACGGACCAGAGAAATTAGTTAATCACAACTGACTCAATGAATGCCTTTTGTGACAGCCAAAACATATACTCCAGCAACCCTATTCATAAAGACACTCACAAATCAACAAAGAACTTCAAAATGCTGCAAAGGAAAACAAACACGTTCTATCAATATGTGTTCCGTATCATATTGCAGTCCACAGTAACGAGGTTGTGGACTGCCTAGCTCACGAAACAGCGACAAGTGCTGGTCAAGTTCAACCAAATAAAAAAGTGCTAAGTGATATTAAATTGTGCTTAAAACATAGTTAGTTGTACATGACAAAAAAAAATTAAAGACAGTGCTTTACAAAATAAACCTTTTTGTTCCTAGAAAAAAACAAGTCATCTTTACTCAGACTTGGTCAAACCCGACACACACATCCTTACCGAATCCCAAGAGACAACCCCCCCCCCCATATTGCGAAAAAAGTCACCCTCACCAGCAAAACTAAATGCCAGATCTACAAAACAACGATCAGACTAGTGCTCGCCACATTGGCTCAGAAAAGTAACCACTGAATAAATAGGATGAATCGCAACTAGCGAAATATTTGTAAAAGATCATTAAAGAAACATTTGGATCTAGGAGGCAAGATACAAGTACCAAGTATACGAAGAGCATAATTTGATAACGCTGATTAAGCGTGGTACAGTGATATGAATGAGGCAAACACCAGTAGGAAGAAGGTCAAAGGGAAGACCCAAACTTAGATACATGGAACAAGTGGATTAAGATCTGAAAACACTTAAGATTGCCAACTGGAAAAACAAAGCAAGGAACAGAACAGAATGGCGGAAAATCTTAGAACAAGCCAGGGTTGTCGAGCTACTGATGATGATGACAGTGATATGAATGGATCATGTGTAGCGCACGAAACAACAACAAAACGTGATAGGAAAGCGACCAAAAGTAAGATAAGTGGACCAAATCTACGATGTGAAAACATTGGAAGCTAAAAACTGGAGAGCAACCTCAAGAAATTGGAATGAATGAACAGAACCATAATCGGGCTCTGGGGTAAATGTTTATGAGTCTATTAAGCTTTAACCGCCTTTCCTCCAACTTTGTCTTTACGACTCTGCTCTCTGTTCTCTAATATTAGATGTGGAAATGTTCGTTAGGTTTTACTGGACTTATTTCCCATTCCTTCTTTATTTAGTATTGTTCACTCAGTGCTTTTCTAGGATACTTATAGACAAGAATAGAACGCTAGCACTCGTTATATTTTTAGATTTTTATTTCGGGTACTATTGTACTCATTTCCTTAAACTCTAAAAGCATGATTATTAAATCATCATCATCATCACATAACGAGGGTCCTACGGCGATTGCCGCTTCCCGCATTTCAGCCTCCATCTTTTCCTATCTCCCCAATCTCCCTCTTCTAAGCCTCTAGATTGCATTGTTTTTGTAATTTCTCTTCTCCAGGAATTTGGTGGTCTTCCCCTTTTCCTTCTTTCTGGCGGAACATACATTAAGGCTTTCTTTGGCCAACGCTCCTCCTCCATTCTCATCACGTGACCATACCATTGTAATTGCCTTCCTTGTATTCTATCTGAAAGAGTATCTCTAATTCCTGTACGGTTTCGTATTTCCTCATTCCTGATTCTTTCCATTCTCGATACTCGACATGACCTTCTAAGATAATCCATTTCCACAACGTCTACTTTATCTCGTTCATTCTTTGTCATCGTCCAACATTCGGCACCATATGTGGTAATTGGTTCTACAATTGCTCTGTATACGCGAAGTTTGGTATGCATCTTTATTTTATTAGACCACAGTAATGAATTCAGTATTCGGATGCATTTTTTCCCTTGGGTTATTCGGTTTTGTACATCTATCTTAATTCTGCCATCTGCTGATATGATGCTTCCTAGATATTTATACTGGTTGCAGCCTTTTATGACTGCGTTTTCAAGCCTCAGATCTGTGGTATTTCCTCCAGTTTTTAAATATTCTGTTTTGCTTATGTTTACAGTAAGCCCCCATTTGGCATATTCCTCAAATAATTTTCGATTCATATAATTTATATCTTCCTCATCGGTTGCAACCACCACCTGATCATCTGCAAACAACAATGTATACAGAGTTTCTTGTCCCACTTCGATGCCCATAAATCTACATTTATTTCTCCAATTCCTCAATGCTTCTTGGACGTATATTTTAAAGAGTGTCGGTGACAAACAGCATCCTTGCTTTAGGCCTTTAGTGACTTTAAATTCATTTGAGGTTCTGGTTCCAATTTTTACACAACTAACTGCATTTTCGTACAATTTATATATCGCTCGGATATACGTCGAATCCAATCCGGACCTTTTGAGGACCTCAAACATTTTCTTTAACGGGACACTATCATATGCTTTCTCAAGGTCTATAAATACCAAATGGGTCTCTCTACTTCTTTCGACACGCTTTTCAATTATTTGTCGTAGGATAAATATATTATCAAGGCAGGATCTCCCGGTACGAAAGCCGCTTTGTTCTTCAATATCTTGTATCTGTCTTTCAACCCTCTTCTTTAATATTCTGCCGTACAACCGGCCCACAGAGCTCGTCACACTAATACCTCTATAATTGGAACAGTCTCTTTTATTCCCTCTCTTATATATGGAGCTTATATAAGATTTATTCCAATCTTTAGGAATTTCCTGGTCTCCACACATACATTTATTGAAAAGGTCTACTATTAATTCTAAAAGTGCAGTCCAGCTCTATGGGAATGTCTCCAGGCCCTGCGGCTTTTCCGTTTTTAACCTCTTTTAAGGTTTCCGTCAATTCAGATAATGTTATTATAGGGATTTCCTGTCTTTCGTCTCTGTTGTCTATTAATTCCCTTATCTTTTCCCATCTGTACTCTACTCTATCTTCTTTCAGCAGTTTCGTATAATATTCTTCCCATTCATTTAACTTTATGAGAGAAATGTTGTCTTCATTTTTCTCATTTTTCCTAAACTGTTTTAATGTTTTCCAAGCTTGCGCCACTTTTGTTCCACCCATAAATCTGTCCAGTTCATCACACTTAGCCTCCCAGTTTATATTTTTCGCCTTATCCACGTCTTTTTTAACTTCTCTATTCCATTTAGCGTATATTTCTCTGTCTTGAGGATCTTTGGATTGAAGCCATATGTGATATGCTTGTTTTTTCTTGAGAACTTTCTCTTCTAGTTCCGTTGACAACCATTCAGGTTTTCCTTTTTTCCGATTTTCAACTTTTCCCAGTGCTTCATTTGCCGCTTCATGAATATATTTTTTAATTACCTCATACAGACTTTCGGGGTCTAAGTCCTTTGTTTCTATATTTTTTATTTTCTGAGCTATTCTAATTTTATATAAGAACTTTGTCGAATCTTGTTTAAAGCTTTCCAGGTTATATTTTATGTTTTCTATGGTTGTTCCTATGTCTGTTACTTCATCATTTTTGTGACTTGATTGTTCTCTCTTAAATGTCACCATTACTTTTGCAATAATCATATGGTGGTCACTTCCACATTCTGGCCCTCTAAACACCTTCACGTCCTTCGTTTTTAGTTTAGAATCTTTACGATGAATGAAATAGTCAATTATTGATTTTAAATTCCTGGTAGGCTGCGTCCATGTAAATTTATGTATATTCTTATGGGGGAAGAAACCATTTAATATTTTCAAAGAATGTGCCTCGCAAAAATCTATTAATCTTTGACCATTGTCGTTCAGAATGTCTTCTCCATATCTCCCTATTATTTCACTGTTGGAGCTCTTTCCGGTTCTTGCATTAAGATCACCTAAGATCCAAATTTCTTTCTTCTTATTAATTGTGGCTAGAACAGTTGTTAACTTGTTAAAGTACTCTTCCTTGCTGTCAACCCTTGAGTCATCCGTCGGTGCATATGTTCCAATTACCACTATTTCATGGCCATTTTTCTTAATTTCCATGAGGATAATTCTTTCATCTATTTCTTGCCATGATTTAATACATTTTTTCAGTTTCTGATGTATTGCTATAGACACTCCTCTTTTAGCTCGTTCGCTCTTTTCTACGCCACTATAGAAATGCAGGTATTCGTTTATCTTTTCATTTCCTCTTCCTTTTTTCTTTACTTCAGTTAATACACAGATGTCTAGTTTCATTTTACTCAGTTCACGATTATTAAATAAAAAAGTTAATTATCGCTATTACATAATAATTTTTACTATATTCAAGTAAATTCGTTTTTTTGCTTCTGTAAATATTTAACTTTTGTAATTAATAAAAGTATTTTTCGCAATTCCCATTAATTACTTTCTAAACCTAGCGGATTTTATCTGATTCGGCGCTTACTATTCAGATGGAATATAAGATATCAGATACAGTATCAAATAAACCGTTTTTATTGTTGACCGAGACATCTCGTAACGCAGGAGTGTCCTTGAATGTTTCCCGCCATCTTTATATCGAGATTGTTGATTAATTATAATCGTGCTATTCATTAAAAAACAGTTACCGCTGAATTTTAATCTAATTTGTATGGTCGATTGTGTATAATTCACAACAATGTAACGAGGATAAGCCAAAAAGTGCACTGTCTTTTCACAACAAACACTTTAACGCCTAACGAGTTTTTAATTGCCTAAATATTAGCCTGCAGTTGCCCAAATTTCATTAACAAAAGCGTTATACAGCTGTACATTTTTTATTTAAATGGTTTGGTCATATCCAGTTATTTGTTAGACAATTTTATAGTGTATTTTTATGTATGAGAGAGTAATAAAACAATAAATTATATATGCAAATCCCTAAACTATTGATAAGGGTGACTCAATGAAAAACAGATATTTGTCAACAAGTTTACAGAAGTATATAGGAAAACAATTTTAAATTGAGAATGACCACCAGGTATAAAGGTTGGAGCAGAATAGAATACAATAGTTGTGAGGGTTACTAATCCCTAAATAAGGTTGCCAGTGTCGGAGTGATGGAGGTTAACAGGTACTAATGAATTTGCAAGAAATGTAAGATGTTTATTTTATTGGTTATATATAACCAATAAAAGTTTAAAAAGTACCTACCTATTTGCAAAATAAAGTTTAGTTCTTTAGACAAAATAAAACGTTTTATTTTATCTGAAATGAGTGCATTCCACGAAGTAAGGGTTTCAACAATCAAACATTTAATTCTTTAATTCCAGGAATCTACGACAGTAATTGACTAGATAATTACCTTCTAAACTTATTCCACAGAAAATGTAATAGTGGGGTTTTCCATTTTGTAGGAAGGTCCAAGTGGCGTATTCAAAATTCTTAACAGTTCACTAAAAGTAGGTACTTCAGTTGCAAGGTGCAGTTTATTGTGTATACTAGTATTATGGAAAATTTGGAAGTGTTGTGTAAACGCCGAAAAATTGGTCCTTTAACAGTTAATGAAAAAACATTAATATTTAATTGTTTTAAATCATTTACAGACAAACGTTTATGTGAAAGTGTTGATGAGACCGTCGAGTTAGTTAGCAGTACACTTGGTGTTGGGAAATCTACGATTTACATAGTTATTAAAGAAGAGAAATGTGGTAGTTTTCAAATGCCACGTAATGCTCCAGGGAAACCAAAATTTCAAATAGAATATCATTTTAAAGAAGGACTTCGACGGAAAGTGCATGAATTCTTCTTTAGACAAGAATTTCCAACATTGGATAAAGTTCTTGTCTCAGTTCGAGATGATAAGGATTACCCAGAAATGAGTCGAAGTACGTTATGGAAACTTTTAAAAGAAATAGGCTTCCGCTGGAAAAAGAATCTCAGAAAGTCTATTTTATTAGAAAGAAGCGATATTGTCATATGGAGAAGACATTTTCTAAGAACCATAAAGGAAATGAGAAACCAAAAAAGAAAAATATTTTATCTTGATGATACATGGATCAACGAGGGTCATACACCAAATAAATTTTGGCTGGATGAAACTGTTACAAGTCAAAGGCATGCTTTTGTAAATAACTTATTTACTGTTGTTGAAGGATGGTTTTGTTGAAGGTGGTTTATTAACTTTTGAATCAACTCGTACAGGTGACTACCATGAAGACATGAACGCTGATGTGTTTTAAGAATGATTCGAACAAATGGTAGATCTTCTTCCTAAGAACTGTGTAATAGTAATGGATAATGCAGGTTATCACTCCAGACTTATAGAAGGACTGCCCACAACCAAGTGGTTAAAAAAAGACTTGCAGAATTGACTGAGTTCAAAAAATATTACGTACCATCCCGGATCTATAAGAAAGGAACTTTATTCGTTGTGTGCCCTTCATAAAGAAAAATTTAAAAAATACGAAATTGATGAAATTGCCAAAAATCGTGGAATGACAGTACTTAGATCCCCACCATATCATTGTGAATTAAACCCGATTGAACTGGTATGGGCACAGATAAACAGTGAAGTTTCAAGAAAAAATACCATTTTTAAAATTCATGATGTTAAACAGTTGTTTTTGGAGGCCGTTAATAATGTAAAACCTGAAAACTGGGAAAAGGCAGTAAATCACACTATTAAAGAAGAGGAAAAAATGTGGAAGCTGGACAATATTACAGATAAAATGATCGAGCCAGTTATTATAAATCTTGGTTCTGAAAGTTCATCTTCTAAATCTGATTTGGATTTGTAACAAGTAGCTGTAAGTTTTATATTAATATTTTTATTAATCTATTTAACATATCTTAGACGGTTTTAAAAACTCTTTTTCTCTTTTGTAATTTTTAAAAATTAAAAAAAATGTGAATTTTTTAAAACCCTTTTTAATGTAGGCCAGTCAGTTCTAATATAGTGTGTGATAAAAGAGGTCACTTTTGTTTACATACACATAACACTTTATAACACTGAAATAATTCATTTATTTTTTACAATTATTCAAAGTAATTTTTCAATTAATCTTGAGCACGCCCATGGAGTGGTCGGAGGTACCAGTTAAAATTATGCTAATTACTCTCTCGTTCATAAAAATAAACTATAGAATATGCCAACCGCAAATTTTTTGCATGAGTGCCATTTATAATCTAATTATCACAATAATGATTACTCTTTTTTTCCTCTCTTCTTCTACTTCTTGGAGATCTTTCGATCTGTTTAATTCGGAAGCTGCGTCTGGTTAATTTCCTGGGAGGTAGATTGCCAACTATCCCTTCATCTTTTAGGTGGTCTTCCGGGAGATCTTGAACCGGTGGATTGTTTTCTAGGGCAATTTTTGTGAGTTTCGGGCAATTTTAGAAATTTTCAGTTTCTGCTGTGGGCTTAGATATGTCTGGGACATATGTGCTTCTCAGGTGTGTTGTGATGTTACGCATTTTTATAGAGATTTTTAATAACCTATCGTTGATGTATTTGATATCTTCGATGCTTTGCGTGTATTTATCGTCCAGCAAAATTCCAACTCCTGAATGCGCTCTTTCTTGTTTAGCTTTACCGCTGTATATGAGTGTAAACTCTCTGTATTTGGTATATCCTTTCAAGTTGTCCTCCTCCTAAGTGCCTTCTCTATTGAGGTTGGCGATCAATATGGCAAATTTCTCTCTGTTCTGGGCTTGATGGATTAAGTCATTTCCTGTTGTGTGAGTCCAATCTCTGATGTTTCGGAGCCAGGATTTCTTCTTTCTTCCTATACCCCTTTTACCCTCGATTTTGCCTTCTAATATTACTTGGAGCTGCTCAAATTCCTCATGGCGCATTATGTGTCCTAGATATGACATCTTTCTAATTTTGATTGTATTAACCAGATGAGGTCGTGTGTTCATTATTTCCAGTACCTCTTCATTTGTAGTTTTGCTGGTCCAGCTTATTCTTAGCATTCGGCGGTACATCCACATTTCGAATGAATTCAGTTTGTTGACGTCATACTGTTTTAATGTCCAGGTCTTACAGCCATATAGTAGTAGAGACCACACATAACACTTTAGTGTTCTTAACCTTATTGTGATTGATAGCTTGGGGTTACAGAGCATTTTACGCATGTTCATGAAGCCAGATCTTGCTATTTCAATACGTCTTCTAATTTCTTTTGAGTGGTCTAGCTGACTGTTTAGCTCTCTGCCCAGGTATATGAAGCTTTGGGAGCTCTGAAGGGTGATACCATTGATTTGTATGTTGGGTGTAATTTGTTCATGGGGGTTCTTGTGGAATACCATGATTTTGGATTTGGAAAGATTAATATCCAAACCTAGTCTGTGAATTTCTTCTGATAGTATGTTCATCAATATTTTTAGTTGGTCTTCTGTTTCTGCTAATACTACTGATGATATTTTCGGCATAGACATTAAATAGAAGAGGGGACAGAATGCACCCTTGACGCACTCCTCGTTCTTTGTTTACATAATTGGTATTTCCGTTGTCTGTTCGAACACATCCTGTGTGGTTCCAGTATGTATTGCTTATTGTAGCTATGTCGTGTCCGTCCAGCCCTACTTCTTTTAGCACCTCAATCAATTTTTCGTGTCTAATGCGGTCGAATTCCTTTCTATAATCGACAAAGCACACATACAGCTGTTTTTGAACCTCGAGATACCTTTCTGCCATTAGTGTCAATCCCGTTATTGCTTCTCTGGTGCCTGTACCTTCCCTAAAACCATATTGAGAACGACTCAGGTATTCTTCACACTTATTGTGAATGCGGTTATAAATTACTCGTATAAAAATCTTAGCAGCATGACTCATTAGGGATACAGTTCGATGGTCTTCACATTTCCTTGCTTTTTGTTTTTTAGGAAGAGCTACATATGTGGATGTTAGTTAGTCATGCGGTAGAGTGCCATGTTCATATATAATGTTAAAGAGGTAGGTTAATTTCCCGACAGCATCATCACTCAGGTGTTTAAAATGTTCGGCTGTTGTTAGATCTTCGCCGGGTGCCTTGTTGTTCTTTGCGTCTTTTATTGTCCGCATAACTTCTTCGGTTATAATACTTAGTTTTCCATCGGTATCTATTTGTTGGGGCCCTTCGGCTCTCCGATCATCAAACAAATCTTTAAGATATTGTTCCCATATTTCCTTCTGTTTTTCAGGGTCTAATTCCATTTGGTTTTTCGTGTTTGTTACAATAGATAAATGTTTGGGTTTCTATATCCCAGCGACTTCTTTCACCTTTCTGTGTAATTCTCTATATTTATGCTTCCTTTGCAGATCTTCTACCTCTTTACATTTTTCTTTCATCCACTCTTCCTTAGCTACATTTATCTTTCTCTCAATTTCCCTGTTAAGCTCTTTGTATCTTGTTTTTTTTTGTTTTTTACCATCCGTCTCCTCTCCATAATTTGTAATATTTCGTTTGTCATCCATGGTTTTCTTTGTTTACGGTTTTCTTTCTGTATATTTTGGTTTGCTGCCTTTCAAGTTGTAAAATGTAGTTTTTTCAAATTAAATGCGAATAATGGTGGGAGACAGATCTTTCTTTGCAATTCAATATCTGACGAGGTCAAACTTCCTCACGAGCTATAAACCTGTACCATACCATAGCAAGTGTCAAGTATGGAAGCGAAGCATAGATAATAATAAAAGAAGAAGTTAATAAACTACCGCTGGGGGGAAGGCAAAGTTTCTCCTAACGAATAATTTAGATAATTTTCAAGAGATTTTTCTAAAAATTTTCGTCTATGATATTGCGAAGTGAGTACGTAGAATCTGTTTTTCTATTATTGAAAACCAATTTGTGTTCTGGTATACGTTTGTTAAAATTTCTACGAGTTTGACCGATGTAAGTTTTTCGGCAGTCGCTACATTTAATTTTGTATACACCACTGTGTAAGTGCTTTCTCTTTTTTATCTTGTTGCTCGTAATATATTTGCTAAGTTGTTGTTTGTTCTGAAAGCTTGTGTTGATCCTTAAATAATAAAATTATGTGAAACATGAGATACAAATGACAAATTATATTTGTTTACCAAACAATTAAATCAACTTTTTAATTTAATGATACCTACATGTAATTACAAATTTGAAGCTTAATAACACTTCTTCGTAAACAATTATCCTCTGGTGGGTTTTTCCCATTATCCCTCATCATCCTCATTAAAAAAACCTCCGTAATAACCCTTGAGACGTACACGTAACGCCCTTTCGAATTGTTTTTCATCCTAGACGCACCGTAGTTTTTTACCCACGATGGGAACATAACATACCAACGGATCATTAGACTCATAAAAAAGCTAGAGGTACCAATTGGACGGTCATCATCCCGTCTTGATCTTCTGTTTTTGGGTTATAGGTGAACGTACTGGTCAAGGTGATCAACACACACGCATCTTACGCATACGCAAGTGTGTTTATATAGTGGATTTATACATGTAAGGCCACAAGGCGTTCATCCGATGTTGCCAAGTCGAACAAATCAATATTCATAAGAAACTCATCTTCGATATGACCATATTTACGAAAAGCATATGGCAGTATAATCTACGACTTGATGAAATACAATAACAAATCTAATACAGGAATAAAAAACTGGGCACTTTATGTCGGAAATAGATAGTTTATATAGGGAATACAACTTCGAAGAGAATTATTATATAGTATATAGAGAGGAATCAATTATTATATAGTATATAGGGAGAACTTATTCTTGCAGCGTCCTATTTTCAGTGTGTTTGACGTCACATACTTTTGGATTTCTAGATTCTAATACGGATATCACGCTAGTGATCTCAATCTTCGTTCAGATTGCAGTGAAATTTTAAACTCTTGTCAGTATAAGTAATCTTTGAAGTCCCTTTGGACTGCCAGAAAGTAACGCGCTGTCGTCCGCCCACCTGAAATTATTTATGGAAATCCCGTTAATTGACATTCCATCTTGAATGCCCCCCAAAGCTTCTCTAAAGAGATGCTAAGAGTAGATGTTGAATGACATCGGCGACAAAACACATCCGTGACGAACTCCTTGAAAATTGCTCAGAATAGGTGTTTTCCACTTTGATTTTACAGGGAGAACAATGTGTCACAATACCGGGCAGGATCGAAATGAACTCTGTTGTTTAAAGATATAGACATAAAAACAACAAGCAAATGGAAATAAAAAAGTTTAGAACATAGAAATATATGTAAGTTAAAAGGACACATCTAATGAATGGATAATTATGAAGACAGTAATTCTTCGATAAGGAAGCTGAATTTGAATAAATAATTCCACCTATTGTATGAAAAGCCACAATTCTGGCAACATAGCCCGCTAGACCAGACAAACAACATCCATGCACCCCTCCGCGATGATGTTTTCGACCGTAGGCCATACAAAACCTTCTGGGGTCTTTAAATCTATGCTCTAACCAAAATAAAGAAATGTTTTGATGAAATAAAAAATAGTAGGAAGGGAAGAGTTTATTAGGGTTGACTGCCCTTTTGAAGGGTAGCCAGGTAGAAGAACATGGATATGTGGTAACGTAGGTGGTTGGTAGGCGGACATTAATATAATTTATTGTGGTTTAAAAGAAGATATTTAAATACAGAATGGGAAATTTGTAAGTTGTTATAAATAATTACAATAAATGAAAATATTCTAAATTAAGGATTAGATTTCGACTTATATTAAGTTATATAACTTAACTTATATTAAGTAGCAAATTTATTTGGACGAGCTTGGTATTAGCATGAACTTCCATATGTAGATAGTTTGAAAAACGTTAGATTTTTTTATAGTTTAACCAAAATGAGTTGATATACTAAGACCATCAGTACCTCAAATACTTTGTGTTAAACTGGTCTACATAAGCACACCCCACAAAGTTTCATATATAATTTAACAATTTATACCTATAATAAATCAAATTAACCATTGTGTAACGTAAAATTTAGAAGATCAATCAAATTGTGACTGTACGACTACTAGTTTCGTTATTATAATTTTGAAATTGCAGCAACAGAAACTCAAATTCGTAATTAACTGAAATAAGAAGCATGAAAATCAGTAAATTGAATGATATTTTTTATCCCCATAATAATTCTAAACAACAAATTGGCAAAAAATTCTCTAGATTTAAGTTTTTTTACAATCCGCCTATATTATATTCTAGCTTCTCAAGGCAAAGGTTCTTCCACCCAGTATTTGCTGAACCATAAAACTTGGTCGACATTTCATAGTTCATATGATGTTTTAGTGACGTATTCAGTAAAAATGACGGATGGCACCATTTTATAAGACAATTTTAAGTAGGATCATATGGCAAGTAATAGAACGTTTGAAAGCTCTTGGCCCACTCACTATTATAAATCTTTGTGCTAGTTTGTAGCGGTGGTTTAAATGGAGTACTGTGAAAAATTTGGTAACCTTGAGCTTTAATAAAAAACGCTTAAACTGAAACTTATTTTTCCAGTATCCCAAATACTGATAGTATTGCTGTGTTTATGAATATTATTGACATTTTTCTGAAGTGAGAATATATTAAGTACGCCATTAATGGTATTCTCAAAGTGGTAATAAAAATAATATTTTTTTGACTTAAGTCTCACAAAAATTAAGGAACATCATGGAAAGGAGCTTTCAAATTTTGTATTCCTTCTAGTGATGTAACAAATGTCATTTTTTAAACATTCGCGAATGCGAATGCGAATGCGAATATATACCACCGACATTCGCGAATGCGAATGCGAATGCGAATATTCAGTTTTTTTTAATTTGGCAATTTTAATTGTCTCCGGCACTGCCGACAGTCTCATTTGCGCGAGGTGTGTAGGCAATTGGAAAAAGTCTGTCATTTTTAACTGCTTTAAATTGTCCAGTATCATTCTATCATATTTGCTAAAGTAAAGATGTGAAACAGTTGTATTTATTGTAAAGAAGTTTATTGTAGGCGGTTAAGTTTATTGAGGGGTCGTTTAAAAAGGTATTTATTTATAGTCACGTCCGGGCCAAAAACGTAGAAAGCACGTTTTTCGATCTTATTTTCTCTTATAATCAAATTTGACTTGTTATAGAGAGATTATAGCAGAGAACTAAGTTCTCTGGATATAGTTCCAATAAAAAATTCACGGGACACAAGTCACTCCACTTGCCCTGCTCTTCTCGTGCACAAATACAAGTGAATTTTTAGTTAAAGTGTGATTAGCGATTTATTACTATGAGTAAATCAAATTATAGTGAAATATGGACTTATTTTTCACCACTTTTCGATACTGAACGAGCTAAATGCAAGCTGTGTAATATTCGCAAAACATTCGCACAAATTTTGCGAATGCGAATGCAAATGCGAATATGCAAAAATATGCGAATATTCGCGAATGCGAATGCGAATGCGAATATTCGTTACATCACTAATTCCTTCCTTATGATCTCATTTAAAATAATTTCACAAAATGTTGGCCCAGGAAATGTTTAATGATTGTGTTAATAAAACACCATAAAGCTTATTTTTTATCATCACATTATTGGAAGGACTCGTTGGGGGGGAAGACCTTTATCAAAGTAATCCTGCATATTTCTTAGTTAACAACCGCTTCTGAGATAATAACTAGGAAGCAGTTTAAGAGTTTTAAGTATGTATAAAATAAATTTTCAAGTATGGGTCGAATCAATTATTATACATTTGTTATAATAACTAATTTGTCCAAGAAATTAGTACCTTTGTTTATATTTTTTTATTTGCGTTCAAATCTATTGCAAGTTTGTGGTGGGCGTATTGTGAGAATATATTTGAATAAATTTCGGAAATGAGGAAAGAATTATTCATTTAAGCATCTCTTACGCCCACAATGGGCTTGGAGACATATTCCGTATTTGTCGCCTTGATTTAAAGTGGCTAGAGATGGAGAGCGTGTTTGGAACCAGATTTTAGAATTCTCAATGAATTTTAAAAGAGATAGGTGGGTTGGTTTTGAAGAGTATATTCTAGTTTGTATTTCTCTTCGGAATACAAACCATCTTTGTCATTTGTAAATATGTGTCATATAATAATTATATAATAATAATATAAGCTGCAAAACTATACTGCGATGCATGAACTGCAAAGAGCAATTTAGCATAGACTCAGTTGAAGCAGAATAGAAATGTAATAATAGAAGAAATGTAAGATGTTTATTTTATTGGTTATATATAAAATAATTTGTGGTCGTAACAGGGGCCGATTTGTAAAAAAATGAATATTATTTTAATCAAATTCCATTTCAAGTTCACAGCTTTCTTCAGAATCTAAGGAATCTCCAACTCCAATGTTAATTATTACCGGTTCCAGCATTGCATCAGTAATATTATCCAAATTCCACATTTTATTTTCTTGCTTGTGAGCATGACTTACAGCATTTTTCCAATTTTCTGGAGTTACTTTTGATAAGGAATGTTCTAATAATTGTTGTAAGTCTTCTAATTTAAATGTTTTGTTGTTGCGTCCGACTTCGACCTTTACTTGAGACCATATATTTTCTGTCGGATTCAGATCACAGTATGGTATGGGGGTAAACGTGAAATAATTACATTACGGTTTAATGCCATTTCATCAATTATATATTTTTTATAAGCTGCTTTATGTTGCCTTATAATAAGGTAATAATTCCGTTTTTGTCGAATTCTCCTTGTACTCAATTGCGTGTTTATCCAACCAATCGATTATCTCTACTTTTTTCCATGCCTTTGTTGGCAATTTTTCTGCTAGTCTTGAATGGCAACTAGCATTATCCATGACTATGACAGAATTTTTGGAATTAAATCCAACATTTGCTCAAAATATTCTTCAAAAACGTAAGCAGTCATTTCCTCGTGGTAATCTTTGGTTGATTTTGAGGCAAAACTTAATAAGCCACCATTGACAAAACCGTATTCGATTAAAATTTAACGACTTTTAAACCAAAAATCGTTGTTTTATTGTATTTTTATTTTATTTGACTACCACCAAGTTAACCTTCAGTTTGTATTTTATATAACAATGTTTTAGTTCCATTATTCACACTGATGACCTAGAAACCTGTTTTTTTCAAATAAGAATGTGTAATTTGCGTTTTTTGACAATTACCGGAATTTATGAACCTTTGCCTAATTTTAATAAATACCTACGCACAGCTGTGACCTTGTGTGCGTGTAGTTAGATATTAATAGTAATACACCATTAGAAAAAACTGTTATTTTACGGTATTCTTGGTCAGAACCGGGAAGAATGTGAATAAACGGAAATATTAATGAGTTATAAGTTTGTTTACTCTTCAAAGTTTACTAATAGATGAAGACCAAACAAGAATCTCACGGGAATTTTGGTTGAGTAAAATTATCATATTTACCTTTACATGTAAACACTTAAAATTTCGAAAGTCTTATCCAAAAAGGAAAAAAAAATAATTCTAATAACAGACTGGTGTTGGTTGATTTTTTACCAATATTTAGATTTAGTATATAAAAAAATAGTATTACTATAGACTAGCAAGGAGCGTCATACGATTTTTCTGTATTTTTACAATTTAAAAAATATTCTTAAGATTGAATACTTTATTTAATATTAATCAATAAATAAGTAATAACATTACTTTAATTTTGTTATTTATTTATTATTTCTTTTATAGATTTTAATAAAATTTAAAAAGTTTGCATGGTGTATAACGGACTCTCCTCATCTCGTGAATGGACTCTTTCAACTGTTTATTGTGACCACGATCCGATATTTCGTGTTGCGTGGCGCTATTTCTGTGCTGCACTTCTCAGCATTTTAAGTACTCTCTCCTCAATGGAAGTTAGCTGCTATAATTGCCGCTTAAATTCATCATCAATGTTTCTTAAAGCGGACTCCCAGTGCTCGTGTATTTGGTAACTATTATGACAACAAATTTAAGATTATACCGAACTCTGACCCAACAAACACCTGCTGTAAAGCAGTGAATATTGGGTGATGGACAAAAAAGGAAAAAATGCTTTGATTGGCAGGAAATGAAGTGAGAACGCCTAAACTAAGGAGTTGTATGGAAAGTCAGAAATAAGCAGGACCCTTCACTGAAATCTAGGCAAAAATACGAAGGAGACAACTATGATCTAAATGGTTAGAGGTCTGTAAACTTGATGTACAAAGAGCATAATATGTTGCGGATTGGACTGTCGTAGACAGAAAAATGAGGTCCATCTCCACAGCAAGTTTTTAAAAATTCTATAATTTACTGCTCTTTTGTTTGCCAATACTACTTTCCTAGAGGATAGACGAGAGACTATCTAGATTAACTGTTGGAAACAAAACAATTAATTTTTGGTTTCTCTTTGTAGTTTGCAACCAACTGCAGTACTAAATATTTATTGTTTTTTATCTATATTCCTTCATACTGTTTGTCGATAGCATGTCGTAGTCTTAAAATAATTCTACCAGTTCCTGTTTAATAACTAACCTTACATTACTTTTCGTTGACATTATAAATATCAAAATATTTTGAGGTTCTGATTAGTCATTATCATGTTTATTCGATTGTTTATTTTTATACCTTAATAATATCAGGTCGATATATTTTATTTTCGAATTTATTTAAACAAGATTTTTAAAAACTTGTTGATACTTGTCCACCACAATGAGTTGTAGATAAATAAAAAACTGGTCAACGGATATTCTTTATCGTAATAAATTCCAGACAGCTATAGATTCTTAAGGTCCTTAATATAAAAATAACGCTATAAAAATAAACATATTTAACGTACAGAAATTATATAAATGAGTGCATATACTCATTATTTTCTCGTACTTTTTACCTGTTTGTTTCGTTGTCTGTCATTTCTTTTAGTTCTTTTACGTTTGCGTCAAGTTTTCTTCCCATCGCACAGTTATTTCTACATTTACAAATTCCTTAACTTACTCGACTTATTCTTTAATTCATCTGCTTTCGTATATTCCTCACATCATCCAATAGTATCCGTTTTCGTTTTCTCTTTTCCCTGCTTCCTCTTTTCCTATGTCTTCACACTTTTCCCCCTATGTTTTCGATGCCGTCTACTTTTTTCCCATTATTTTTCTATTTCTATCTTCTCTTCCTTCATTTTTACCCTGTTATAATCTAAGCATACCTATAATCTGTCCAGGCTTTTTTATTCCCCCTTGTTTTTTTAAGAAACAACATTTTTTATGAAATAAAAATACCTAAAACTAAAAAAAAATTAAAATATCTAACATCAAAAAAAAAATCTTGTTTTTCCTGGTCTTGAAAATACCTAAATTACTTTCGCACATTAAGTGAACATTAAGGCAGGAATTACAGAGAGATGATCGTGTCAACTTTCCAGTGCCTTTTGCTATTAACCACAATAAAAGGGAGACTCAAGCGCTGAATTTGTAAGTTTTGTTTGAATCCAAACAAAATTGTATGGAACCTATTAAAAAAAGGGTATTAAGTCCTTGGGAGCTTAATATGAGCAAAACACAGATAAGAAAATAGTTTAATCGATTTAAAAATGGCTGTGCTTCTATTGGAATTCATCTGCGTTCTGGCCGGTCTTCCAGCACAGCAGCAAAGTAAAATATCAAGCGTTTGAGACTTACAATTGAAAAACAACAGCTCGTCGTTCAAAACAACAGGATAATAGGAACTTTTAAGGTAGCGTCCACGTTGATTTATTTTTATTATGAAGATTTTGTGTACCATCAATAAGCTTTAAGAGGTAAGATAATCAACTTCTTCTTAACGTGCCCTATCAAGTCCCCTTGACGTTGGCGATTAACATGGCGAAACTGTCTCTGTCTCGAGCTATTCTAAATAGTTGCTCAGCTTTCTTTATTCCTGTCCACTCCTTGATATTCTTCAACCAAGAGGCCTGCTTTCTACCAATTCCTCTGCGTCCTTCGATTTTACCCATCATAATAAGTTGAATAATATTATATCGGTCTCCCCTTACTACGTGTCCAAAATAGGCCATCTTTCTACATTTGATGTTATCAAGCAGCTCGCGAGCAGCATTTGCTCTCTCAAGGACTGCCACATTTGTCAGCATAGCCGTCCATGGAATTTTTAGTATACGTCTGTGCAGCCACATTTCAATGGCCTCCAAACGATTAATGGTGGATATTTTTAATGTCCATACTTGGACACCGTATAAGAGGACTGACCAAATGTAGCATTTAACCATGCGCTTTCGAAGTTGAAGTTGCAAGTTATCATTACAGAAGAATGACCTCATTTTTAAAAATGTCGTGCGGGCTATCTCGATTCTACATTTTATCTCTTGATCTGGATCTAGTTGTTCAGTAATATGGCAACCAAGATATTTAAAATTGGACACTCTTTGAATTATAAGACCATCAACATATAATCGTGCATCTTGATGTGCTAAACGGCTAAACACCATGTGTTTTGTTTTTGAACAGTTTATGTTTAGGCCAAACTCTCTTCCCACTTTATCAATGGCATTTAAAAGGCATTGTAATCCATTCATGTCATCACTTAAAATAACTGTATCGTCTGCATATCTGATTGTATTTATCAGAATTCCATTAACTTCCACGCCCCATTCCAAATTATGCAGCGCTTCTTTAAATATTCTATCTGAATATAAATTAAATAACAGTGGGGATAGTATACAACCCTGTCTGACACCTCTTTGTATTTTACATATTTCTGTTGATTTTCCGTTTATGCAAGCTGTCGCTGTTTGACGCCAGTATAACTTTTCTATGAATCGTATGTCTTGACTATCAACTCCTTTATCTTTAAATATTGTAATTAATTTGTGATGCTGTGGAATCAACAAAGATAATCAACAAATAATTGAAAAAGATAAGCGACTGATTTCTTCATCACGACAATGCAGCAGTATACACTTGTAACAGTTTGGGCAATAATACAAGGCTACAAATCACCAGTCTCTATATCATCCTAATATCCAACACCCTGTGAAATGTGGGTGTTTAAAAACTGAAAACGACGCCTAAAGGGCAACGTTTGGACGCTGCATGTAGACTATTTAAACTAATGTGCTAAATTTTAGAATCGATTTAGCACCGACATAAGCGTACTATTAAATCTATTGGGGAATCTGCACCTCGAAGGATGCTACGAGCTGGCTCATCATCATTAGCCGTTTTGAGTCCACCGCTGAACATAGGCCTCCCTTAAATAATTCCATTGCATCCTATCTTGAGCATCCTGAATCTAGTTGTTTTGGATGCGCTTGATGTCGTGCGACCATCCTCGTGCGACGTCCTCGGTTACGATAAGCATCGTGTCTCCATCTTCCATCTCTGACTCTGGCAACATGTCCTGCCATTTCCATTTCAGCGTTGTAATTCTTTTGGATGACGACTTGGATGACGAAGAATAAAGTATGAGATGCTGAGTAGCTCGCTTATTTATCAGATAAACCTCGTACTGTATCTAACATGTACATTCTTCGGGTTTACAATATACCCGAAATCTGCGAAAATTGCTATTTTTGTCCTATTGATCTGTGAGGTTTGCTATTCATAAATTGTGATTGAAAGTTGCATATTTTGAGTAACTGTGTAACTTGAAATCGTGTGTAATAATCATATTGTGTGACCGCGAGATTTGTTGTTTTAAGACAACCATAGTCATTTAATGTAATTGGTCATAAATCCAGCCATTTATCTAACTTTAACGATATAATACCCCATTCTTATTTTCTTTAACGATCCGACTAAAATAATTTGTTTGCATTAGACTCATCATCCTGTTATTTAGAGAATGATTTGACCCGCATCGAGGGACGCATGCACCTTAAATTCATTAGATTGATACAGAACTGTACCAGTACCACCATAACTTTATAAAAGTACACCTACAGATAACGAGTCGGGTGCACTTTTTATGTATACCAAATTGGTATGATAATAAACATAGCTTCGTACAAGCGACACCCACATATAACTGTTTTCGTCGTGGCTACTGCACCAACAAAGATAGAATACGTATTATTCAGGAATTATTAGCTTCTAGACATTAGTTTTGAGGAAGTACTCAGAAGAGCGGGCTTACAGGATAGGGAACTTTTTAATTATGTAAAAAGTAAGAAGACTGCATACTTGGGCACATTATACGAGGAGAGCGATACACTTTTCAGCAACTGATACTCGAAGGGAAAATAGAGGGTAGGAGAGGTCTCGGACGTAAAAAAATGTCATGGCTGCGCAATATTCGACAATGGACAGGAATCCACAGCTATGAAATGCTTCGCAATGCTGCTAAAAATAGAATTATTTAATCCAGAATATTTAACATCTCACCTGACAAGACGATGTACGGTGGACGCCTACGCAGAAATGCACGGCACCTTAAGAAGAAGAAGAAGAAGAAGACATTAGTTTTAATGTTTTTCGTTACAAACATTTGTAAACCTGTTGAAAGACTTTTTTGATGTATGTAATATTATTTCGCGATACTTGTAGGTCTAATTGATCTTCTTCTTCAAGTGCCATCTTCGTTCCGAAGGTTGGCGATCATCAGGGCTATACGTATTTTCGAAACTGCTGACCGAAGCAATTCGTTGTTGCTACAGCTATACCATTCCCGTAGATTCTTTAGCCAGGAGTTTCGTCTTCTTCCTATGGACCTTTTTCCTGTTATTCTCCGTTGCATAATTATTCGAAGCAGTTCATATTTTTCGCCTCTTGTAATGTGTCCCAAGTATTGCAGTTTTCGGACTCTCTCGGTGCATGATATTCTCAGGATTCTGCGATACATCCACAGTTCAAATGCTTCTAATTTTTTGATATCAATATTTTTCAAAGTTCATGACTCCATTCCGTACAACAGCACAGAAAGTACGTAACATCTCATCAGGCGAAGTTTCATTTTAAGGTTCAAATCTCTTCCACAGAACACTCTCTTCATTTTAGTGAATGTGGATCTGGCTTTTTCTATTCTTATTTTGATTTCTGCTGAGCTATCGTTGTCTTCATTTATAAAAGTGCCTAAATATTTGTATTTGCTAACTCGATCGATAATTTCATTGTGTAAATATAAATTTTGGTCATTTTGTGTTGATTTCGATATTACCATAAATTTAGTTTTCTTTATGTTCAAAGATAGTCCATATTCTTCGCTGCAGTCTGCTATCTTATTCACCAATGTCTGTAGCTCTTCAAGTGTTTCTGCGATCAGAACGGTGTCGTCGGCAAATCTCAGATTGTTTAATCTAACACCATTTATTTTTAATACCTACGGATTGCTCAGAGAGTGTTCTATTCATTACGTCTTCGGAATAGAGATTAAACAGGGTTGGTGGCAGTATACACCCTTGTCTCACACCTCGCTTTATTTCAATTTCTTCAGTGGTATTATTCTCTACTCTCACTACTGCTTTCTGATTGTAGTACATATTTGCTATTAGTCGGATGTCTCGTTTATCTACATTCTTTTCTGTCAGGAGTCTGATTAGGTGATCATGCCGCACTTTATCGAAGGCCTTGTTGTAATCTATGAAACACATGCAAGACATCTTTGAGACATAACGTTCAGTGCAAACTACGACCCTCTTGTTCCGAGTCCATTTCGGAATCCAAACTGAGTATTATTGATGTCCATTGCCAGTTTTCTGTGTACTCTAGAGTGTATAATTTTCAGGAATATTTTCAGTACATGGCTCATCAGACTGATTGTACGGTAATCACTACATTGTTTGGCATTTATCATTTTTGGTATAATAACAAAGGTGGATAAAAGCCTTTCTTGTGGTATTTTTCCTGAAGTATAAATGCTATTGAAAAGTTCAACTAAAATGTGAATCGAGTCTTTTTCTATTAGTTTAAGGATTTCCGTTGGTATTTCATCTGGACCTGGAGCTTTATCATTTTTCATTCTTTTTAGTGCGTATATTACTTCCTCTTCCGTTATTTCTGGACCTTCGTCTCCTTGTATGTTACTTAGCTCAGATTGTTGTCTGTCATCTGCAAAGAGTTTTTCCATGTCTTCAACTGTTCTTCTAGTTCTGTTATTATGTTTCCGTTGACATTATACAGGTTATTTGGCTGCTTACGTTTTTGTGTACCTGCAAGTTCTTTCACTTTTTATGTACATTAAATATATATATATATATATATATATATATATATATATAATATTATATATATATATAATATATATATATTATAAGGTTCTTGAACTCCTAAGTGGAGCATAGAGCTTCAGTGAAAACGCGCCATCGGGTTCTATTTTGCGCTAAGGCCTTCACCTTATTCCAAGACTTTCCTTGTTTTCTTATCTCGTCCATGATGGTCTTCTCCAAGTTTGTACTGGGCGACCTTTTTTTCGTTTTCCGTGGGGATTCCACTCTAGGGCAGTCTCTTTTGTTTGGTCAGGTGTAGTAAATCTTCGTTTCTGATGATGTTAGGCCAGAAAATACGAACAATTCTTCGTAGAAATTTATTAACAAAGACCTGCAGTTTGTCTGTAAGGGTTTTTGTCGCTTTCCAGGTTTCACATCCGTAAAGTAGTACAGACATGACATTTGACTGGAATATGCGGATCTTTGTCCCCGTAGTGTAGTCTCCAGACCTCCAAACAGGGTTGAGCATGCTGAAAGCTTGTTGCGCTTTTCGTATCCTCATACGAATATCGTCTTCTGTACCTCCGCTTTCTGTTATGTTATGTACATTAAAAATATCATGTTTTTTCCTGCAATTGCTAAAAGAATACATTTCTAATTGATAAAAGAATACATTTCACCAAACTTACTTCATTTTTTGCTTTCAGTATTTTATATTTTTTACACTAACATTATGTTACTCTAGTTTGTTACTATAGTTTGTTTTTTACCTACTGTTATCACCATATTTATCAATAGCAGTTGTTGGATAATTGTATCAAAGAATGTTACGAAAAATGCTTTTTTTGTTAATTTCTCTAGTCTTAATCACGACTTCTGCATTTCTATTAAGTTTAGGAAATGACACGTGATGTTGAGAAAAAAAAAAAAAATAAAAAACAAATCGCTAAACCAATTTTTTAAAAAACTAGTGACAAAAATACTATCTCAAACACAATAAATCTTGGAACGCACGTTTATGCTGCCAGATTATATAAAATACATAAACAATTTAAACTACAAAAGTTGAAATCATGTAATGCCAACAAGTTAAACAAACACACTTTTTTTATTGATATTTCGCATTAAAACTACGCAAAAATCGTTCGCCTTGTCCCACTTTTCTATCTAAAAAAATACTTCCAATCAATGTTGACATAAAAATTAAATCATAATGCTGCCCTTGAAATTTACGTCCAGACGATAATTCCGCTATTGTTGATACTGGATGAAAATCATTTTCTTGTAAATATAAACGACAGATAAGATTTTTCTAGTAAACAGGATATCTTAAAATGTTTAATTATTTTTATGAAGGAACATGTTACGATAAATTGTTTAAAACAGTAGCACGTTATTCGTTTGTTTTCCTATTACAGCTTATTTCAAATCGAGTGGCGAGCCGTTCCACGAAATAGTTAATCGCGCAGACAATAGAATATCTATGATCAGCCCATGCAGTGGCGTTACAAATTAGATTATTTGATAGTTGCACTAGTTACAAAATTATTACTCACTTAGATAATAAATGGAGTTTGATTGTACACAGATTGGTTTTATAATACCAAACTTTTTGTTTGTTATAATTCCATCTTTAATAATTGATACTCTATAAAGTTTGGTAAAAGTTAATTCCTAGTTTAGTATCAGTTGCCTTAAAACCGTAATTATAAAGTCATCATTAATGACTCCTTAACGACTCGTTCAGGGCATTCAAAGAACTAATAAGAATTATTTCATTAGAAATACCATTCATCGTTTTCGTGAGACAGAACGTTGTCGTGTATCATTGAAGCTTTTGCAGAAAAGGATTGAAGAGCTGTACGAGTGGACTAGAAGTGTGAGTTTTCTCTACAGAATTGTGAAAGATTTGGGATTTAAATGGAAGAAAACGAAAGATAATCGACATTTATTAATTGAACGGAATGATAGTCAATTGTGTATGTTAATGAAACCTATGTACATGCTGGACACACTACGCCAAATAACTGGGCAGATGACAGTAGCAAAGGATTATTCAAAAGCATTTCAAAAGGAAGTAGGTTGGTTATCGTACATAGTGGTGGAGAGATGGGTTTCATACATAATGCCCTTTTGATTTTTAAGACAGGAGATTATCATGATGATCTGAATTCAAAAAATTATGAAAAATGGATGAAAGAACAGTTAATCCCCAATTTACCTGGATGTTTTTGTTACTGATAGTGCGTCATATCATAATGTACAAATGAATAAAGCACCTACCAGTAATTCCAAAAAAATGGGCATGATATCTTTGTTGACAGAAAAAAATTTACCATTTGTAAGGTTAATGTTAAAACCGCAATTGCATGTAATCATTAAACGACGCAATCAAGATTATAAATTTGACAAAGTGTTGCAAGAATGTTGACATGTTTCTTTAAAACTTCCGCCATATCATCCAGACTTGAACCCTATAGAAATGGTTTGGGTGCAAATAAAAAATAAAAAGTTGCAAAACAAAACGTTTATTTTAAGTTAGAAGACGTAAAAGTGTTGGTGGAACAGGAATTTGCTAGAGTAGCTGTAGATAACTGGAAGAAAGTGTGTGAACATGTTGTTAAGGTTGAAGATAAGGATTTGAAAAGTGAACGTTGCATAGATGTAATTACTGAAGAATTAAGGATTCAATTAATTGATTCTAGTGACGACGACAGTGCATCTGATTATGAAAATGAATAATATAATTTAACATTACAATGTACCTATATAAACCTATGTGAATAAAGGTTTTCTAAACTGTCTTGTATGTATGTATTATTTTTTTACTTTATTACAATCATTTCGTATATTCTTCTATTGAACTTTGTGACGTTTAAGTGAGTACTTAAGAATATAAATAATAAAGGTTTATAAGTATTTTTTAAAACGCCACTGTTTTTTTTTGTGAGGCTTTACTGTGTTAGACATTTTCGCCACTACAGTTGAAACATACTCTACATACTGTCCTTTGTTGCTGTTTCTCAAATTCAAACTTTCACCAACAAAATAAGTTTAGTTGTTCTAACTTTCCGCACATTCAATTCTTTCCACAGAAGCTTTGGGAAAATATCCCATTTACTCCAGCGTGGAAAATTTTAGGTTTAGTGTTTCTTCTGTGGTTTTCATAATTTTTTGTCATCCAACTTAAAAGTTTATTACCAATTTTTCTAAGTTATGCCTACTACTACTACTACTACTATCGGTTTACAGCGTTCTCCGATGCTTTCCGATTCCTAACCGCCATTCTTCTCTATTCAACCATAAGCCTGGAGGGATTTCCCTTTCCTATAGTTCTTTTTCAATTCCCTCTATCCAGCTTGTTTTCGGTCTTTCTCTTTTCCTTCTCCCTTGTGGTGCCCACGTCAAAATCTGTTTTGGAATCCTGTCATCTGGCATTCTCTGTACATGGCCGTACCATATTAACTGTTTTGTTTTTATGTCATCAACTATTGTATGCTTGACTCCCATCATTTCTCGTATTCTCTAATTTGGTATACGATCTCTTCTTTATTTGCTTGCTGCTCTTCTCCAGAAGTCCATTTCTGTTGCTAGTAACAGTTTCTCTGTTCTTTGTTTCATTGGCCAAACTTCACTGCCATATGTGATTACACTTTTAAGTATGGTGTTGTATATGAGTTGTTTGTTCGCTTTAGATATTGTTTGGTCCCACAGAATGCCGTTCATCATGGATATAGCTTTTCTACCCTGTATGTTTCTGTCTTTTATAGCAGCATCGAGTATTCCATCTTGAGTTATCTTCATACCCAAGTACTTGTATTCATCACAGTTTCTAATTTCTACCCACGTCTAATATAATGGACTGTTTTGTCCCTCCAATACACATGGCTTCAGTTTTCTTAATGTTGACTTCGAGGCCCCATTTGTTATATTCTTCTATTAGCTTCCGAGTCATGTAACTCAAGTCGTCATGATCCTGAGCAATCAGTATTTGGTCATCAGCGAAACATAAGCTGTACAGTGTAGTTCTCGTCATTGAGAGGGATTCCATTACATTACATTTTCTTTTCCATAGCTTGAGTGCTTGTTCCAGATAAATTTTGAAAAGGGTAGGCGAAATACAGCAACCCTGCTTTAGTCCTTTCGTGACCTTAAATCCTTCAGATATACTTGATCCAGTTTTAATTTTTGCAGTCGTTCCATTATACAGACTTTGGACTGCTTTGATAAGACCATGCTTAATGTTGGTTTGCTGTAGGGTTGACTATAGTTTACTTAGGGGTGGTCTACTGTGGATCGCCCAGCTCTAAAACCAGCTTGCTCCTCTGCTTCGTAATCTCTATAGTCATTTTCTATTTTGTTTTAATAAGTTTCCCAGACATCCTACTTTTGTGCTGTTTTACCGCAATTCCTCTGTAATTTTCACACTGATCCTTGCTGCTCTAAGTTATGCCTATTGTCGTTAATTGGTAACAGAGCTGCTTCATTGTGTTCTTTACAAGAAAGAAAACAAAGACATTTTTTTTATTAGTGATTGAACACCTTAATGGTGACGCATTCAAATTATAATATACATCCTGAAAATCCAACCGTTTTAGGAACTTTGCTTGATTAGCGAGCGTAGTTACGTAGTTACGTGATATTCGTAAGTTACAACCTTGAAACGTCCCTTTATTTTCTGAGAATCTGAGTTTATGGTTCTGCGGTAATAAAGCGGTCATTTTTCAAGTACATAACAGAAATTGCCAGACCACCTCGTAATAAGTTATTATGAAACGACAATGCAGTATTTGCATTTAAGTGCTTATTGACTAGAACCGCAACTTACGTTCAGAGCTCACTTCCTGATTTTTACGTTGAATTCTAATTGATATTATTAAGATATATGTTAGAAAGTTAATGTGTAGTATACAAAACTCTAATAAATAATTTAATAAGCAATCTGAACTGTATTTTCTGCATTCATTATTAATATGTGGTTTCTAAACGACCGTTTACATTTACTTTATTAATTCACTATAGATTTTTCTTATGAAATGAGTTATTTTATTTCATCAAGAATAAGCATCTAGAGGTATATATAATGAATATGATAAAGGTCTAAAACAAAATCTAATGTCTAAAATGTCGCTATTGTTTCATGTTTATTTTGTTCTTCACTATTTTCCAATTTCTATTTGGCATTACGCAATTTTTAATATCAATTATTGCGATAATACGATATCCACCGTGTATATAATGAGTACAACACACAATATGGAAGCGCTAGGAGAGCAATGTGAATGACCTTTGGTGGCCGCGATGGTATAAACATAACGCTCTACAAGAAGACAACGCCGTACCCTGACGACACAAAAGCTCTTAACAGTGCCGTCTTTTTGTCTATTTTTGGTCTTCAGAAAGTCGTGTAGTTTGCGGAAGTCATTGTAGAAAAGCATATCATGATCCTATTTCGCATTTTTTTTAATTGTAATAATTATAGCTTTTTCTATAATTTTTTTGTATGTTTGGACTTTTTATTGTATTTTTTTTTAATTCAGAGCACTGACAACTGAAATCACAGTAAAACTCAAAAAACATGAACACATTCTTTTTAATTTTAAAATGGCATTAAAAAAGGTAGTTATATATACACTAGGTTACATAAAATTAATATTTTAACAGTATTCACTATTTTTATTGGGAACTAACCAAATGTTAGTTTACAATACGTTTTTTTTTGACGTTTTGATGACGATGCGTTTAAACGCATCAACATAGAGCAAGTTATTTTTTTTATTCAAATTTTGGCATTTTTCACGAATTTAAAAGAAAACACAATGTCCTAGAAACCCTTTAGAACCGGAATTAGGCCCATTTTTTCAAAAAATCACAGGGGCTTTGTAAAGATTAAAAAATTTAAAAAGCAACATTTTTGAAAACAGTACAAAATGAGCCGTCCATGATGTGTTAAAGGTAAACGATTTAAAAATGAAACAATTGCACGCTCTAGATTTTACTATTTCAAAAACTGAATTCATACATCAAATTTATAAAAGTTACAATATCTCCCTACGGAATAGCTGTGTTGAGGTCTTTCTATACCATGCTCTCAGGCTAGCAAGCCAGGATATTCTTCTTAAAGGGAGTATATGTCCCAAATACTACAGCTTACGTTCCTTCACGATGTTGACCAAATTCGAGGTTGTGTTCAATCTCCGTAGTACTTCTTTGTCTGTTCATGGGTCTTTCAGGATCCTTCTATATGAAGATACGTTTCTACTCGGTATAGAAGCAGTGATTACACGTTACAATTTAAGGGGCCCTATTTTTGTTTCTAAGGTGAGGTCATGGCTCTTGAATACAGAGCTCATAGTCAAAACTGCACTTTTTACCTTTCTGATGCGACTTTAATCTCTTGAGTATTGTCCCACGACTCATTGATTTACAACTACTAGTTTCCAAGTAGTTGTACTGTGAGACATGTTCAATTCTCATTTGAATTACATACAGATTTGCTCCAGTTATGTTTTCCTTGCTGATGATCATTAGCTTGGTTTTGCTGGTATTTATATCCAGTTCATATGTTCTACTTGTTTCCGTTATTTTGTTAATTAAGTTTTGCAATTAACTTTTTCTACTACTAATAATAAGAGAAGTAAATTTTTTCTGAGTAAATAAAAATAAGAAAAGACAGATTTGATTTCAGTATAGCTCTTCCACTATTCCATTCATCGTCTGCTTTGCTTCGAAAATTGTAGAAAGCGCAGATTTGGGCAATTATCTGAATTTTGATTTCGAAAACTAAGAAATCTTCGAATTTCGACTTTTGTTTTTATCAAAATCTGTTATTAGATACATGCATCAAAGAGTGTCTTGGTAAAATCGTTGCTTCCTTTCTTTGAAAATTTTAAAAACTAAACATTTTATAAGTCCTATATAAGAGCGTATTTTTCATGAAAACATATTTGCGATACTTGTTTATGTCTCCTGAGCAATCCGGCACTGCCTTACCGAGGGCAGTGACCATGTTTAAACTTTTCTTTCTTTCGGGACTCTGCTTCTTGTACGCACACGCCTGCTCGATCGTCCCTCTTCCTCGTATCTTTGACTTTTTTCCTGCTTTTGATTTCTTTCTCTGCGACCTTGATTGAGCCACGCATCAGTGAGTGTTTGCGCGTATATTATTAAAATTGAGGAGGTCTGTGCGTGAATTCCAACTAGCTTTTTTTGTCGATATTCATCAGTGTTTACTGTTGAGCTTGTTGAAGAAAATCTTGGAGAATGTTCAATAGTTTTATGAAGACTGAGATTTTATTATTATTATTTGATATTAGTACAATCAGAATAGTAAAAAGTGTATTGAAATATGGACATACAAAGAAAATATGTCAATATATCAATATTTTTATGAAGACTGAGCTTTTATTATTATTATTATTATTATTATTTGATATTACTGCAATCAGAATAGTAAAAACTGTTTTAAAATATGGACGTACAAAGAAAATGGGTTCAAAATGTGTATAGGCAGATACACACAGATATAGATTCAGATTCGGACCCAAAAAAGCAACCAAAAAGTGGGAAAAACTTTGCTACCACAGAATATCATCATGAGAGAAATAAAAGAAAATTGAGACTCAAGTTACTTTTCCTAAAAAGGTAGCAGTTTTTCTTTTTTACTTTAGTTAAATGGTCTACATTTCGTGCTTAATGTTAATCTTAATGGAAGTAATATTTTGGTAAATATTGTGGTACAATAAGTTAGTTTCATCTTATTTCTCTTTCAAGTCATCCTATATTTTTGGTACTGAAGTATTGTTACTTATGTGTTAGATAAATGTGGGAGTAATTGACACTTTAATAAATTACACAATACATATAAAAATTTAAAGAAAATTCTAATATGCTTGTTAATTATTTACCAAGATATTATTCAGACAAAATACTTTCTTCTAGAGCTCTTTTATTAGGTGTTTAGAAAATAAGTGCATGAAGTTCAATAGTTGACAAGACGTTTTTTAATAAATGACAAGTTAAGTACATTAACCTTATTCATTTAGACATATAAATTCTTCATTCTTCTTTTTTCTTTGTTCCTTTTTTTAACTTTTAATTCCTTTATCTCTGCTTTTTTTTAGTCACCTATTTTCTGCAGCGTTTATTTTCTGCCTTTCCTTTTCTTTTTTCGTCTTTCTTTGTTTCTTAAATACTGTTGATATGAGTCGGAGCTTACTTCAGAAGGGAGTTTTCCTTTGGATGTCTTTTCAACATACAAGGTTTCTCTTCAGGCCAAAACTGCATCTTCAGTCTGTTGATACTGTAGAATTTTTGAATATGTGATTTTCATCTATATTTCGTCTCTACGTTTTTCTACGTAAGGAATATAGATTTGTCTTGTTCTTTACCATTCCAATCTTCATAACAATTTTTAAATACCAGCAATTTTTCCTCATCTATTTCCTTTTCCAGGAAAGCAAGACCATCTTCATCATTTAATGCTTTAGTTATTGACTGTATTGAAGGATCTTGTAAGTCATTCTGATTTTCGTGATGATTGTCTTTCACTTTTAAGTAGTATATAGCATTCTTATCACAAGGCATTAAACCACTTTTTCTGAAGGTATTTTTCGTTATCTGTAAAAATTTTCAAGCGTTTTACATACGAGAGATGCAAAACCAGCTTTTCTTAAATTCGAGTATTGTCTTCCAAGACAACCTAGAAAATGATTTGAACTCTATCGGAATTAGAGCAAGGAGAAGTGTTGCCAGAGTCAGGGGCGTATGAAGGATTGTTCTGAAGACGGCTTTGGCTCATAAAGAGCTGTAACGCCACTGATGATGATGATGAGTATTGTCTATACGCCACTGGTGAACTATTGCTTTCCACCTTGTTTTTCATAGGAAAAAATCCTGTGTCAAGTGGGATTTAATGCTCTGAGTATTATTGCATTACTGCAAAATCCACTGGTGTGCAATTTTAAATGACTAGTATGACCGTCAGTAAATAATACAACCGGTATCTGTATGTTGTGAGTTTGTAGCCAAGGACCAAAATTGCCGTCAGTCGGTAAACATTTTTTTTCACCTTTACAAACCAGTACCTTTTCGCCTTTTGATGATTTAGAAATAATGAGGTCTCATTATCCTATAACCAATTGTAATTTTATCAAACCAATTTATTATCGCTTTCTATTATGTGCTTAGTTGCTAAGGCTCTAGAAGCTGTTAAATTTTGTGCTACTCGTTCTTTTAGACAAAAATGTCTTCTCAAAAAACTTTCGTACCATATACAGCGAGAGCGGTCAGCAATAAATGAAATGTCTCTTTTCATTCGTTTTATTATAATTTGTGCACTATCCAGCAGCTGTCTTTTTGTTACTGGAAATTTTGCTTCCGCTGATTTTAATATCCATTGTACAAGCAAGTTTTCTTCATCGGATGTCAGAATAGTATTTGGCCCCATTCTTCTTCTTCTTCATAGGAGTTTTTCCCTTCACCTTGTACAGAAGATTTACTCTTGAAACTGATGTCATCTTGCTGCAGAGGCTACTGGCATCCAAGGCGAACATCCCCTATTGCAGCTGTCATACCTTCTTCAGGATAAGCTAATATTTTCCCTTTCACAGGAGGTATTTTTACCTTAAAAAAATTGGTGTCGACTACTGGTTCCGGCAATGGCAGATTAACAATAAAAATACAAAAACTACTTCAGTAGTTGACACTACTGAATTTCTGGGTATAAATTTCATCTGTTTAACGTTCAACTTCAAATTACATTATTCCCAACTATTGTAAGATTTAAAAACTTTAGGGAGAGAATCTAAATAAATATATTGAATGGAAGTTGAAATAATCAATTCATATTACTAACATTTATTTAGATATATTATAAATATACTTCCAACATTCTTTACCTTTAACTCACAATCCATAATCACAAATTAATCTTCACAATATGAAAGAATTACGCAGGTTTGCCTATTATTTTATCGCTGGTTCAGGTTAGCCACTTATTTTAATTGTATATTAGCTATTTCCATCTGTTGCTCAAACGTAAAAAATCCATCACTCGTAATTATTTCCTTGAAAGAAGCCGCATCGCAGTGTTCGAGATTGAGATCTTGTGCGTGAACTGGTCATTGTCCTCCTACCAATGTAAAGGAATAATTAATTCGTAGTTTACTACAAATTGGTCTTCCACGCAACATATAAATTACGCCTCGAGGCTCAATTAGAGGATAAACGGAATCGATTAAAAGATTAAGGTTAATATGGACAGATACTAGTATATTATAAATGTTTGATTAATATTTTGAGTGGTCTTTTGACTAAGCAGCATTGGTACATGTTATGAAGGTTTGGGAAGTTTATTGGTTGTTCCTATTGCTATAATAATTATAGTTTGTAAGATAGTTAGTTAAGTTAAAACTTTTTTAGTCCTTCGGACTCTTATCGGTGTGTTACTATATCACACATTCCTATTAAGTTTATTTTGTTTTTAAATTTACTGATTTTTGTGAATATAAGAATATTTTATTGGGAGCTATTTGTTCGTAGGAAACTTAACCCCATGTTCACCCTGTGAGATCGTTCTGTCGATCGACCATCGAGGAAGGCCTCGCTTGGGGCGAGACCTTCTACATGGACACTCTATTCAGACTGCATCAGCGACTTTCTTAGTGACTCTTGTTTTCGTTTTGATTACAAACTCCGAATAGCTACTACGGAGTTTAAAGCCAAGTGTAACGTAATATACATCGGAATTATGAGAGGTTTTATGTAAATAGACATATTGGAATGTAAAGGGTAACAGCCACTTTATCTGAACGAAGTTTATTTTATTTGTGAAAGCTTTTCTCACATTAAAACTATGGATTCTACAAACTTCACAGATTTGGACACTATCAAATTCTCACGGTACTTAAGTTTCTAAAAAAAAATAATCTGGACAGAAAAAGATGTTACAAATGTCATAGCATAAGGAGAGAAAAACTTACAGGTTAACCAAAACTAGAAGAAGAATGGCGTAGCTGAGAATGCTTGATGAGACAAACTAGAACTGGCCAATCGACAGAACTGATTATCGAAGATTACAAGGCTCAACTTAACGATAATTATGTTTTGTATTAAAGTAAGCTTAAGAAAATTAAAAAAAAAAATCCATAAAGAAAATTGATATAAACAGCTTAAAACAACCTAACGTTGTGAAACCGTCCCCCAAAATATTGAAGTCAGATGTTGTAAGGGCAATCAAACAGAGCAAATAGGGAAAAGCACCAGGTCCAGACGACATATACATGAGGTTCTAACAATGTTGAGTGAAGACAATATAGACGCCTTGGTAGATCTTTTTAATGATATTTATGGATCCGGTCAAATAACACAGGATTGGCTTTAATCAACGTTTATACCAATCCCAAAAAAGCCAAACGCTAATAGTTGCGACCAATTCCGAATGATCAGCTTATTGAATCAGGTCCTAAAACTATTCTTAAAGATTATTTACACAAGAATATACAACGGATGTGAAAGAGACATTATTTTTCGTTGTCTTTAAAAGAGACATTAGCCCCACACAGTTCGGTTTCAGACAAGGATTTGGCTCAAGAGAAGCACTTTATAGCTTAACTCTCCTACTTCAGAAATGCAGAGATCAGCAAAAAGATGTCTTCCTATGCTTTATAGATTACCAGAAAGCGTTCGATTGTGTTAATTATTCAGAAATAGTAAGATTGTTCCAGGAACGTTCGATAGATGAGAATGACCTTAAAATTATAAAGAACTTTTATATAAATCAAGTGGCATCTGTGACAGTAGGACTGTAATCTACATCATATTTCTCAATCGAGAAAGGTGTACGACAGGGTTGTGTTCTGTCACCCCTCCTTTTTAATTTTTACTCTGAAACGATTTTCTATAGAGCCTTAAGTGACACTGAAGATGGAATCAAAATCAACGGATAGACTATTAGTAATCTTCGATATGCTGATGATACAGTCATTATAGCTGATAGCCAAGAAGCAGTACAACGACTAATAGATAAAATAAATACTGAAGGAGAACGACTGGGCTTGAAGATTAATATAGACAAGACGAAGGTAATGATAGTTAGTCATCATCATTTTGGCTTTACAACCCTGTGTGGGTCCTAGCCTCCCCAATAATTCTCTTCCAGTCGTCCCTATCCATCGCCTTCCTCCACCAAGCACGTATTTCCATATTTCTCATATCTTGGTCTATGTTATCTAGGAATCTTGTTCTGGGTCTTCTTCTTCTTCTTTGACCAATAGGTCTATCAAGGAGCGTTTTTTTAGCTGGGTCGGTTTGCTCCATCCGCATTACATGGCCTACCCACCTCAGACGTCCTATCTTAATGTGTTTTATGATATCTGGTACCAGATGGTTAGTAGAACACGAAATATGCACTTAAATATAAGAGTAAACAATAAGAACATCCAAAAGGTTCCCAAGTTCAGATCTCTCGGTAGGATAAACTGAAGATCTAGATCCAGACATAGAATTACGTAGCAGGATTGAGCAATCCAGAACAGCACTTACTAATATGAGAACCTTGCTAAGCAGCCTTAACTTAACGCTTCGATATCGCTTTGTAAAATGTTTTTCACACAACAGATCAGATTTCAGATCACACAACAAATGCCGAAGTATTAAATCGAATGGCAGAGAACGAGAATTGCTGCCAATAATAAAAACAAGAAAAACTGCTTATCTGGGTCATATATTTCGAAATTCCAAGTACCTAGTTCTTAAAGGTTATTATGGTAGGAAAGATAGAAGGAAAACGGGGCATCGGAAGAAAGAAATACTCATGGCTTAAAAACATAAGGGATTGGACAAACCTCGATGTCCGTGCACTCTTTAGAATCACACAAGATCGAGAGGAGTATGCCAGAATTGTCGCCAATATCCACTAATTGGATAGGGCACCATAAGAAGAAGATTAAAGTCGGAACCCCAAGGATGAAGAACCAATAAAATAATTTCGTGCCATATTTATACATATTTTTATTTATTTATTTATTTATTTTTATTTATTTCGTGCCATATTTTATTCGAATGTCAGATGAAAACAATTGCCTTGAATAAAGACTTAAAAAAGCTTAAAGAACAACAAGAATACGAACAAAAACAGGCCGCACAAGCAGCAGAAACTGCAGAAAATAAAGCAGCTATTTTGGCTAAAGAAGAGAGTAAAATGAGAGACACTTTGCAAAAACTTAATATTGATATAGAGAAGACGATTATTGAGAGTGAGGCACACACAGTAAAAGCTTATAATGAGACTAATATGCAACCCCTTCCAGAAGAACACGGAAAAACTAAGCGGTATAGTAAGAAAAAGCGACAGGATTGGTTGAGCAACGTTGCTCAAGAAATTGATACCGAAAATGTCAGACAAATCATAGCTATTGAAAAAGAAGACATTCCCCCTGAACCGTGCTTAAGGAAAGTTAAAATGGATAGCACTTTAATGGAAAGTCAACCTAATGTTACTCCCAGAGAAAAGTGATCTAGGATAAGTTTCAACCCCTGACTTTAATTCAACAGAATTACCGCCACCGCCACAAGAAGTTAATACAAGACACAACGATTGACCAATCACATGTAACAGTTCAGAAACAGAGGAAATACTTTAGAGATCGTCCAAATTTGTCTTCAGACGATACGTGGAACAGATACTAAAACTATTTAACAAAAATATTTATACATAATGCACTTTCTTTTACTTACTAAACTTCATTTACATGTTCTAACCAAGTTTACTACAAATTATTTGTTCGACTACTGCACGACTTTAATGCTACTACCTCTTTCTTTTTTAAATCCAATTATTTTTTTATTTTAAATTTTAATAGATCTGGTCATTGTTCTGTTAATCGCTAACGCTAACGATCCTCATTGTTGTTGCACAATTATGAAACTATGGTATTTACTATTTTATCGTTGGTTATAAATTGGTAAATTATTGACGAAACAGCTATAAATATCTTGAACGCGAAGTATAATGTAAACACGGACAGAATTGAATTGGCTATTTTTATTTCGAAAAGGTGATACTGCATTTTGTTCATTCAGTTTTTTCAGCGTCGAAGTGTGAGTTAAGGTTAGTGTACGAGTTGTTGACTTCTTGTAGGGTAATCGGCCTTGTTTTAATTGTAAAATTTTCATTAAATTTAATACTTTTTATTCGATTAAAAGTGTGTGTAAAAGATATTTATGCATATTCGTATATAAAAATAAAATTAAATCATCAAATTTACATATTGCAATTAACAATTTTAAATTATCAACTGAACAAATGAGCAAAAGAAAGAGTTCGTCTTGTCTTTTTCGGATTAATTTTAAGAAAATAATTTGTCTGCTAATCAAATAAGATTATACACGTTTTAGTTTTGAATCTGATCCTGTAGTATGTATTTTATAAATTAACCATTTAATAGTAATGTAATCTGTGATCTTTCGGATTAGCTTTTCATGGGCCATCAATAATTATCCAAACTCTTGAGTCTTTATCTTGACAATCTTGCTGTATCCTGTATTTTGTATTAAAATTGACTCTCGTTTTCCTTTTCAACTATTGGTAGGTTTAACACATTTATTGGTTCTTCAAGGGTTCACTTCATCTCTTCTCATAGCCATTACTTCCTAGTCATAGGTGAAAAGTTTTTTCTCTGGAAGTCGTTTGTCCCATAGCTGTTGTCTACAGCCAGTTGGCTTATTGAGTTCGACGCCTTATTAGCGGTTCGAAGAGATCGCCAATAAGAGGAAGAAATGCATTACCATCAAAGACAGGCTACGAGGCCAAGAAGTACAGGAGAAATAATCTAAGCTAGCAGACTGGATATGTTGTACATTGCGCGAAAGAAGAGTGTGACGAGTTGGATCGTTTAGGGACCTTTAGGGTCAATGGTACAAAATCATAATAAGCCAGTTCAAGCTGTACCCCCTGTATGAGATACCACTGGACAGGAAGCTTAAGGTTTCCCTAGAGCTGTTTCCATCTGGTTGTTGAACGAGCTGTACCTTTACCGTAGACGAACTTAACAAAGCGTTAGTGAGGGTCAAAACGGAAGGTGGGGGAGCAGTAAAGGCGGTGAGATCCGTTAGGGAGATCATGCCCATCGGAGAGCCTAAAACTAAGAGGAAGAGGGCCCTTCATTCTTTTGTGCAATCGATCGCCTTCTTAGCGGGACCTGTCTGTGATACTGCAGTTTTAACAAATGCGTACTGAAGGCAGCTCACCCGAGTAGACAGGCAGAGTCTGTTGAGGGCGGCATGTGCATACAGAAGTACACAACAGTAGTGGACGAAGGCGCTGACTTCGAATCTGAGACGATTAATGGACTGCGGGCATTGGCGATTGAATTATTTCCTGACGCAGATGCTTACAGGACATTGTTGTTTCGGGGCATACCTTTCGAGGCTACAGATTTTGTAAAGGCACAAAATGACAGATGCTTGTACTGTGCTTGTAGAATGCAATCACTCACGGAACTGGTGGAGGAGATGCTTATGTGGTCAGATCGGTGGAGAACAGTTCAGAGATATGTGAAGAGAACGTTTGCGAGAGAGAAAGGAACAAGAAGAAAAAAGAGGCAGAATGTCCAGGAAAAAACAAGAAAATAAGGCAGAATGAGAAGGGGTGAGATTGAACATGAACAGGTAGGAACAGAGGGAGAGAAGGATACAGTCCTAGTGAGAAAGTGAGAGAGTGCGTGAGAATTTTGCGTGAATGACAATTCGGGTGAATGCCGTGCCGACTTTATGTCCCAATTAGGGTGGTCTGGCCGGTAATTCATGGTTGAGAAGGGTGTTTTTTAGCAGGTAGCTCTCTGGCAGTGACAGCGATGGTGTACGCGGGAGCTCGCGCGTGTATGTGTGTCATTTTTAATAGACAAATCTACAGTTAATGACATAGATGCTGCCGTTAAGTCATTTTATCAATAGATCTACAAGTGTTATGGTCTTATACCTTATTCCCATGTATCCTATAAATCTATTAGAACGTGTTTTGTATGGTATGAGTACTTTTCTATTCAGTTGATCCATCTCGCAGTACTGGGGAGCTCTTACTTAGTTTACAGCTGCTCACCTCCTCCCGCACAGTTTGAGATCGGTACTGACTTGATTACCAACCAATAACATAGATCTATTGGATCTACTATCTCTTTATTTGTAAGATGAAATCTCCTCTCTTTAATGGTCAGTGTTTGTTAATATTTCCACAGGTGCATGTCTTTCCCCCGTATGATTTTCAAAGATCTCTTTTAAGTGCTTAAGTGTGTATATTATAATAACCACCGAAGAGTAAGAGGCAATTTTCAAGCAACGTTTCTTAATGTGCCACTAGAAGTAGATTTTTATACTCACATTTATTTATTAATTATAAATGAATTACTCCGGTAAACGCACAAATACCATTTGATTAATTATATTTTTTATACTCTTCTAATCTTCAGTTTGAGTAAATTGAGTACGCGTTCACCGGCCTTGATTTCTGCGGTTGCGGAGCGTGTTCTTGTATCACGCTGAAATCAAAAGCATTTGCGTATCTTTTTGCGTAGCTTTTTTGTTTCAGCAGGTCATTGTTCCTGTACAATGAACTACACGCAGATTACGCAATTTATTTAAAAGGATTTCTAACAAATTGTATTTGGGATTGGTAATTATGGCTTTATTAGTTGTGATTGAGGAGATTTAGAAGATTTAGAATGATATAATTGTATTTGGCTTCGGATAATTGACTTACAAATAAAAATTCCGGAACAAAACCATAAAGCAATTGGTAATAAATCGTTTATTAAAATAGTTATGACAATTAAATTTTATGTGGTCATTTAACAATAAAAGAATAATAGATTTAAAACTATTAAAAAGGTGATAGGTAAAGACTATGAAGTTAAAAAGGTTTTAATAAAGAAAAAATATTGATTTAAAAAAAAATACATTAATGGGGTAATAATTAGCGGTAATGTCAATAGCGAAAGACAACATACACTACCGATAACCTAAAAAAAAGAAGAGAAACCAGTTAATAGACGAAGTCAAAATAATTTGCACCTGCAAAAACGAATTGTAAAACGTTTTGAAGAGAACGTATCTTAAGTTTCTTTAACTAAATTGTCTAAACATGATGTTGTAGGGCCAGCAACCCCAGTTTGTAAGTCCTACGTTACCAAGAAGTGAATTCTCTTTCTGTTTAAAACTTAAACATCCTATAAAATGATCAGCAACTATGTAATATAAAACCAATTTAATAATATTTAAAGGATTTTTACCCGCATATTTAGTGGCTTCATACATTTATACCTGGTAAAAGCACTGATGGAGGAATAGTCATTCCGGAAACGTTCTGTGATGTAGAATTATTATAAGGGATTTTTGAATTAAAATTTTAAACATAGATATTGTAATCCCAGATTATTAAGGAACTGACTTCTTGATATTATGTTGATGTCTGTCGGGCTGATCTTTGCAGAACCTGTAAAAAGAGAAGTCCTGAAGTCTTGATAATTAATACACTCAATCCTCATGGACCAAGCATTAGGTAATCCTATTGAATTTGGCCACAATGTCAGAGGTCATCAAAGTTAGACAGAACACCTGGTAAAAAGGGCGTGAAGCCTTGAAACTTGGAGTTTAGATAATTTAGCTCATAAAACTGCAAGATTGATGACCAGACCCATCTCTACTAGCGCGTTGGAAAGTACAGCGCACATTTCTCTGGATTTTTAAGTCGTACGTACGAGGTCCACGTGGTCTTTTTAATCTAATATTTGGGTAGGTCTATTAAAAATTGTGCGTCTGTTAGCTTACGTCTCGTATAGCTTTTTCAAGGGCAATATTAAAGAGAAGACACGTCAGCGCATCTCTCTTCCCCTATCCGTGACCTCTATTTATACTGAATTCTTCACAGTAGCTGTTTTGGATTCTTATGTGAATTTTTGACATTTCATCGATAATAATTGTTTATTATCAAATACGGTAAATCATATTGTCCGAAGAGACCTAAAATAATGCTTGGACTAAATATAATTTGTAAATCTTCTATTTTTTACGGACAAAAATCACATTACATAAATGATTTTTGCCCTATCAATTCTCGATACAAAAATTTACCGTCCAACCCACCTTGTTTCTATTCAAATCCTTTGGAACAATAGTTCCTATTGAAAATAGTAACTATACTGAAATATATTCATATATTCATCCTCGACAAAAGGATCAATCACGATCAATAACAAATATCTTTTCCACTCTAGACACGAACTCGTAACACGATCAGCATAATGCGATTGTATAAGAAAAAGACAAAAAAAAACAATAAAACTAACTCAAAAGAAATTGTCATTATACACAACATTTTAACATAATCCAGAGGCGTGGAATAACATTGATGAACATCTGGCTCACTAGTGTTTGTAATAATAATTTTCATTAATATAGTATGCAGGACCAAACACAAGGCTTGAAAAACTTATGCTTAGATTAGGTTTAAGGTTATGTTTTGTAAGAACACTAGACCTAAGAGGTCTGTTCCGCCTCATTAACTAGTAGTCTAGTATGGCCTTTGGTGACAATTCTACGAAGGCTTAGGGCTTGAGTTGATAGAGTTGCATATTCTGGAGACAGTTCCAAACTAGTTGGAGTCGATTCGATTCCAGTGCATACAATGAAGCCTGTCTGGCAGATATAATTTTTCTAGATTTTTCTCTGCAGTTTCTCGTCATTAGTTCCTTCAGGCACATCTCTATAGCATACATTTCCGCTTGGAAGATAGTAGTAGTAGATTGATAACCTAGGCTTTCACCTTGGTTTCTCTTTGTATACTCCAGCTCCAACTTCTTGATTGGTTTTAGGACTGTCTGTATACCAGCATTGATATCTCTTTCTGGAAAGAGGTCGGTGTACTGCATTTCGAAATTATATTTAGGTTGCATTGCGTCTGGTACCATTTCTAACCCTGGGTGATTTTTAATTATCTCTCCAGATTTGATCCCCATATCCTTTTGCCCGCCTCCTGCTTCTTCTCCGCCTTTTGTATGCTTTTACCAAGCAATGGAAGGAGTTTAAGTATGTTATAAATAAACACACTTGTCGTTAAAGCTTGTTCAGCCTTTCTTTGGTGAATAAGCAAATAGTACATCTGTTTGGGTTTCATGTCCCTTGTTTTTCCACATATACTTCGACATGTCCAAAGGGAAAGCTTTACTTTTTTGGTTATTGTTTATAAATCGGCGTTCCATGTAATCCGTTTATCTAGTATTACTCCTACATACTTCACTTCATTCGGTTCTTTGACAGTTTCTTCATACAGAGCGGTCATCCAGATGTTATCTAGGTTCCGTCTCCTGGTGAAACTGACAACTACTGTTTTACTAGAATTGGCAGAGAGCTTTTCTCTATCGCACTACCTAGTAAGAGCACTTAATGTCATTTGGAGTGTGTTGGATAGAACATTACCATATTTTCCTCTTACCGTAATTACTAGATCATCCGCATAGGTCTGTGTGTGAAGGAGCGAGATCAAGTCATTCAACTCTAGTGACCACTGGAGGCTAGATATCACTCCCCTCTGTGGGCACCTGTGTGTGTATAATGTTTTGATAGTTTATCCGAATGTATAGAGATATGATTTGTTGTTAGTTCTGTCAATTGACACGATTATAGAGACTTGAAAGAAAACAATTAACAATGTTACACGTGGGTTTAAGATGAGCAGAGATGCTTTCTTAGATATATCTTGGGTGGTGGAAGGGATTTGTATTATGTAACAATAAAACACTGAAAACTTTGTTTTCAAACTTCCACAAAATTTATTTAAACTATTATCACTACAGTTGTTTCGGCTGATTGCCTTTCTAAAGTGATCTATTTTTGGCATGCGTTTACAATTTATAGTCTCTAATGAAATAGGTTGAGGAGGGGAGAACTGTTTTGTCTCAAGTTGGTCATTCAGAATTATATATGTGTTTTTTAATTTGTTGATTTCCATAGATTCTATAAAAAGATAGCTTAAGGCCTTTATTTTGAATGTGAAGAATTTTAAATTTGTCATTAAAAGAATGATTATGATCTAGAAGGTGAAGTGCATATGTCGAATCTGTTTTTCTATTATTGAAAGCTCTTTATGTTCTGCTATTCGTTTATTAAAGTTTCTACCAGTTTGACCGATGTAAGTTTTTGGGCAGTCGCCACATTGAAGTTTGTACACACCACTATTTAAGTGTTTTTTATTTTGGTTTATACATAATTATGTTATACATAAAATGAATTTCCATCAGGTAACGGTCGAATCCATCAATGATTTGTATTATAGTGTTTAGTGATTGGAAATCTAGGTCGGTGAAAAGACAAACTGCCAGAGGTGCTGATTAAGAACATGCTATCTATATTGGAATACATCACAATTATATTAAAGATGTTGAAGCATTATAGCTTAAAGTTTGAGCGCAGCTATAGATAATTTGAAGGTTCTTTTTTTTTTTTAATTGAATATTTGGAGTGCACGATTTTTTTATCTAAAAGCCAAACATCTTTAAATTATATGAGATAGACAAAAAATATTGTACTGTAATAAAGCCACATTTGGACGTCACTGATCCGAAACAGGCCCGATCGTGTCACGGCTTTTGATTTGCGATCAGGCCGGTTTCAACGAATCGAAGAAGTTGAAAGAAGAATAAGCAGAAGAACCACGCTCCTTGAACCGGTCTTCGAGTCGATTATGGTATTGATGATGGTAGTGGTAGATGGGCCGAGACACTACGAGATGCTCGTGAAGGAGATGCTAATGATATTTATGTAATATTTAGTGTGTCACATTATACGGGAATTCATTAAATGCGAAAGCTGAAAATTGTGCTATGTTAACGAGATATTAAAAAACAAGGTGATAAATAAGCAGTTTTGGGTTCTGTTCGGGCCACCAAATTTGACAGTTATTAAATCAGATTGTCTAGTCCTTTAGAAACGTCAAGATAAACCAGATCTAGAAAATTGCTTCATACGTAACTAAAAGTTCCAATGTGCATTTAAAAAAAGTTTTTTCACTAGAATTCTTTGTTTTTGTGTACACAAACTAGCTTTATAAGTAGTAGGAAGTATTTAAGAGTATGGTGTAGTATTTAAAAAAGCATTTAAAATCAAAGCCTTGTCTACAATAAAAATCCTTTGTAATTAATCGGTGTACACAATTTACTCTAGACAACGTTCTGTTTTATATAAAATTTGAATAATTTACACTTACAAATCAAAGTTTTATAGGTGTAAATCCATCTTGGGCCATGATTGGTGAAACAAAAGACCAGCCAAATGATTGATCTCAGGGATTCATCATCATCATCATCCAGCTTTTTTGCGTCCACAGTTGAACATAGCTCTCCCTAATTTTCTTCTAGTTCTGTCGGTCTTGAACCTCTGGTAACCAATTCCCAGTGATTCTTTTGGCGTCATCTGTCTATCTTGTAGGCGGTCTACCTCTGCTTCTTTCTCAGCTCGTGGTGTCCACCACTCCACCCTGCAATGTTTTGGGTCCACCGCAGTCATTCATTCTGGTCACATGGTCCGCCCATTCTTTGCAATTCAGCAGTTGGTTGTCCCCAGCAATTTTGATTTCATGACCTGTAAGGGATTAGTATCATAGATTGTCAAAAAATAGATTGGGTATTCTGAATTTATCAACATATATACACAAGGAACAATTCTACAAGGAGAATTTTTATTAGAATATTTACTGCCTAACTACAGAATCGGTATTAATCCCATGAGCTATATAACAAAGTCCGATATCTATCCAGGGAATTTAAACCAAGCATACAAACAATAATGGATCAAAACCAACGTATTATAAATGACGAGAAAGGGATTGCGGCGATATGGAGAATATGTCAAACTCTATAATGCAGGTGATGTCTGAAAGAGACTGGAGATGTTGGAGTGCATATGATCTGCAAAAAGATTTGGGAAACCGGAGAGTGGCCCAACGACTGGACATCATCCACTTTCATCCCTATATTCAAAAAAGGAACTCCGCTAGATTGCAGCAACTACAGAACGGTAACCCTAATATCCCATGCAAGCAAGGTTTTGCTTCATGTAATACATGAAAGACTATTGCCTCAGATATCAGAAGAGCAAGCCGGATTTGTATCAGGAAAAGGCACAAGAGAACACATCCTTAATGTCAGACAGCTAATCGAAAAAATTCGTGAATTCAATACTCATATGCTTATGTGCTTTGTGGATTACACAAAGGCCTTCAATAAAGCAAATGGCAGCAGAACACAGGCAGGAATGCATAATCTCGCTAACTCTGTGTAATATCTACAGCGAACACATTATGCGAAAGGTACTAAACTAGACGGATGGAAGGGAGGAATATCAGTCAGAGTTCAAAAAATTACTAACTTGAGGTATGCTGATGACACTGAATAAACACGGCAAATCAAGAAGAAATGAAAGACATAATGAGATGTCTGGAGGAGAAAAGCAAAACATATGGACTAAAGCTAAATAGGAGTAAGACAAAGACCGTGATAGTAGATCAAAAAAATAATTGATTAACCAAGAGTTACATGAAGCCGAACAATTAGCCCAGGACAGGAAAGGATGGAGGGAAATCGTGAAAAAACTGTAAAGGCCGGATGATGTCACCACATCCCAAAAGGGATTAGGACTGAGGAGCAGGAGGAACCACAGAAACAGAGGGTGTTCTATTACACAGGGCACCCGAAGTAACTTTTCAAGATCATAAGCCTCCCACGTAAGTCAGACGTCGGGGAGGGGTAGAGGAAAAGCTTGGGGGTCAGATAGGTACCACTTTACAGTGAGCTGAGACCGGTTTGATCTTCAGACATGTGGATGCCACCGTACAATGGCATACACATGTTTCCTAGTAGCTTGATCACTATGTGTATGTGATGACAGCAAAACGATAAACAGTTTACAAAGGATACTTCTGGTAGAACTCATATCTGTTTGGTTATTTTAATTATATACGTCATGTTGATTCTACAGGAATTTTACGGTAAGCGGTGAGTCTATAATTTCGTTTACTTTTAGAAATCCTCTGTTATGTCTCATAGTAAATCAGAAACCTAGGTGCCAAGTTCTTAACTAATAAATTAGTATGTAAATGGCGTAAAAGTAATCAACTAAGTAAATATAGTTAAGTAACCTACTACGAAATCACTTCTATAACGGAAGCTAAAACTATTTAAATTTACAGAAAATTTGTAGCGGAAATAGATAAATCAATGGATCGTAAAGAAACTATTTATTGGATATATCTAGAATACTTTTAAACATCCTTCTAAAAGCCGCCAGGATTTTTTAAATAAATATACCTTTTATGAAGAATTTTTTTACTAAAACTGTAATATATGGTATACAGCTGACTACAGTAAATTAACATGTTCCTTGTGAATTTGAACTCTTACATACTTCAGTTCTTTAACCTGTCACGTTTGTTATTTTTCCCTTAAGGTACCAAATTTCCCAACGATCCATCTGCATTGATTGCGCCAATCACGCCAATTCCTTGTTACGAATTCATTGTCTTCAAAAAGAAAATAAACAAACTGTCTTACTTATAAAATTCGTTCACCTTTCAGTTATTTATGGACAATCTGCACGGTCTCGTGCTTTTATTATCATTATCGAAAATTACTGCAATTCAAATACATTGTTTATAAAATGTACACGACTTGAGTTTGCGTGCCGCCCAGAGACACGGTCTGATCGCTAATAATGCGTATTCTATAATTTCCAGCATATTTTCTTGGAACGTTTGTTGGCCGTCAGCGAGGAATGATTTATATATTTTTACGCTTTTTGTATGCTTTTATACCATAGGAAGAATAAGGAGAATTGATGTTTTTTGTGTATGCGTTGCACGTGAAAAGAAATAAGAGATTCTCAAGAAAAACACGAAAATAATGTTTGATCCAAATTTCTTTACAGGGATACTTTAATGACTGCGAATTGTATGTCGAATGATAAAGTACGAGTAAAGCAAGTTTGGTTTTTGGTCACCATTGATGACCAAAACGTTATGTATGTAGATATTTAAATTGGGTCTGCATGCCTTGTAGATCCACAGCTTCATGTTCTTATCTTCTTCTTTTGGCATCATAACCCTGGATGGGCCTTTGCCTGTCTGGCTATGTCCTTCCATTCAGATCTCTCTTGTGTCCTTCTTTTCCATTGTCTTATGTTCATTGTTTTCAGGTCGTCTTCCACGTCATCCAACCATCTCGTTCTGGGCCTCTCCTTTTTTTCGCCTTCCTATGGGCTTCCATTGTAACATTTTCTTTGTTGTTTTTGCATCGTTTTGTCTCTGCACATGTCCCAGCCATGACAGTCTTTGACTTTTCACAAATCTTACAGTCATGTTCATGTTCTTATCCTCCTCCTAAGTGCCTTCTCTATTGAGGTTGGCGATCAATATGGCAAATTTCTCTCTGTTCTGGACTTGATGGATTAAGTAATTTCCTGTTGTGTGAGTCCAATCTCTGATGTTTCGGAGCCAGGATTTCTTCTTTCTTCCTATACCCCTTTTACCCTCGATTTTGCCTTCTAATATTACCTGGAGCTGCTCAAATTCCTTATGGCGCATTATGTGTCCTAGATATGACGTATTTCTACTTTTGATTATATTAACCAGATGAGGTCGTGTGTTCATTATTTCCAGTACCTCTTCATTTGTAGTTTTGCTGGTCCAGCTTATTCTTAGCATTCGGCGGTACATCCACATTTCTTACATGTTCTCTTACATGTTCTTATAGTCCAGGGAAATAAGATTTTTCTCGTGAAACTGACCCCTTCAGGCAAACATTTGCGGATCTCTATAACAAGAACCTATATGTAAATTTTCAATCAATTCAATCGTCTTTCAGCAAAATGTGAAGCATTTGAAACACTTGACAGTCAGATAAATGTAAGTCATTCAAAAACCTTCAAAATGGCGTTTTCTAAATGTTTCTGCAACTTTCTAAGCAAGAAATAAGGATAGAAACATGTAAAAAAAAACGCCATTTTGAAGTTTCTTCACTAAAATTTGTTAGCTCAAAAAAACAATTTTTATTTTGTAACTTCAATTGCTGTAACTTTTTTTGTGTACACTTTTGTACTAAGGTCAGTTAGATTCAATCAATTTATTTTTGTCCCTGAATACGTGATTTAATTTATGACATACCTTTTTGAAACAACCTGTATATAGGTTCTTGTTATAGAGTTCCATACTATTCAAAAGAACATGTAATTTACCTGGAGGTGCCTGTGTGACAAACATGATTCTTGTTTTTGCTTGTTTCCCTGAACATACTGACAATGAGTTTCATAACTTTTCTGTAACTCTATATTTAGTTCAATTATTCCTTAACTATATATGGTCATAAGCTTGTCACTAGTCATCTTTAGATCCCAAACATAGTTCCAAGTGCTTCTGATTAGTATTGGTGTTTGTGGTTCCCACTTTATTTAAATCTTCCGTCTCATTTTCCCCTTCGTCGACCATCGGCCACTTCGTTGTTTTTCTCTTATCATGCTAGTTATAATTTTTATGGTAACCCTCATTTTGACATTTTTGGTATAACTTCACCCTCTTTAATGTTTAAACTTTTATTACATCGATTATGGTAAATTCTTGCTATAGCCCTTCTAGATTATTATCTACCTTCTATCTATAGTTCATTCTGTATTGTCCTCCCAAATATGTTGTACGATACTCTTTCATATTTTCAGTATATTCTGTTCTTTGCTATTCAATGTCCGTATTTCCTAAGTATAAATAACTAAGTTTCTAGTTCTCGTAATCTGCGTTTACTTCCAGCCATTATTCTGTTTTAAATTTCTTGCGTTTTGTTATAGTTCCTAGATATTCAGATCTCTCTGTTTCTTCAAATCTGTAAATTTTTTCTTTTGCACTTTTTACTATTAGCTGATTTCCTTATTTGTCCACGACCTTTCATCCATGTAGTTCTATCACATAACAAATATAATGATAACATTCTGGAGTCGTCCAACATTTGTTAAAAAAAGTGCCAAAACATGGATTTCAACAATTAATTACACTCTAATTATCTCTTTCATAAATTTTACGACCTTATATATCAGTCCTGCCCCCTAACATGCATCTTGTGTAGTATATGATCACATTTTAATTTACGCAGCCGTAAATTATGTAATCTGCCAAATTTTTTTTCCAAAACATTAGTCTTTTTGGCATCCACTTGAATTCTCGTTCTAAATCACCTTCTATTGACAACTTTATCGACCCAAATTAGACCCTCTTTAATATTGGAAGTCAAGATACCGAATCATTACCATTCTTTTATCTGCTGCTGGTGTTTGTGAATTGCCGATAGCACGAAATAAATCTCGCGCAACAATACGAAAGAAAGCGAAAATGACCTCGACGGACCAAACGGTAGATTCAACCCCACTCGGCGGTGTCAACACGCTCAAGAAATGAGCATGCGTAGGCGTATATGTTTTAGGAGCATCAGTCGAGCGGGAAGGGGGGTGAACCTTGTGGTACATCTGAAAGCTAATCGACTGGTGGAGGTGGGATCGACCGTAAATTAGTTTAATAGCATTTTTAAAGTTTAAAAGGATGTAGTGGTTGACCATATATGACCGTAAAATGATTTAACGGCCAAAAGCCTACAAATAACGATGTGAAGAAGATGACAGTCATAGACTGCGGGTGATTCAAAAATCAAAAAAATGTAATTTACTTAAAAACAAACACTCCCGTCTTAGAAGAAAATATTTTTCTTCTTTTTAATTTGCACTGGTTTTGATTTCGTGAATTCTGTTTATTAAATCGGGATGGCCTAAATATCTGGAAAAAAAACTATCTCTGTGTTGATTTACTAACCATTCATGTTTGGAGGTATCTGCAAGACCAGTACCAATATGTTTTGACTGCAGATGTTCCAATTGACTGTGGATATTATATCTATCTCCCATATTATACGATTTATTCTCAAATAATATTGTTCAGATATAACTATGGGTCATATAAATTTCTACGTTAACAAAAATTCTCGTGTCAACTTTCAAAAATAAAAACATTTATTTTTATTTATTTTTTTTATTTATTTTTTTAATGGACTTTAGCATCCATTTCTTCCCGAGATTCGTCATTTACATGTGTAATTTGATTTTGTTCGGGGCTAGTGGATGGTATGTGTGGAAGAAAATTTTCCTCGGTTTTGGGCTTTTGAGTATTTTGTGGATAGGAGTGATTTGAGGAACAGTCCGAGGAAACGTGACCAACTTGGTGGCATTTGTAACAATGTAGTTTATCGGAAAGAAACAATTCGGGACGAAATTTTTTCAAAATAAATTAGGACGGATTGTCTGTAGGTGCAAAGTAAACTTGTCTTCGAAAACTAAGTACATGGCTGTATTGCGGGTCTTGTACTCCAGCTCTAAGAAGCGAAATCGGAGACATTAATGTAAAACCAAGGTTGATTAAAGATTGTTCGATTATGTGATGGGGTATAGATGGACATACGTTGGATTAAAACTAATCTATTACCGGGTGTAATTAGTTTACGTGCTTTTGTAGCAAAAAAAACAGAAACTTCTAAAGAGAAAATGCATGCATTGGATGAACGTAAAACTAAGATTAATATTATTACAAAAATTAATATTAAACTTATCAGGCTTCCGGGCTGAACCGCGTCGATTTTCAATGCGCCGAGATTTCGACATCCTCTTTGATGTCTTGTAGCCAACATAGGCATTCTTTTTAAACCTACAACCTCTATTTTTTGTTGTCATTACCACTCCAGTTCTGGTTTTTGTATTTTCCTTATACCCTGTGGCGTCTTGTTTTGCAATATGTATTAGTATACAGTATTTTATTTGATAGTATAATGTTAGTTTAAAATCTAATATATTGGATTATTTCGAATTTATCAAATATGTGTATCAGTTTCATGTTTAGTAGAATAAGCACCGAAGAATATAATTAATATATTTTCTTTATTTTCAGGTAAGCCAGCTTTTACGATGTTACTATTGTAAGTTATTTCATTTTCTCTAATTTTATATTCGATGCTGTTTTCAATTCGAGCTCCACAATTTTTCTACACGTGCATTGATGTTTCACCGCTCATCAGGAAGACTTGGAATATCTAGTAGCGACCTCTATATGAAGTAACAAAAAGTCAGGAGATTTCTTGTTGCTTCAGTTTCTAGTATTTTTTAAAAATTTCAGAAGGAAAAAATATACAGGATGATCTATGTGAAAAGCTTATTATATTTCCAGAAAAAAAAAGGAAAATGTGACAACGATGTAAATACTTTTACCCTCATAAATCAAAATTTATATAAATCGTCCAAGCCGGTTCCAGGGTAATTGAGGATAATCCTATACTTAAAAATTACTCTGTATAACTGATAATTTGCGTATAGGATTGATTTCTATTTATTTTTCGTAAATATCTTTTCTATAATTGGTTTAAGGGCGTTTATGATAAAGAATGAATCTTTAATTTTTCATCTTATTTATGATTTTTTCTCTTATTTATGATTTCTCCAATAATTTGATAAAAGTCAAAGGATATCATAAACATTTTTTCGACATCAAAAATACTACATAATAATTTTAAGCTCCTTCATAACCAAACGGTACTAGAAATTCAATTAAACCTAATTGTAACTTGTCGAGTAAAGATCCTTGAGTCGAACGTAAAATTAGTTAACACAGTGTTTGTTGCATTGATGAACAAATTGTAGTTACAAAAATAACAACCGTTGTACCATCTCTATGGTACCTGCACTCTTTGTTGCGGATCAACTTCGTAACATTGTAAGTCTTGGAGCGGGAGGAAAAGAGGGGGTTAAACGGGAGGACGGGTAAGACCGGTCTGGGTAGTTAATTGAATCAGATACCGTTTTCTCGATACCAATAATGTATGTAATTTGTTTCAAATAATAGCCATGAGTTTCAATCTGGTTGAGCTTATTTTTTGGTTGTTTATGGAACAGTTTTATTTTAGATAAAAAAATTGTAACGATGTTTACGACATTTTATGTTTGTATTTTATTACCACGACGATGGTTGACGACCTTGTTTGATGGTGAGAAAACAGAGATATTGTTTTAATTGTTTATTTGGTTTTATTATAAAGATACAGATAGAACAAGATAGTTCTATCTGCAGGTAGAATTCCTACCATCATACTTCATTTTTCGATCTATATCGGTGTATTACCCGTCAAACATCTTAATTTACTCAGAAATTAATGCATAATTTTTCTAGAATTTCTGGCATTTGTATGTTAAGATCTCTGTACTCTGCCATTTTCTATTTTCTGTTTGTACATCAGTACATCAGTTGGGACCGGGCGGGGCCTATTCGGACTACTGATTTATCCTGATTTTGAAACAATCTTTGAATTACTGGGTACTATTGTTATAATATTAACAAAATTAATGCTTTTAGCATCATGTAACTTGGAAATTATTATAAAATAGATGTTGTTTACAGAATTTAGTGAAAGAACCTATGTACTATTACATAGCACAGAAATTAAAAAAAAACAGCCTCTTGGTCATTTATATCTTCACTCATCATTCTCTTCTGCGTCATTGGCCTTTGTTACAATGTCCTTGTCACTAGTACCATCTGTGTGACAAATGTCACTAGTACCATCATTTCAAACTACTCTTTTGCACCAAGTTCATCGCATTGTTAAAAAAAATCAGACAATGTTTGGAATAGAGCCGCTGTAATTTTTTTCACTTGTTTTTAAGTTTTTTTTTTCAGTAAGCCTTTCGTGCATCAGCTAACATGTAAATTAGGTCCTTCAAATTAATGCTTTCAGCATCATGTAACTTGGAAATTATTATAAAATAGATGTTGTTTACAGAATTTAGTGAAAGAACGTATGTACTATTACATAGCACAGAAATTAAAAAAAAAACAGCTTCTTGGTCATTTATTTCTTCACTCATCATTCTCTTCTGCGTCATTGGCTTTTGTTACAATGTCCTTGTCACTAGTATCATCTGTGTAACAAATGTCACTAGTAGCATCATTTCAAACTACTCTTTTGCACCAAGTTCATCGCATTGTTAAAAAAAATCAGACACTGTTTGGAATAGAGCCGCTGTAATTTTTTTCACTTGTTTTTAAGTTTTTTTTTCAGTAAGAGTCTTTTGTGCATCAGCTAACACGTAAATTAGGTCCTTCAGATTGAGGTTTTTTATAAGTTGCACCGTAACGTAACCTGGCTTGGATGGGAAGAGGGAATTAAAAGACAAAAGAAGAATTTCAGAAACAAGTATGTTCACCTTGTGCCTTGCGCTTCAAACTGGTTGTCCCTTTCGAAAACAACTCTAGGCTAACGTAAACAAACACTCCTAGCTGTTTAAACTACTATTTTTAAAACGCAAGAATGTATTCACCATATCGATTTTTGTGACCTACTTTATAAAAAAGAAAATTCTTCTTCTTATTGGACCGTCTTCTTCCGAAGGTTGGCGATCCAAATGGAAATTGTAGCTTTGGAAACTGCTGCACGGAAGATTTCTGTGTATGAGTGGTCAAACCATTTACTCAAGTCTTTCAGCTACGAGTTCTGGCAACTTCCAACTGATCTTTGAAAAAAAAATAAAATTATATTAACATTTATTTAATTCTTTCCCTTAGCTTAAAAATAGCTTAAAAATGAAAACTAAAATGCTACAGCACTACACCTTGATAATATATATTTTAGATAGTGTATAGATTAAATTTTTTATCCTGAATAGGCTTTAAGAAATCCTCTTTTTCGGGATACACTTTTCCTGATCTCAACCAATGTATTGTCGATAGAGCATTGATTGACTTTATAGTGGCACCTGTTTTCCCATATAGTTCTCTAGTCCCAAAGGTTTTCCCAAATAGAAGCTCATTATTACTTCCTAAGATATATGATTTTGCGCATTTGTTGTCCCTTTAGTTTAAAGCGGCGTTTGTCATCGACTGCACAAATTCTTAGAGGATTTAGAAATACGGAGCTTGGCAATAATAATGGCTATTTTTATTTTTGAACTTGCTGCTCTAAACAAATAATCGTTATTGACCAATCACGTAGATTCTTCAACCATGAGTTCTGCCTTCGGCTAACAGATCTTCCTTGAATCTTTCCTTGTATTATGAGTCTCAAAATTTCAGATTTTGGTCCCCTTATCACGTGACCTAGGTATTCTAGTTTTCTGGTTTGTGTAGTGGTGATTAGTTCTGTTTCTTTACCAACCCTCTCCAATACTTCTTTATTTGTAATTCTATCATTCCATGATATTTTTGAAACTCTGCGGTATAACCAGAGTTCGAAAGCCGCGAATGGTACGTAATCTGATCTCCAAATTTAGATTTTTGTACGTTAGGAGTGGCTTCATTCGTATAAATGCTGATCTAGCAATCTCTATTCGCCTGGTTATTTCTGCAGTATGATTATTGGTTTCATTAATCAAAGTTTCCAAGTACCTACTCATATTTTTCTACTTGTTCTATCACGTTACCATTGATAGTCAATAGGTGCTGTATATTGCACAAATTAGGCAATGTAGCAACCTCTTTTTGTAATTGGTCACCTACGCCCATAATTCCACTTTCTCCTAGACACCGCGGTAATTTTGTGCCATTGTAAAAATTGTTCTCTTTCTTTTCACCGAGAATACGTCACCCTCAATAAATTAAATTACCATAATTTCTTTCTTACCAAGATTTGAAGTATTTTAATATTAGAATATGTTAAAAATACACTTTTGATAATATATCGCATCCGTTTGTGTCTAGTGGTTTGGGAAAAATCAGAAATTACTTACTAATTACCACTACTACGTATATGAGGTAATTTTTATTTGTACCAAGAGTTAATAATCTCCGGCGTCGGCTGGTCGTTAAACAACAGGGTGCAGAGAGAAGAAAACGCGAACGGTACAAGAAGAAAGACCACTACGACTACGAAAACGGGTACCAAGGCGAACAGCTTCTGTGTTACAAATCTGGTACCCGTACTCTCAGTTCTTTTACGCTTAGTATGAGTGTACATATGAATACGACGTTCAAAAACAGAAGCCGAACCATGGGCACGAGCGTAAGTGGGATGAGGTAGCATGGAGGAGGGGGATCAAAAGGCAGGGGGCGGAAAAAAAAAGCGAAAGAGAAAAGGCACATGTGGCGTGGATTACCACTCGTTCTGACAGAGTCGGTTTTACATATGCAATCGTTTAAGTAGTGGCTGGTAATTTTTTTATCTTGGCGTTGGTTAATTATTCAGAAAAGCAATAATCCGTAATATGTGTAGATAATATTTATTTTTCGATATCTAATATCAAGCGACTATTTAATAATATTGGAGCCTGTTCCAACTTATACATAGACTAAATATTTGTAAATTTGTCATTTAAATACTTTTCGTTAGAGGTACAGTTTGTGGATACTAATTATGTATCCCTTATGTATTTATTTATTTATGGGATAACTCCGTCCATAATACTGTTTAAAAAACTAACTCTATCCGCAGAGGAAATATCCGACCATAGACCAGATATTCCACCAATTCATTGAATTGGTTGAATTCCCAATTCAGATTGGGAATTCAACCGCGATGTACCCAAATCTTCGTGGACTTTAAACAAGCTTACGATTCTGTTAGCAGAGAAGCATTGTAGGAGACCATGGTAGAAATGGGAGTACCTGGAAAGCTGGTACGATTAGCACAGAGAACGCCTCCGCACGGATCAGAATTGGCAGCACCATGTCGGAGGAATTCCTCATTGACACCGAGCTTAGACAAGAGATCCTCTCGCCACCCTCCTATTTAATTTTGCACTGAAACATGCGGCAAGGAAAGCTCATTTGATCTGAAACGGATTTGCCGCCAAGGATCAAAAATACTATTGGCGTTTGCGGATGACGTGGACACAATTGCACAATCCACCAGAGATGCAAAGGAAGTTTTCACCCTATTCGAAAACGGAGCCAAGGAAGTTGGTCTGAAGGTCAACGAGGACAAAACCAAGTACATGGTGGTTACGAAGAACCTAAGGCCACGGATTAGACAAAACGTAACAATCAATGAATACAACTTTGAAGTCGTCAACGAATTCAAGTACCTGGGAGCGATCATAAAATTTGAAAATAAATATGAAGGACGTGCCGCCAGGATCATTGCAGGAAAAAGGGCATAATCGACGCAAAATGGGAATACAGCAATGGGAAATAGCTGCTCAGGACCGACAACACTGGAGGGAAATAGTAAATGTGGCCAAGACTCACAGAGTTGTAGACCCAAATGATGATCCGTTAGATGTAGGATAAAATAAAATAGGATAGACACATACATCTTTTATGTATAAACAAACAGTGGAAAGTTTTAGCAATTATAATTTATGGATATGATTAGTAATTATTGTCGTTTAATTTAACTTCTGGTTAAAGCCTAGAGTATTGACATCGTCGAAATCATGACAGAAAGCAAAACAAATGTTACATAACAGCAAAGAATGGCAATTTATCAATAGTTTTATATGCTCGAACCCTCAACACCTGTCGGTTTAAGAAAAACGATTATTTAGGTATGTATGTATTTTAGCTTCGTAATTTAAAGCTCAAAGAAAAGGAGAGAGTAGTCTTACAATATCGTGAAATACTTAGTACTTAATTCTTATCCACGTCTTTACACCTCTTAATACACTCTATGGCATTTTTTGTGGCTACTATTTTATCTCAAATTTTTCGATTTTCCATCAATATATCTTTCCCATATTGTTTATGCCTCACTTTTCATTAAATTGTAGCTGTGAAAATGACTTCTTTTAGTAGTTAGACCTGCAGTACCCAAAAAAAAACGAATAAATGATTTTTAATAAAAGTAATAATGCCTATATCACTACTAGATGTCAATGGTGATTTTCACACCGGTCCTGTCTACCCAAAAGAAAAGACATACATAAAACAGCTTGTATTTGTCCTAGAGTGTGCTATTTTGGTACGCGTGTTTGGGTGTGTTTAGGTGTAGGTGTGGGTGCATCTGATGATGGATAGTGGGGGAGGAATGTCTTCGCAGAGGCGGCTAGAAATTTCTTAAGCAGGGATGAAGAATAAGTAATTTAAATGCCTTTCACTTGAATTTCCTTACACAGTTGTAGATCATTTCGTACAAAACACCACTAATTTCTTAACAGCCTAGTATATAGGTACGAAAAAGACAATAAATTTAGTAAAAATTAATTTTTTATACCGAGAACCGAGAATATATAATTTTTTGTAAAGGTTTTATATTTTTATAATCTAAAATATTATCGCATGGCGGCATTACTTTTTTTTATATACTTAGCCTATCCAAATTTAAAGAATTTTGACTTAAATGTTCTTGCTTCTCTATCAGCAAACTAAATATCGTTGTCAATAAATGTTGGTAAGGTCTTTCCTGGAACGCACTTTCCAATTTTTTTACAATCCGGTTCATATTTTCCAAAGACATCAATCACAACTGTACCTCTTCTTGTAGCTTGTTTTTCTTCTGGATTATAGGGCAGTATAGAATTCCTGGTTTTACATATCTTTGAGAATTCAATATATCTGCTAGTGTAAGTTGAATAGTCTGGTATAATCTTCTATATACTATTTATATCTGGTAGTAACTTTGTACAGAAATCAAAACACTTAATATTAGTCAGTGTAAGTCAGTGGTAAAAGTCCGTTAAAGCCTTCCATTGTTACCATTCTAGATTCAATAATAAAACCCGAATTGATCTGGTAGTGTTTAAATTTTTAACTCCTGTAAGTCTCTTCTTCTTCTTCAACCTGTTTGCATCCACTCCTGGACCTAAAGGTCTTCCCATGAATTCTCCACTCTTCTCTTTTTTTTTTGCTATTTGATGCCAGTTTCTCCGCACTTCTACTCCCCACTCTACTAGACTGTGTTCTCATGGTCCTTAATGAAACATGTTTCTCGTCCATCTGTTGTTGTTTTGTCGTGCCACGTGTCCGACACTGCTCCATTTCATTTCTTCCAATTACATTTTCCACCTTGGTCCTGCTACGCACATCCCTCTAATATGATGTACTGACCTTAGTAGTAGTAGAAGCTTTTTGGAAATGGACGAATACTTCCCAATAGCTCCTTAGAAGTATTTAACTTATATATAGATTTTAGTGGCTCTTTAGAGGTTAATCTCAGTGATGACACAGGTTCTCTTATGACAGATTAAACAAGCGTAGGATCATATGCCTTGTCAGTGGGTAAATATAGTGCAAACTCGTGTTTTTCAAATATATCCGTATTAAAAAGGAATATTCCAGTCACTTTAAAACCACATAGTATATTGGCTGGAGAAGTAAGTCATAAATGGTCATAGTTTGACCGAAATTATTCGTCATTCAAGCATCCTTATAATTGTTCAGATAAGATTTTAGTGGTCCGTGGACACTGTGGTCTAAGGGCTGTAATTTGTGTGATGTGTGGGGAGGGAAAGAAAAGAACAATGCCACCTTATCGACAGAAATCAATAGTTTGATTACTTGCGATCTGTGGTTGTCCAGTACAAGTAGTACCTTATTTTCAGGGGATAGCTTAGTATACCTTGCAAAATTTTTCACGAAGATAAAAAAAATGTCATTGTCCATCCAACCGGAACCATTAGCTTCTTCGCTTAAACCTACTGCAGCTCGAGTCATGAAGTATGTTTTGAACCGCTTCCCTGGGAAAAAGAACATTGGCAGACCAGTATTTCCATTTGCGTTAACAGTCAGATAAAGAGTTACCAATGTACCTCTTTCCGCAGAGGTAATAGCTCCTACTGTTTTCTCCCCATTGTTGGCATAATTTTTCTCGGCTTTTGCGTAGTTATAACCCCTGTTTCATCTAAATTGTATATATTCGCAGGCTCAAATCCGTCCCTCTTCATAGCTCTGGCCAAATTGTCAAAAGATTTATCAACATTTACCGTCTTAAAATTTACAGCCCTGGCGTGAGGGCTCCTGGTACTCTTGATAAGGCGGAGTTTCTCTTCATTATATTGGAAAACCAATCCCTTTATGCCATTTTCGTAATGTACCACGTTCTGGAACTTAGTATAATTCTGCAAACCAAAATATAAAATTAAGCAAATTGTTTATATATTATTTTGCGTCTAGACAATTGTAACATCCTACAATCGTCTCCCCTCAGAGTTTTCAAGTTTCCCCGTTCGTTATTTGGTCGGAAAACAATAATTCTACAATAAGCATTTAATTTTGCCCTCTGTAACTTTTACATTGAATAGTAGAACAGTCACGGAACCTACAGTGATATTTTCAAAGCACTTGCAGCACATACAAAATAATTATAGTATTCAGATATTACATATCTGTCTAAACTTACGCGCCTGTTATGTCAAACGCGTCAATAACAACGCGGCGCCAAATTTGAATCATTCCAACAATGAATATGGCTGATGTTACATCTGTACCATGTTACGACTGTCCCCGGTCTTCCCTACTATAACCCTTGGCGAAGTCCCGCTTGTTCAACAGGCTGGTAACTATCGGACTTATTTGATAGTCTGTTGGCAATTATGTACGGATGTGGTAATAAGCTTATTGGTTTGTGATTTTCGAGTTTGTATTTGTCTCCTTTTTTGTATAGTTTAAGTACCCGCGTATTTTGCCAAGAGGTTGAAATCGCACTCCCTAAAACACTTGCTTATTGTGATTTTAATTGCCTTCCAAAGTAGTTTAACATCATCTCCAGTTGTAATCATCTCTTTTGTTATTCCGTCGTGTCCAGGAGTTTTTAGATTTTTCTTCTGTTTAAGACATTTTCAACTTTTCGTTAGTAGTAAGTACTCGGTTTCATTTACTTCAATCCTATTTTTTTATGCCTTAATTTGTAGACTTTTTAGTTTCTCAATAACTTTATAACTCATATAACTCATATTGGCACTTGTTCGATTTGTAGTGTTGTCAGTAAAGGTGACTATAGTGTCATTTTCAAAGAGAACTTTTGTCGTGATAAATTATAACGCTTTAACACTTGAAAATATTGATTCTTTTTATCGTCTTTGTTACTTAAATAAACAATGATTTATCTAGTCAATTTTATTTCGTAATGTTTGTATTTTTAATATTGCCTCATTTATTTTTGATGTTCTTAATAATTTTCAAGATGTGTAACAGTAACATTGACCTTATCTGCACCTATCGCTATATACATATTGAATTGAAAACACTAAATATAGATATTCTCAACATATTTTTCAGTTGAATTTGGTTTCTTTTTAAACATTTAAAATACTACTACCTTCAGCAAGGTATAAATGTAGGTGCATCATTGATTTTTTTGAATTTATTTATAACATTGGATGATCTAACCATCGTTCCTGTCACTAATGTTTGTACTATCGTTCCTTATGTTACACGGATTTATAAATGTGTATTAAGTGAATTAAGGGGTTAAGTAGGTCATTTATATTCAAAAAATCAATTTCATACGAAAGTATAGTACTTCAGAGTATTCACTCTAAATTTGAAGTAAATTCGAGCAATACTACCGGAGCTATAGAGATTTAAATACCGCGGCGCGATTGGTACGTGCCCTCTCAGTTTAAAAACGTCTCGAAGACGAATCGTTTGATTCTGCTGAAACCTGGCAAAGTTCAGCCTTATAGTATTGAACGAATGAATCGATAAAAAAATTAAGTTCAAAATTTTGAAATAAGTTTTGAATTACTTTTCGTTTCATATATTTTTTAGCATATTTCCGATTTTCATCGTTTAAAACTTTTTTTTTGTATAAAACAAAAAACAGTACTATAGAGATGAAGTATGCATAGTTTCAGCAAAATCGCCAAATTCGTTCTCGAGAAATCGTGCCTACCGCACGAAAAAACTTAGTTTCGAAGAAAAAACGCGTTTGAAGTTTTTAAAATAAGAGTACCGATCGCGCGGTATTCAAATCTCCGTAACTCCGGTAATATTTCGCGAATTTTCTTCAAATTTGTTGTAAATACACTTGAAGTACTATACTTTCATATGGAATCAGAAATAAATCGTTTTTTTGAAAATACAAGACCTATGTAACCCCTTCATCTTAATAAAATAAAGTGAGGAGTTCAAAGCGTGGTTGAGCTAAAGGATTGACGAAATATAGAAAACTGAGGACATAATATCTGACAGTTTTATTTATAAATTAAATAAAAAAGATGTGACTTTTCCAGAGATAAATTTGTATACATTGTATATATGTATTGACATTATTTATATTATAAACAAGTAACATTGTATACAAATTTTTCGATTTAATAACGATAATTATTCTTTGAAACCTTCAATTAAAAAAAATCAAATATTCTAAATACCACATCAAGTGTGCAATACATAAATAATACATTTCCTATATCTCTACCCATAATGATGCTCACGTCATAATACTGCAGATGTTCATTTATTTAAATCTCCCAAGTTGATATTCGCGAACCATATCTGTGGAATAGAATCACCATTTGTTTGTTAGAACTGATGCCCTCAATTGCTTTTTCTCGGACAGAGGTCATCTAAGTCAAACTGATACGGGGCATTATTGTTTTCAAATTGTGATTTTAGGTTATTTAAAATAGAGCACTAGAGTTGGAGTACTGTTGTAATATATATATTTTTTTAATTTCAAAGAAGGTGTTTTTAAATAAAAAGTGGCTAACTTTGACCTAATTGACCTAGGTAAAATTCATATGCGTTTTTGAAAATTCGTGTAAAAATAACAGCTTTTCAAATTTCAAAGTGGATTTAGTTAATATTAACAAAGTTATTCCAATTATTTATAAACCAAAATGACTCTACTTTAGTGAAATGTTATTGGAATGGTAAAAATTACTTTTATTGATTTTTTTTTAAATATATGGAAAATATTAGTCTTCTTTCGTGTGGTTTCCGCAGATTCGAAAAAAATTCGCTCGAAAAAAGCTCTTTGGGATAAAGAAATTGAATCAAATTTAAACTAATTAACGAATTGTCTTGAAATTTTTTGTGCATTATAAGGACCACTTGACTCAACTTTTCATACTCAATATCAAAGTCATAAGTTTTTTTTTCCAAAAGTTATAGCAAATTTTTGATTTACGAAATTTTAGCCTTTATTTTGCAATTTGCGAAGAAACAAATGATCTTACCAAAATTCAAAAACTGCCATTTACCCATCTACTAAAAGATGAATACTCTAAATAAGATGTATATTTAATTATTACCCTATTTTTACCTGTAGCGATTTAAACGAAAAAACTACCGTTTTGGCCCTTATTTGTTAATAACTCGTATATGCCTTCGAACTAACGATTAGGTATACGACCTGGATAATAATCTATCGTCAGTATGGACCTTACGTGAGATGGAGTGAACAACACCTGTGTAAAGAGAGGTATATCAAAGATAATCAAATTGGGCGAATTGATTTAAATGGCAACTTAATGTTTTTTATTGGAAATATGCCACAATTTTACTTTACAATAAGTTTAGTTTAACATTTTTATTTCCACTTCGCAAATGTTTCGTATTTTAAGTACGATTTCCGAATTGGAAATCTAAACAACAAGCTTATTTTAAAATCACATTGTGCCTTATTCCCGATAAAAATAATAAACTGCATTATGACGCCACAATAAAAAAGCTTCATACAAAATTATTTGGCATCGTCGCGTCGTCAATTATAACGAGCAGAACAGAACTAGTTTGGTATACCATGCCTATCGCATGGTTTCGCGGGTTGGTCTTTCATAAAGCATAATAAATAAAGACAGTACTAGTAAAGCACTAGGAAGGAGTAGGTGTATTATATTAAATTCAAACTGGACGAACAATTACGTATCTTAATTAAAAATAAGATATTATTTGGTATTTTCAAAATAATAGCTTTGAAACCATATTTTCGTTTATATTTTTTGGAGGTAGTACTGTAGGTGTAAAAATTAGTTCAGTAAAAATGAAACAAAAAAAGATAAAATTAGTATAAAAGTATACAATTTGTTCTATAAAAATGAAATCAAATAAAAAATAATTCCAACACTGCAGTTTAAATTAAAAATAATTTCGAACAATTAGAAATTCTAAACAAATAAAATTCTTAGGTAATTAAATGTTCAAACAGACCACCAAATTGTAACGAACAGTAACTAAATCTATTATACAACGCATTTCTCATGGCTAAATTGGATTATCTTTTCCTTCAGTCCGTCCAAGTAAGTGGCTCGCTTAAACTCAAGAATGTACAATTTCGTTTTTAGCATCCTCCAAAAATAAAAACCCGGAGGAGCTAAGTTGGGTGTCTGAAGGGGCCATTTTATTGTACCCTCTGTACTAATAACTCGTTCATTAGTACAGCAAAACTTTTCAAATTGATGAATAATGACCTGGTATAGGGATTGGCCTATTTTAAAAGCCATAATCAATAAATTAATAGTTTCTTGTACGGAATTCCCCCAAAGTACCATTTTATTATGTGCACCCGTTCTTCTGTTGTATAAACAGTCGGCATATCAAATTTTTATCTTCACATTTACGCGGTTACCTCAAAAAAAAATACATAGCATAGCGTTAGGCCTGTCTCGTATGAATTTAAGAAATTTGGTACCAGTATTTGTGTCAATTAGTGTTTCATTTTTAATATCATCATCCAGTTTTGAATGGCAGTATAACCGCTCCACTGATCGCCAATTTATTTGAATCAATTCAATGTTTTAATTCAAATATGTAATAAGGCAACCCTGCCGCTGTTTCTTACGTATAATCTGGATTGGAAATAATCGTCTGGCGTTCACCAATGGACGTGCATGGGGAATTTGGAAGGAGGACCAAGGGCAATAATGATTGTTATCTTTGTCTATTCGCTGAAAATATGATTTTTATAGATATCCTGTTAAATTCTACCATACCGACCATAAACTTTCCTTGACAAAGAAAACAAAAATATAAATTATTTACTCGATCCTTTTTCTTCATTGTGGTTTTGTCGACCAGTTTTCAGTAGTTCTTCTTCACCTTTCTCTGTTTGCCCTGGTGACAATTTAGTGATCTTATTCCCTTACGCCTTACGGGAACAATGTCTATTGTCATCTTTATATTTCCATCAAAAGTGTTTAAGAATTTGGTAAAACATGACTTACATATCAGAGCAATCATATGTCAGATATGAATATTATTTCAAGTTATATATCAAAATAAGAATTTGGAACGTTAGTGTCGATAGTTTGATATAGCAGTTACATCAACATCTCTACAACACTCTTTAAATTTTTAAAGTCCATCCGGATGATTGACAGCTAGCCTTCTAGAGTTGTTTTTGCAAAATTTAAAAACCTAATCTCAAAACTTATTTTTATTTTTTTCATATATCGTTATTAAATGTTTGTTATCAGTTAATGGCTTATTGCTTGCCACATATTAATCATTACACGATATTTGTTGACAATTATGTCGAAGCCAAGTCTGTAGTAATGGTTTCGTCGATAAGAAATAAAAAAAACTACATGCGATAATTAAAACTACTATTCTTCATAAAAGATAAGTTGCACAAGTTCGTATAAACAATTAGGGAAAACATAAAAATATTTTTATTGCATGAGTATGCTTTAGAGTTACGTTAATTGGTCGGAGATATTTTGAAATTTTTATAACATAGACAGTACCGAATAACATTGATGTTACATTTAATTGGAATGAGGAATACCTAAAGACTCAAGTACCGTTTGTCTTTAAAAACTGACGTCGTTAATTAGAATGCTCAAACCCGTCCACTGCTGAATATAGGTTCTTAAGAAATTCCCCTTCGGAGTATTCTGTTGCAATCCAATTGGTACGGATCCTCTTAATGTCGTTATTCCTTCCTGTTGGGAGTCTTCCCAGATTTCTTTAATCTCTGTCTTTAGTCTTAAAAATTTTTGGACCATCTTTTGTCTTTCTTTTTGGCGATATGTCCTGCTCACATCAACGCAATTTTAGCTATGTGTTCTGAAATAGGTATCTCAGGAATAAGATTTTTGTATGCTTCCACCTTCTTATCTCGTGTCTTAAAACGTGTACCTCTTGTTTGCCTTTCGATTCTCGGAAACGCGAAGAAATCACACCGTGCCAAGTCAGGACTGTATGGAGGGTGACACAGTAAATCAATGTTTTCGCCATCAAATGGCTCATCTTGAAACACCGATACCGTTGATTGGTTTTTCGTAGGAATTTGCTAGTCAACAATTGCCTGTAGTTCCTTCAATCCTAGAAATCAAGAGTATCGATTTATTACCCCGTCATCTCCCAGGTTTCATAGCCCAAGACCGATCCATGTGAGACTCCAGCCGTTACGTCAACGAGTGTGCCCTTCTCAACGATGATCCTTCTCTTGGAAAGATATTCCGCCATTACATTTATCAGATAGCTAGGACACTGCCTCTCCTCCAATGCCCACATCACCTCTTTCATCTGCAGAGTGTTAAATCCATTTCTGGCATCCAGAAGAATAAGATCTCAGTTCGTTCTCCCCTTGTTCAATGCCTCAAGTACACTCAAAATTACGACAATTGTGCTGTTACCATTTCAGAATCCGAACTGTATCGTTGATAGGACTCCTGATCTCTCGATTGTGTCATCGATCCATTCTCGCAGTATTCTCCTGTACAATTTCCCGATGCATATGGGGTATACTTCTTCCCAGTTTTTTAAAGCAGCACCAACCTTGATGTCCTCCAAGCCTCAGGAAATGTCTGTGCTTCAAGCAACGCATTTATGTGATCCAAAAGCCACACAGGTTCTGCACGTCCTAGGCCCTTTACCGATTTCGGCGTTATCTGGTCCAGTCCTGAATGCTTCGACTAACTTATCCATGGTAAAGGGTACGGCTCATTCAGCTTCCTAGTCCCTTCACACTCCATGCCATCTGGCGGACGAAAAGAGCTTCGTGTTTCCTCAAGTTTTTTGTCCAGTGGTATGTCGTATGAAGGATACGCATGGAATTTTTTCATTGCGATACTATATTCCTCACCAAAGATGTCCTCACCCAGCTTATCACACAATTCTATCCAGATCCTTCGTTTTTCTGTACGAATCTTTCTGTAGAGTTCTCTCTTTCGTGCATGGTATTCTATTTCGATTGATTATCTCGACTCAACAGGCTGTATCCCTGCTCTGCTCCTCGCCCTCGTTATCGTTCTCTTCATGACTATGTATTCATTTCTAAGCTCTTCTATGTCAGCACTACACCAATACGGCATCCTACTTACCTGTCTACAACTATTCTACTGTGTCCGAATGTTTAGAATAGAATGACAGAGAGTAATGAGACTTTTTTATAATAAATAAACAACTGCAGATCTGGACATGTACCTGGTATTACCAAGTTGGTAGTTACCCACGGTAGTATGTCTTTTCAGTCTTATGAGACAAGAACAGAAAGATTACAAGACAAGAGTAAACAAAAAATATCTTTGTTAATTTATTTATACGATTACAATATAGGGAGCATTATAATCCTATCTGAGTGTCTACTTTACGCAAGATCTGATAAGATGTGGATCAATGACCATCAAAACATCGTACAATATCTAAATCGTCGCGCGTGTTCCGCCAGAGTATTAAAACATTTATTTACGCATTAGTTATCTTTGGTAAGATGCTTATCTAATTTGGCACAACTCTCCCATGACACAATAATTGCTGGAATTTTTGGTGTAATAACTCTTCTACTACAAACCGGAGGATGCGTGCGGTCGATAAGAGACGGCCTCGATAACGTTTGGCGTCATTATTTTTAACAGGAAACAATGAACATTACCCGCCATGTTTAGTAGGATGAGATTTTCTATTTAAAACAGATAGTTAACGCGAACGATAACAGTAACCAATGTTTATTTGCGCTTTGAGGCAATGCACTCTGCTGGGAAGACAGTTACTGGACAGTGGTTGTAAATATTTGAAGTGCTTCGACCTCTTGCGTGACTTGTCGCAGTTATACGTTTACTTCCTTGTTAAATCGACTAAATACAAATTTGAAAAAATTCTTACAAATATTGAATGAAAAAAGCTTTAAAAACAAATTGCGATATTGAAAAATGTAGACGACATTTAAACTGAAACAAAACCAAAGTAAAAAAAGGTAGGAAACAATATATAGAACAAATATTTTACTACGACATAGTGCAGGTGGGAAAATTGCTGGACCAGAAATTGTGACTGAAGAAGTAATTTTTACCATAAAACATACAAATGGTGGACATCTACAGGGCGAATACAACTGTTAAAACTAATTACAGACGATGATATTGTGTTTTAAACAGTTCTTTAACGGTATAAATATTATATACCCAAAGACATTTTGCTCTAACTTTGTAATGACAATGGATATTGAACAATAATGGTCATGAGCCATACGTTGAAAACTTTTTTAAAATTATAAGTGTAGAATACATAGAACATTGGAAGAAAAAAAAAAGAGCCGTACATGAAAAGCATATTAGAGTTCATAAGATTAATAACATTGATACTAGAGATCTAAAAGTTATATATCACATCTTTATCAAAACCAGTAGCAAGGGCTGAAATCTAGGTCTTAGAGTCTTAAAACTTGGACTTACGGTGTCTAAGATGGTACCACTGATTGACTTTGGGTTCAATAGGTCTTCTCATATTCTTGGACCTTTTCCTAGAGATTTCGAGTCTTGAAATTTGGTACGTAGGTTCCTAATCTATTAAATTTTAAGTCAGTTGGTCTTCTTGTTCTCATATTACTCTTTTTTTTTAAGATCTAGATCTTCAGAACTTCATCTTCTATAGTCTTCAAATTTGGTACACATATTCGTCGTGATCTTACGTAGAACCCTCTTGGGGATAGGACTTCTTGCCATATTCTGATGCTATTTTTTCTTGAAGGGAAGTCCTAGAATCTTGATACTTTGTACCCATGTATTTCTTGGTGAAATAAAAAAACTATTGAATTTGGGTTATAGTTATATAGGTTTAGTATATAAATACTAAATATTTTACTAAACATAAATTGTAACAATTTAGTAAAGTCTAATCCGCCAAAGGAATAAAATAAACTCTTATACCACCGCCCTATTTCAAGTATAATTAATACCATCTCTCCGGTTTTATTACGATTTCTCGTCAATTATTTTGATCCAATCTTAATTTACCAGGGTGAATTGTTGTTCAGATATAAACATCTTGCTTTTTCTGGTTAAAAAGCCGAAAATTTTACAGTTTTCCTTCACTGTACCACAAAAAACCAAAATTTTTCGCATGCAAGTACTCATTCAAATTTGGACTTCAGTCTCGGTCATATTACACGTGGAAAGCATAGGGAGGCGTAGAATGTCATGGCTGCGCAACCTGAGTGAGTGGTACGGATGAACATCAATGAATTTTTCAGAGCCATCTCAAAAGTCCGAATAGCTATTATGATTGCCGACCTCCGCCGCGGAGATGGCACTTGAAGAAGAAGAAGACCAATTGGTTGTATACAATATATTCCTTTCCGCATATTCCGCACTATATTCGCACAAAAGATAAAAAATTAGCCCCTGAAAGGGGCCTTGAAACGTATGTCGGACGTTTTTACATCTTGACGCACACTGGAAAAATAATTATAAAATTAGAAAGGGGTGACTTTTTATAGACACAAAAAATTTGACTGGGCAAAGTACCGTTCCGAAGTTGACTAAAAATATTAGAAATCTTGGTTGGTCTTAACGGTATATTTAGAATGCAAACAAAACGTGGCAGACTCGGCACATTTACCGACATTTTTTTACGGAGTTATTGCGGGTAGTTGAACAGAAGAACTTAAGGGTAATTCTATTTACACAAAAATTAAAGTTATATACTGAATGTTTTTATTAAATTTAATAAAATAAGCGAAAATTGGACAAGTTGTAACGTATCTCATTTTTGACACTTACAATTCCTGTTTCACAATCACAAAATATAAAAGTTTTTACTCCAATTCGGTGTCCTTTGAGAAGAATACATTGCTTGACATAAAGTTTTCTTTTGATTCTCCAAGCGCATCACTAATTTTCCATAATTTATCATTTGGTACTGGATTTGGATTCTTGGCGAAATGTTTAGTATCTAAGCAATTAAATGAATCAATTGCTAGCCTTATATTTAGTACAATACTCTGTATATTTTCATCTTTTGGCCGATATTTATTTATAAAATAGTGTGTTTATCTTTAAGATGCATTAGCATCGCTTTAGGCAGAGAAAGTATAAATATAATTTACTCGCTGCTCGTTGTTACATCAATCCATTTCATTCATTTTATACTTTCATTAGATTAGATACAAAATAATTGTAGTATTTTTTTTTTTCATTTGCGATAAATTGCATAAACGTCTTGATAAAAAAATAAAAGTGTTTACATTTTCAGGAGTAAAACTGCCTACAACTCTTTATTTATCAATGCTACTGTTTGTATCACTATTGTCACTACTTTCTGTGCTACTCAACTGTTGTTCATGATCTAGTTGATATGTTCATTGTATAAAAATAATTTGGAATATGACATAATATACCTTATTAAGTTTCTGACTGATTCCTGAGGAATCGCTTCTCACGCTTCATCTAATGCAGTTTATAGCTCAGCCACTGTCGCTGGTGCTGGATTACGGACCCGAACCTTGCGTTTGAGCTCTCTTATTGAACACAGTCCAGTTGTTGTTTTATTGGTGTTGGCAATGTAATCTTTCGTAATCCGCGCTGTGTGACATCGATCTTTATCATGCATTAGCATGACGAAGTCTCAAATGTAGCCGACGTGGAGGATCCGCTGTCAAATCCCCTTTGCGGCCACCACCAAGCGCAAATATATGCTGTCTTTTCTTCTAAAGATATATCACCCTGAAACATACACGAGCGACCTCCATAACTCACTGTTTGGACACTACAGCACTGAGCAAATCGTTCTCCGGACCTCCGATAGACGCGTCGTCTTCTGTTATGGCGATAGAAGCACATTCGACTCTTGACAGAAAATAAAACTTTACCCAATTGGCCAAGGTCCCAACTGACGTGTATCGGGCAAACTGAAGTCGAAGCTTGTGTTTGACGTGCGTTCAATTTGGGCCCTGTATTAGCTCGTCTGGGAATCAAAGTGGCAGCCTTAAGTCTGCTCCTAGCTGTCTGTCCACTGAGTGATGGTGACACCTCGTATATTCGTCAAGGATTGATCCACAATACACTCAGGACAATGAATCGATCGTCTCTCTTTGTCGTTACAAGTCGCTGACTCGAACCTGGTCGTAGCTACCAGTCTCTTGGTATCGACGGTAAGCACTTGAGACTGCAGACTGCGCCATAAGTAAGCGACGGGCGACACTCATCTGATTATAGCCCTCTCGTAATAATGCAATTACCTGGGCCGCCAAAACAGGGTTTGTGACGCAGAAATGCTGACGTAATTTTGCATTAAAATAAAAATAATAAAGGCAATTAAATTTGAACACTTCTGAAAACCGTAAAGACATTTTTATTTAGAGCGTAGCTTTGTTATCGCCAATACGGATAGAATGCATTGATTGGTGCCTGGTGCAGTTGATCGACAGAGATATGAAAAAATAAAAACAACTAAAACGCAGTGTAACGACAGATCGCGCAACCACACACTACGTTGAGTAGTAAATGTAGTCCCATAATATGTGTTTCTCATTAAAATAAAATTAAATGAATTAAAATTAAATAAATTTGGTTGTCCGCCATCATACAATCCATAGTTGTTTCTCACAGTTGACCTGAAACTGTCTTTATGAATTCTGACACATCATTTGTAAAGTGTTCCTTAATCACCTCGTGTACTTACCCAACGTTATATGTTCCCTGTTCAAATATTTTGAATGGCTTAAAAGCAGTGTTAAGTATTAAAATAAAAAGTAGGTTATTGAGATAAAAAAAAAACATGGATGATATATCGACTAGTTCCATTGTATCAACGAAATCGTTTTTAAAATGTGTTTATTTATATAGGAGCTATTTAGGAAGTCTTTCAAATGTGTGTCCCAGAAACCAACGCATCTGCTTTCTCGATATGACATCTGATAGTTTCATAAAACGCGTTTCTTAACATACCATTTTCTAGTAGTAAGTTATAGTAACTGCGTGTCCTACTTTATAATAGCGGCCGTTCACTTTTTATGTTTGAAAGTGTTTTAAGTTTTAGGTAATAGGATTGTTTATTACTGTTACTGCGTTTTTATCTGATAAAGAATATTTCGAACATTATCCCAAGAAATATATAGGTATACAGAAAGGTGGATAAATATCGTACACTCAAAAACAAATGGTTATATAATAATTGCTATTGCTTTTATGGTCAAGCCCATATCATACTCTCACAGTGCTTCATAGAACCGTAGTACATAGGGACAAAAGGTCTTCCCTTTCCGTCGAGTCATTTTTAGTGACTTCATTTCGATAAAACCTCAAAAATGCAATCATAGCACGGATAATCCGCAAACCGGATAATTCGCGTACAGATAACCGTTCTACTGTTCTACTTTTTAACACTATTCGTAATAGTATTCTATTGTTTTGTTTTGATCGTCACATAAAACTAACTGACAGCATCAACTGTTTGTTTTCAATTTTTTTAATGTCGATGAGGCGGTTATTTATTCGTAACGTGGGTGGTAGCGATGTAATTTTATCCGGCAGATTCATCTTATTTGATCCTGTCGGACAGGACAGTTTGTACATATTTACATTTCGAACGAAATACCACGTTTGGCAATCATCGGCGGAGAGAGCGTTTAGCAAAAAGATACGGCTTGTATAAATATTTGTTTTTGCATATATTTTTAACAAAGCAATTTATTATGCAAAAGATCAAATTGATCGAATACAAAGGTACTTATTATTATTATAAAAGCTCTCTTTAAAAATGGAAATTTAATTTTACTATTCTTAATCACTGCATTGTTCTATAAGATTTAAGGAAAGGATCTTTATTAAAATGTAGGATTAGAACATACTGACATTACTCTTGTACAGTGTATATATATTTTTAGTAATATAGCAGGCTTACATTATACATTTTCTAAATATCGAACCTAAGGTTTTTACACGGCTCTTGTAAGTAAGTATAGAGCATAGAGCTCTTTCCTTGACCTCTCATCTCGTCCATAATTAACCTCTAAGTTTGTGTTGGATGTCCTCTTATTCTTTTCTTAGGGGATTTCACTCTATAGCGGCATTTGCAATACAGGAACTATTTTTACGATGTGTGTTACCGATCCAGTCCCATTTTCAGGAAATTATTTCGTTCTCTATCCCCTTCTGTTCGGTCAGGTGTCAGCAAATCTTCGTTTCTGATGGTGTTAGACCAAACAATACGAACAATTCTTGATGGGCATTTGTTAAGAAAGTCAAGCAGTTTTGTTATTTTCCAAGTTTCTTATCCGTAGTGTAGAACAGACTTGACATTCGACTGAAATATTCCGTTCTTTGTCTTTGGGGTATACTGACCAGATCTCCAAACGGTGTTGGGCATGTTGAGTAATTTCTGAGCTTTTCATATTTTCAAAAGATGATCAAGAAGACGATCAACAACTAGATGGTCCGACCAAATTAAGAGTTCAGCTGGAAACTTATTCTGCGAAGCTCTCAGAGCAGCTGAAGATAGAGACTACTGGAGAAAAATTGTTAGGAATATTGGAAGAAATCACGATCCTCAGTAAAGGGGGGGAAAGAGAGAGAGAGAGAGAGAGAGATACGAATATCGTTTTCCGTACCTCTGCTTTCTGTGATGACACTTCCAAGGTGTTTAATCCACATTTTCAATCTGCGAGTTGATAATAGTAAATTGATTCTAATGGATTTAATTTTATTAATTGATTTTTAAACCTATTTTATTGGATCCAATGGAAAGTGTTGCCAATTGGTCAGTCACATCTTGGAACTTTTGACCTAAAAGCAGATATGGTTCTGAAGCTATTTTCTTGTGGCATTATGGCTTATTCCCAGTTAAATAGTAATTAATCTAAAAGCAGATATCATCGACGTAATCTAGATCGCTTAGGCGTGTAGTTAACGTGCATTGTATGCCTCTTGTATCGGAGTCTAGTTAGGAGAGAACCTAGTGTACAGCTATATTGAAAAGAAACGCGAGGAAGCACGCATCCCTATGTCACTCCGGTAAGAATGTCAAATCTGACATTATTGATCCCATTGTGTGTCAGCAGCATTTCGCCTCTTCGACTTATTTTAGTCGAAGTCTTAGGAAAACATTAAAAAATATACTGGTACCTTAAGACTACAGATCAGTTTACCGGAAAAGTAAAAAATACGATAGTCAGATAACCTATGAAACCGATGAACAAACCAAAGGAAAGGGTAGCAAAACCGGACAAATATATCTACGCACAACAGGAGGAGAAAGAACGATTTAAAGTTTTTCTGTTTGGTAGAATTATATAGCTAAAACTTATATAGCTATCAATGAATCCTCGTGTTGGAGATAAGGGCCTTAGCACCGCTGATGATGATGATGCCTGTATCTCGAAGTTTAAAAAAATTAAAATGGCCATTCTTAATTATTGAACTGTCGTTTTCTATCAATTCAATCATATTTTGTAGGAAAAGCGCAGTGACATCATTCTGTGCGATAAAATTGGTTAAAATTGAATGAACATGATGGTAATCTGTCTGAACATTACACCAATAATCTGAATATTATCCCAATATATGCATATATATCTAGGACACATAATGCGCCATAAGGAATTTGAGCAGCTCCAGATAATATTAGGAGGCAAAATCGAGGGTAAAAGGGGTATAGGAAGAAAGAAGAAATCCTGGCTCCGAAACATCAGAGATTGGACTCACACAACAGGAAATGACTTAATCCATCAAGCCCAGAACAGAGAGAAATTTGCCATGTTGATCGCCAACCTTAATAGAGAAGGCACTTAGGAGGAGGAGGATATGCATATTACCCACCACGAACTAATAGGGAAAACAGGTTGGACTCAACTCAGAATCAGAACAGGTTTTCTTACTGGACATGCAAAAGTGACGCCATAAAGATATACCCATCCACTAGACCTGTACAAACTGTTATCATCATCATCATCAATCAGCCAATCGCGTCCACTGCTGGACATAGGCCTCCCACAGTTCTTTCCAGTGTTCTCTACACTGGGCCGCTTGTAGCCAGTTTCCCGCTACACGTTTAATGTCATCGGTCCATCTAGTCGGTGGTCGTCCTCGGCTTCTTTTATAATTTCTGGGCCTCCATTCCATAATACGTCTTGTCCACCGTCCATCTTGTGTTCTGGCTAAGTGCCCTGCCCAGTTCCACTTAAGCGTCGTGGTTCTTTCGATGACGTCTTGAACTCCTGATCTTCGCCTGATTTGTTGGTTTGTTATGTGGTCTCGAAGGCTCACGTTCAGCATTGCACGTTCCATGGCTCGTTGTGTAACTCTAAGTTTATTTGCAGATTTTTGCGTGAGTGTTAAAGTCTCTGCTCCATAAGTTTGTACAGGTAAAACACATTGGTTATAAACCTTTCGCTTGAGACACATGGGAATTGAACTTTTTAGAATATGGCTTAATTTGCCAAATGCTGCCCATGTTAGACCTATTCGCCTCTGTATTTCATGTGTTTGATTGTCTCTGCTTATTTTGATTTCGTGTCCCAGATATTTGTAAGTGTCTGTTTGTTGTATGGTATTATTGTCAATAGTTATATTTCCACTCATTACGAGATTTGTTATAATTTTAGTTTTCTCAAAGTTTATCTTTAATCCTGCTCTTTCAGACAGACTTTTAAGCGAATGCATCATAGAAAGTGTATCTGTTATACGGATAGAAACTGTTATACGGATCCATAATTCCAAAAGTTTATCACGAATAAATGGAAGATGTACACTAGGCCAACTGGCCGCAGTAGGGCCGATATACAGTAGAGAACTTCCACGGAAAAACAGACGGATAAGCTCGGATATCGTTAAAATATATAAATGGCTCAGCTTAGCGCTGATAAGAAAATTTTCCCTTCTTTTCAAATAGCATATCATCAAGTTTGTTGATGTTTTACCAGTTCACTGTCTCATACTAAAAAAAGGTAAACTCAATGGCGGTTGGCGCGTAGCACTGTTTATGTACTCTTACCTTTGTATACAGTAGGCCCTAAGAAAACAACAGAGTACCCTTTTGTACTTTCATAACATGCAGTATAAAGAGAATATCTCTTTAAAGCTCTATCATTACAATACACTCACATATGGTTAATGTATCTTCTTATAGTATATTGAAACTTTACAAGACCAATCACCAAACCTGCTGAACACAAGAATGTCAATCGGCATATCCATGATTTCCTTGATATTTAGAGAAGAGAAAATTATGAATTTTAATCCATTACTATATTGCAATAGACTTAAAAGTTGGATAAGGTGTTGTTAAAAGTAACTATTTTCTACAGTTATCGATATTTGTTTACTTTTATATGGTTTCCAGGTATTCCTATTAGTTGTATCTATTTTAGTTAATAAACCATTCATTATTGTAGAATCACCAAATTGCCACAGCTGTAAAATCAAAAGTTTCAATAATTATTATGTAGAAAATAATTTATTACATCCAGACATACATTAATTACTTCATTCAAGCAATATATTCAACATAGTTATGGACTCAAAATTTATTGTTTTCTATTGTTTAACGAACGCCACTGAAAATAAAACGGAACACGTGTGATGGTTCGTCTCGATTTCTGCATTATGTTACTATGTAAATCTTTAATAGTATTCAAGGACTCCTACGACACAATGGTCGGTTCTGTTCTTCTTTCTTCGTCATCAACTCAAATAAATGATGATGCCCTTTTGAACATTAAGTATTATAATGAAGGCACTCTCTTTAACCTCTTGTATGTATGTGCCCCTATGCAATAAAAACTATCATACGGTTAATTTCAAATCTGGAGATTTGATTAAGTATTCGGTAGTGGTTTTGAGTATGTAATAGCTTTACATAATGTCTGGTTAGCTTGAATATATCTTATCTGTAATATGCTAGGACGGAAAAATTTGATGTAGATTAATTACTATGCGAATAATTTTCAGTTAAGGTAGATGTACCAATGATGGACCGGTTAAGGAATTCTTAACACACTGCGGTCAAACATAAAGCAAGAATTTCAATTTGATATAATTTTTGGCAAATTTCAACCCTTTGCTAAGATATAATTGGTGTTAATTTTTTTGTTATATAATAAAAAAATTTTTTTTTACCAATTACCTATTAAGGTACTTGAACCAATTATGAACATAGCATTTTTTTAAACCAATTATGGACCCTCCATTATGAACCATTAGTACACTAGTATTACTTTAAAAATACAACTCGAGATGAATAAAATTTTATTTTGAACTAAACATACATAGGTGATTGAAGTTTTTCTACATCATTTTCCTTTGACTCCCAATTTTCTTTTGAATACATATGTTAGTTTCCTGTCTTTTATAGTTATCTCTGGAGCTGTTAAGACACCAATAATGCCATTTAAATGAATTACTGAAATCTGCTCTCCTTCATCTGCCACAAATTTTTGTAATGTCGAGTCACATGATTTAAACCCCATGTCATTCTGGTCATCTTCTTCTTCTTCTTGGCAATCAGATTCTACCGAATTTGGTAAGCTGGCATCACTGTCATTCGATGATGATGATGATAATCGAGAAATTGATTTATTTTTCTCTTTGCAAGCTCTACTTCCAACTTGATTTTTTCCCTCTCTTTCCTGTCTGCTCGTTTCTTCTCTTTTTCTTTTTCTATAAGTCTTTTTTCTCTTCCTTTTCCCATAATATTCAAACATTTGTGGAGATCCAACTTGTAGTTGAAGTCTTTTCCTTTCTTCGAAATTTTTTTCGCCACTTATTAGGCATCTCATTTAGACTCATTAGACCAGAAAAGATTTCTGCAAGTACTTTACCAGGTTTGGGATTAAAGAAGAATGCTGTCTCATCACTGTTAAAAATTCGACTTGAATCTTAAAAGATTTGTTCCAATTTTTTGGTTTTCACGTACTGGCCCACCTCCTTAAACCATTCATCAATCTGATGTTGAGCCACACTTCTTCGCTGTACTGTTAAATTTTGACCAGTTCTTTTAACTATCATTGGATGCCTTTTTATTAAACATTCATACCATTTTCTTCCCGGCATAGTTCCATTTGGAAATTTCACTTTGCATTCTCGAGCAAGTTCTTCAATACTAAATGGGAGAGAACATTTAGATACAGGAAAACATGATTTTGCAATATATTTTATCCATTTTATCAGCATTTCTTCTTGGTCGGCAGTAAACACTGTTGAGGGTCCAGGTTTCACCTTAACATCAATTTTTGTTTTAAATTTTCTCATTAATGTAACTCTGGGAATCGTACTTTTTTGATGCTGCTCTAAATGCTAGACCATTGTGGATGTTTTCTAGCGCATTTTTCGTTGCTACATTGCTATATTGTCTACGTTTTGTGGTCATTCTGTAACTAAAAAAAATGAATTAGTTTCAAAATTATGGCCCAAAATTGGTACTGATCATGATATCAGCTTTATAGTTGTGTTTATAGAGCTGAATGACAAATAATGATTTATCACTGAGCACCTATTATGAACATAGTGTCCATAAATGGTTGTAACACCTATTTTAGGTCCCTAATTTGAACCACCCGCACACGATGGAGAATCAATTATTAATTGATAAATTTTCATGGACAATAAATTTAATTATTAATTTGTGTAAGTAAAGTTATTGAAAGATCAAATAAAACTTACCTGTTAATTTTTAAACACTAATGTGGTCAAATGTACACTAATACCGGTACCGCTGGATAAAATATAACTGTTCACATCGATGCCGTTAATGGAAATGACCAAAACTAATGAATATGACCACTCAAAAGGTTTGACTTTATATAGATCTCTACCTAAATACAATAACAGCCAAGTTTTTCTTATTTAGTTAAAGAAATAATAAATAAGACTTACTCACAATCAATTTAATTTAATTATCCAGACGACCAGTTTCACTTTCTACAATATGCAAAGCATCTTCAGGTGTCGATACAAAGTTAAATAAATGCTGAAATAATAATAAACCCATATTAGGGTGTTGTCTAATAAAGATAAACAAATTAGATGTTATAAATTACAGTAATTATACCAATATTACATGTCTGTGGTTTTCCAAATGAATAAAAAGGAATAAAAAGGTTTAAAAAGTTTTAACAGACAAGGTAAAACCCACAAATTCTTATAAAATAGTCTATTAGATTGTAATAAATTAAAAAATGAGCAAATAAATAAAACATTATTGACATGCCGGTACTCTATTAATTGATGGATGGTAGAACATTGTTGAAACTATCATGTATTGTTGAATGGAGAACTTAAGTCTGCTATTGTAGTTGTTTGACAATAAACGGGAAGTTCTTAAGGAGATAGATTTGATCCAATGAAGTAGAGATAGGAGTAATTGTTGTTGTTGTTTCATTGTCATAAAACTGTCACCTTCATAAAATAAATACTCAAAAAAAATACTCAATAAATAACACACATTTCATAAATATATCTCTTGAATAATTAATTTATTACAATCTAATAGACTATTTTATAACAATTTGTGGGTCTTACCTTGTCTGTTAAAACTTTTTATACCTTTTTATTCCTTTTTATTCATTTGGAAAACCACAGACATGTAATATTGGCATAATTACTGCAATTTATAACATCTACTTTGCTTATCTTTATTAGACAACACTCTAATATGGGTTTATTATTATTTCAGCATTTATTTAACTTTGTATCGAGACCTGAAGATGCTTTGCATATTGTAGAAAGCGAAACCGATCGTCTGGATAGTTAAATTAAATTGATTGTGAGTAAGTCTTATTTATTATTTCCTTACCTATTTGAAATGGACTCATACAATCATGATTTTTCTCATTTTTTGAATTTGAAATTTGGTAGTCCATATTAGGTGTGTGGTCCATAATTGGTACACTTACCTTATTTGAACAATTTCATCGACAAGCAGCTTAGGGATGTAGTCATATTAATATTCACAATAACTGCCAACAATTATCCAAAAACTCGTTAAGTCAAAACTCAAAAACAAAGGATAGTATTTTTAATGACTCCATACAGAATAGTATACTGAATGCCTTCAGCAATTATTCCCCTAATCCATTATGGTAATTAAAATTGCAGTAAAACGAAAATTAACCATAAAGTTGGTACATAAAGATATTGACTAATGCAATTTCAGATAAGAGTTTATTTCTGTCACAACATTAAAACATGTTTGTGTTGACTATTTTTTTAAAAGAGTTGTGAACTGTATGCAATAAATTCTTAGGAGGTTAAAAAAGCATTGATAATCTTTCATACATTTGATCACTGATTAATTGCAATTTTTAACATTTACACTTCATTTAGTAGATTATTTCAATATATGAAGCATTCTTATCTGAGAAGATGTGTTCATTTTTTGTTTTTTAAAATATATTACGCATGTCGAATGTTTAAATGTGTCCGAAGTTAAGGCGCTAAATGGACATCATGTTTGATATAAAATCGATAATAAAGTAATAATACTACTAACAATAACAAATAAAAATGATCAGAGTATTTTTGATTGAGATCACTGTTTCTACACTATAACAATTTATTAGATAAGCCACGTGATGCGGAACGAAGAAAAATATCGAATTCTCCAACTCGTTATGCAGGGTAAAGTATTTGGCAGAAGAGGACCGGGACGCCGTCGTATCTCGTGGTTGAAAAATCTCCGACAATGGTTTGGGATGACCTCATCGGAGCTGTTTCGCAGAGCAGTCAACAAAACCATGACAGCCTTGATGATCGCCAACATCCGGACCGGATAAGACACTGAAGAAGAAGAAATTCCCCAATTTCTTTAATGTGTTGAAGATAATTCCGAGCTCTGTCTACTATCATGATCTTTGGCTCACTCCTATTTAGTTTTAGTCCATATGTTTGGCTTTTCTCCTCCAGACATCTCATTATTGACCTCCTACTGATATTCCACCCTTTGATCTGTCTGGTACCTTTTGCAGAAAGTGTTCGCTGTAGATATTAAATAGAGTTTGCGAGATAATGCATCCCTGCCTGACACCTGCCTCTGTTCTGAAATTAATAGGAATGAGTGTTGTTTATTTTTTACTGTTGCACTTATTATTTTCATATAATTAGTTGAATTAAGTGGTGGAGTGTTACCATTTCCGCTAATATGGACCATAGCTGCTGCCATTTGACTTTATCGAAGGCCTTTGTGTAATCCACAAAGCACATAAGCATAGGAGTACCGAATTCACGAGTTTTTTCGATTAGCTGTCTGACATTAAGGCATTTATCAGAAAATAAATATTCCATATATTATGTCCTTTACTACAACATAATATATATGCTCAGAATATACAGAAACTTTTTCCTCCAAAGTATAAATGAAGGAGTTTTGCTATGGACTGGAGACCATAATTAATTATAGAAAAAAATTTATATAAGTTATAGAACAGCTTTCTTAAATTTATAAGGCTATCGAAACAGGATTATACTGGCGAGCAATGGGTACTTACAATACCGTAGCTGCAAGTAATGATGATGAGTACACCGGGATATAAAAAAATAAAAACCCAGTAA